>CALSBV010010907.1:614874-704595 GCA_943590825.1 Bovichtus diacanthus | reverse complement strand
TCTCTCTCTCTCTCTCTCTCTCTCTCTCTCTCTCTCTCTCTCTCTCTGTCTCTCTCTCTCTCTCTCTCTGTCTCTCTCTTTCTCTCTCTCTCTCTCTGTCCCTCGCTCCTTTGCACTCAACATTGAGATGCAGACTAAACTACAGAATACTCAAGCTGAGGACAATGGAAGATGTGTTGATTTGATGAGCAGTTACCTGTAAACTGGTTTCCCTTCTTGCCTCAGACACAGAAGGTGATGATATCATTTAGGCAAATATCTGAGTAGGACGGTTCCGTAGAGACACGCTGGGAAGTGGAAACAGACGTGTGTTTGTGTCGATGCAGGGTGTTCTCCGAGGTGGTGGACTGTGGGGGGAAGGGGGAGATAGACCGCCCTTGAGGCATGACTGGTGTGGTAATGGGCTCCTGGCCTTGCCTCGTGATGTCGACTTCGCTACGGAGAGCCATCCATCCACATCTGTTGTTGGGAAGGAAGAGATTGGAATGTGAGGGCGTGACACTGATGCACAGACAGCATATAGATTTGGTATTTATTGACACAGGTTTATTGTAAAACCCAGTCTTCACTTTTCATTCCAGGTGTGAGGGATATACAGTTGAATATATTTAGCTGAAAGGGTTTTCATCTCCAGTAATAAGTAGTAATTTCACACTATCAAATGTGACATAATCATAGTCAAATGAAAAGAGATGCTCTTATTATATGAAAATGTCTCTTTTCTCTTATTGTAAATCATAAAAAATGATATGACTCATTTTGAACTTGGGGTGTATACATACATTTATACAGGCTTATTGTTGCCTCGTGGGAGGAAGTTCAAATGTACATCAACTCACCAACTAATTTATCTGTTTAAAGCTGCTCTGCCATAGTCATACTTTATCAATTTGAGGCTTATTTCATTATCCTCTCCAACTCTCTGAACTTACTCGCCTCTTTCACTGTCTCTTGCTTTCCTTTGCACTGCAGCTGCCCGTCTCTCCACACACACTCCAGTCAATTTTCTGACTTTACGTCGTCAGCTTTTTCCTCTTCTTCGACTGCTTTCCTCTGCAGTGACTTTGTTGAAATTCCGTGTAATTTGATTCCTACGCTATTTCTGGCCGATAATGGGTGGATGGATTTCTGATCCATATTCGCTTTAGGGTTTGTGGTCGCTGTAGGCCTGCTGGGTTGGCCTTTTGGCTGGGCTTTGTCCCTTCTAAGGGCCAGACAGTTGTCTCTGTGAAAGCCTTTACATCATTGTCACACATTATCTCTGAGGCTTGAGCTCAGTGTGTGTGCTGCTTCTTCCTTGCTAAACTTTGGATACCGTTGGGAAAATGGATGCCCTGGAATGCAAACATGGTGAGAGGTTTTTTTTTTCTTCCCTTTTCCTTTTCTTTGCTCACCCTCACCTGGTTTCCTCCTACCCTCAGACCTCTAGGATCTCTTTCCTTTTCGATGAGAGGACTACACCCCCTATTTATGATCAGTATTTGTGATGCTAAAGTACAGTAGGCTTTTACTAAACGCATCTTGTCTGTTGTGGTCATATTTGTAATCAAATTTTTGATAAGAGCCCAACTATTTATTGACATGGCTAATAATATCTGTCAGTTGTAGTTTATAATAGGCCTATGCGTATCAACTTCTGAGTATGCTGCTGGCGCTATATGCTGTGTGTTTTAGCAGGCGGTTGTGGACGGTTGTGTGGCCATTAAAAGGAAGTGTAAGCAAGTTATAAAGTATACCGCCCATTAAATTGCAGAAATGCAAGCAATGCAATGCAGCCACGCTAGTAGCTCTGTGAGGCTGTTTTTAGTCCCAGCAGTGTGTTCAGGTAAGTGCTAATATCAGCATGCTAACTCCGCTTTCAATGACGATGCTAACATGCTGATGTTTAGCAGGTATAATATCCTTTCAATGTCACTATATTCACCATCTTAGTTTAGCGTTTCAGCATGCTAACATCTGCTAATTAGCACTAAACTCAAAGTACTGTCTGCATAACATTTAACAAACAATACATTTTAAAAACAGTATAATTGGAGCATTGCTTCTGGATGGCAAGCAGCATCTCTTCTTAATGATAAGTCCACTGCAGAGATATCTCTGTGCTGCTTGTTTCTCAGTGGAGCTTGACATTCCCCTGGCCAAAGGCCGCGGTCAAATTTGCTCACTCAGTTGCTGTTACATGGTGTAGTCCTGAGACTGCCAGGCTACCAACATCCCCCAGGCGGAGATCCATGTCACACTTTCATGGTTTAAATAGGCTTGAGAGGGCTGATAGTCTCTTCCTCTGCGAGGTCACATCTAGCTGCCATGTTCTTAGGAGAAAGTGCTGTAGTGCTGCCTCTCACCAAGACTGTGACAGTTTGCCCTATCGGCTACATAACAGACCTTTTTAATGTGGCAAAGCATACTCTGTATGGTGGAGTGCAGAAGACAGCAGAACAGAAGAGTCTAGACATTAGAGGGTCAGCAGGGTGACAGGAGGATGGAGAGACTTTCTCTCTGCACTTAAACCTTTAAATATATTTTCCTTGTTGAGATAAACAGAGTCCTCGTCATCCTCATTTTCCTTATTTTTCTCCATGTTCTCCTGCTCCTTCGTCTCGTCTGTTATCTGTTTTATTAGTTTTTAGCAGTAGCAGTAGTTTCATGCGTCACTCCTCTGGTGGGTTTGTTGGGATGTTACTGCTTTTCAGCACAGAATATTGTATCCAGAGTAAATACGCCGGCATTGAAGCTGATTCTATTCATTCATGCCAGCCATATGGGCTTGTCTTATAATATGGACGCAGATGCTTTGGGAAATATTCTTCTGTGTAAATATAGATTTGATAAACAGGTGTGCCAATATTTGTCATCAAAGAATCAGAAAATCGTTTTTCTTCTTGGGATTTTT
Organism: Bovichtus diacanthus; assembly: GCA_943590825.1. NCBI lineage: Eukaryota > Metazoa > Chordata > Actinopteri > Perciformes > Bovichtidae > Bovichtus > Bovichtus diacanthus. The sequence continues at coordinate 701,702 of CALSBV010010907.1, read as the reverse complement.
ATTTGTTTTACATTATTTCACTAGGCTTTTTATAGACCTTGGTCTTACCGTGTGTGTGTGTGTGTGTGTGTGTGTGTGTGTGTGTGTGTGTGTGTGGATGAAAGACATGCTGCATTTAGACGGGGTAGGGTTTCCATCAGACAGATAAATACTCTGCTGTCTGGAAACAAATCAAGGAAGGTGTTAGCAGATCCTTGTTTCTCCTCCTGCTGCCTCAAAGTGATTCTGCGCTCTGACCAGCCAGAGAACAGAGATCACTTGAGTGACGCATTCGTCCCCCCGGCTCGCTGCCGCTAACTCTCCACGGCCCCTCTAGCTCTGGGACCGAAGAGACATTTCCTGAAAATACTGAGTGGACCATATGTAATCATGTGCTGTTCCACTCATGTGGGAAGAACAATGAGAACAATGACGCGCCCCCACAAAATGCTTCAAAAATGCTTGATTGCAATAATGCCGTTTCCACGAGATTATTCAGAAACCCTCCTCTGAGGCCCACTCTGCTGACAGCTCGATGGCTGTCACATGACATTTTCATCAAGCATATTGTCAGCTGTCAGATGTTATATAGGTTCATTGACCTTTGAGTGCACTACGAGGCAAGGCTGTCAGACAAATGCTGACATGCAATATATGTTTGAGCTGAAGTGACTTCTCAGCAGTAAAAGCAAAGCAGCAACAATGATAGCTGGACACACATATAGACTGCTCTGCAATCAGAGGTTTAACCTTTGCTCATCATTCACTGATGTGTTTTATGTTTATACACTGCGCTCCCAGACACATTTCACACAGCGGGAAGAGCCAGACAGCTAATTAGCATATTGATGATAACTCAAAACAAAGTTGGTAATAACCTTGATTACAATGATTGGCAGGAATGTCTTTTCATCTATTTCCATACCTATGTTCTCGCTCTCATATTGTTGTAAGCTGTCAGGAAAAATCATGTCCTGAGGAAATATTTTATATAGTAAGTTAGTAAGTTATTATGAGGTAAATGTTGATTGTATATATGTAATGGCTGTATAAATAAAATATATTATTATTATTATTATTATTATTATTATTATTATTATTATATAGGGCTGGGCAATAATTCAATATGATAATGTATCGTCTTTCAATGGAATCGTAGCATGATGAAATCATACTGTATATAACAATATATATCGTCCTCTAATCAAAACAACCACATACTAACTAAAATGTGAAATATCCTGATTTTTCAGATTGCTTTTTTGTTTTTACATAACACTTTCCATTACCACTCAGTTCAGTGTGATTAACAAACAGTGTATAAATGGAAATATTAATTTATTTAGTCTCCATAATTTCACTCAAAACTGTTAAGTTCATTTTGCACTAAAGTTATTAATTCATTAGAAAATTCTCAGTGCTTTTCATTTGTCATGTATTTAATTCACAAAGGAGTATACACAAATAGGCTTTACAATGTGGTTGTTTGATATAGACAATGTATTTATTGAATTGCCAAAAAACGTGTATATTGTGATATTTATCGTTATAGAGATATAAAATGACCAATATCGGGATAAAAGATCTTGGCCATATCTCTCGCTTGCTTTTATTTCCCCCCTGGTAGCTATAGGTAGCTATCCCCAGTTACCAAAGAGTATGTGATGTGAGTTTTTTGCAATTATTATCCCCTCTAGCGTTGATGGCAGAGGGTGGAACATTCGCAGTAACTGTGAACTGTGTTGGTAGTTGCTACAATAATACCACTTTCAAACACTAAAAATTGTCTGTTTCCATTTTAAAGGCAAAAACCTAAGCTAAATCATTGCAAGTTGAAAGTACCTTGAACCTCGTTGGAAATTAAGCACATCAAATTTTATTCCCGGATGTAAATCTATTTTTTTGAGGCTGTATAATCTAGAAATAAAACTTTCAGTGAGTTTATGTTCTTGTGTGCATGTGTTCCCCCAGGCTTGTCGAGACTTCTTGGACCTAGCAGAAACTCAAAGTCGGAGATGGCAGCGGGCGCTGCAGTATGAGCGAGAGCAGCGTACCCACCTAGAGGAGACCATTGAGCAGCTAGCCAAGCAGCATAACAGCCTGGAGCGAGCGTGGAGAGAAGCACCCACGCTTGTTTCCACCACACCCAGTGCCCCTACCGCCAACAAGGGTGAGACTGACTGTGTTACTTACTCCTGCGGGCCTCCGTGTGGACTTCACTATGTTGGCTAAAAGTCATTTGTGACCGCAGGCTCAGTATTATAGGCCGTACTCATGATGAGGAAGGATTTTTTAAGTTGTGTCAGAAGGTTTGAATTATCTCTAATTTAGAGATGGTAAATACTTTCACCAAGGACTTTAGGTCATGTGCTCTCTTCTGTCATCCTGTTCATCCATTTGTTTATTTTCTTGTTTGTTTACCTTTAACCAACATCTTTCAAAAAAACATTTGCTGTGTGCGTCCTTCCTCCAAGAGGAAGAAACCTATTGATTTTAGTGACCCCATGACCTTACCTTTAGTGTAAGACTGCCCTCTCCAGAAAATGACAGCACTAATCAATACCAAAACAGGAAGTGGTGCAACTTTCTTATAGCTAAGCATTAAGTTACGGGAAGGAAGACACAGTTAATGGATAGCCATAACCATGAACCCTAACATCCCCTGTTTGTGTACAGCCGGGGACCATTGTTGCTTTTCTCTTTCCCTCATTACCTTTAATCTCTGTCACTCTGTAATAAGGGTTTAAAATGCCCCCAAAATAAACAACTGGAGAATGTGGTTCAAGTTCCTTCTCCTACCAACAACCAACACTGTCTTCCTTTAACCATGAAGGCAGTCATTACATAACAGTAAACAAGTTGTTTAAGTTGCTTTTATTCAATTATACCTAAACAATGGTAGCGAAACATCAGAAAAGGTTCATGTGGGCCATTTGGAAGGCTCTGAAAAACAACCTGGGTTGTTGTTTGAAATATGTGGACTTTAGTGTTTTAAATGCCATCAGGTAAAACTTTGGGTCCACTTTGAAGTATTCTGTACGTTATACAGCACAGTGCTGGCTTTAAAAGTAATGGCTTATTTCTCCTTAAAGTTGGAGGTCTGAAAGAACATTTCATAACCCTTTTGTGTGTTCATGACAAGGATGTAGTTGAATCTTGAATGAATTAAATTAATTGTATGCATCATGATAAGTAGTATTAAATAGAAGCTGATTTTAAAAGAATATGATGAAAAACAGCTATTTGGGGAAAATACAGTACTCTAATTGTGTTCATATTGGTGTCGTTTAATGACTGAAGGTCATAATTTACCCTAATTGTCCAGTAGTATCACTTTTCATTAGAAAGTACTCTGATTATTGAATGTTACATACTGCATATTAGAAGCACACTCTGAGGAGTTCGCATCATTCAGGCTAGTTAACCAGCAGGAACATTGCCAATTTTACTAAACTGATTATTCTTTGATTAATCGCCATAGTTATGTGATTATACACTACTCTCTCCTGAACTCCGTAGAATACAAACTCACCACCGTGTGACGGCTCTGTTAGCTTTGGATGCTGTTTGAATTTACTCACGAATGTATATGTCCTGACAGGAGGGAGTGAGAGGCTGCACAAAGAAGAGGCGAGTGATGAAGATGAGGATACTGAGTTCTTTGATGCCATGGAGGATTCCCCTGCATTCATCACAGTGACTGCCACTGAGAACACCCAGCACAGGCCAGTCGCACGCAGAGATCCATATTTTGTTTATTTTTATTTTTATTTAAAGACAAGTATACGGTACAAAGGTTTAGTTGAGTTTCAATATAAAGTCTGCATATGTACTTGTTGATAAAGCATTAGTGATGACTCATAGTGTCGCCTACACAAAGTACATAGTGGTGTGCCCATCGTTCTCGGTTATACAGAGACATACAGGAAATAAATAACATAAGGCTCTAACACCTGTCTACTTTCCTGCAGCGGAATAATCCAATTTCTGTTGTTTTTTTCTTTCAGTACAATTTAAAGTATATTTGTTTTCTGCGTTGGAAGTCTATTGCTGGCAACTCTTTTTCTTCCTCATCATTGTTATGGCTCATCTCTTGCAACATATCCCTCAACTCCACCATTAAGACTGATAGAAACAGCTACTGTCCACAGCATTCATCTGTAATACCCACACATTTGGTTGCTCCCCTGTGTGTATTTGTATTGTGCTCATTGTAGAAAAAATATTTTCATTCTGTTCCAGGCGATCTCAGAGTAATTTGAGCGGAGCGAGCGGAGGTCAGGCCAATGACTGGAGCCAGGACGACCATGTAAGTGTCCGTCCTCCTAACTAGTCTGACGAGGAGGCTGACATTTGTGGCAACACACTCGCTGACTTCTGTAATCTCAACATAGATTAATTTGTGCTGCTGGAAATCTCACAGCTCATTGATTTATTTATATAACCGTCTTCACTTGCTGTTCTCACAGTCCACACACACACACACACACACACACACACACACACACACACACACGCATCCTTTATCTGTGTATGTCCCGCGGTGATATTGTCACCCTTGTGGTGCCAAAGATACACAGCTGCTTCGTTCCACTAAATGTTAATTACCAGTCAAGCATCTGCACTTCTTCCCCCACAACTCTCCCTTGCTTCTTCGTCTCTCTAACACACATCTGCGTCCTCTGTTCCCTCTCCTCCTCTCTCTCACTCGCTCTGTCATTCCATTTCCACTTGGTGATGTGCTGCCAAGCTGTCTATGAAGCTGGAAGTATTTCTCAAACTGTTTTATATATATATTAAATATTCTTTTCACTCAAAGTTAAAAGACCACCTTCTCATCCTCCACCCTTACCCTTTTCTACCTATCGCCAGATGTCTCCAAGCTGTAATGATGTGTCAGGGAAGGAGCTGCAGCCCTGCAGACAGAGACGGACTCATGTCCCAGACAAGCCCAACTACTCCCTTAATTTGTGGAGCATCATGAAGAACTGCATCGGCAAGGAGCTCTCAAAAATCCCCATGCCTGTAAGTAGAGATGTTCCTAATGACTAATTTCCCCGACGCTTAAACTGAAGTTTAAACTTTACTAGTCGAGTTGTCCAAAAGTAAGAAAACACCCAGAAAACAGTCACAATTGAGCACAATTTAATGTATAATGTTAAACATTGTCTGAAAAAGCCATTTGAAATCGCCGTTAACATGAGTAGCAAACGGATGCTTGTTTTTTATAAAACAACAACTAGGAAGACATGACATTTCAGTGGAAATTATGTCAATGTTTAAGTTAAATTTGTACATTAATAAAATAATAATCATTTTAATATTAAGTTTGCCGACTAGTATTTCTGGTGCTGACTAGTGAGGGGAGCACTGTTTAATCGACTAGCTAGTTGACTAATCGTGCACATCCCTACCTGTATGAGGCATGGCCGTCCTTCTCGCTGACTGCTTGACATTCATTTCTGTGTCTGTCGCTCCTTCTTGATCCTCCCATCCAGGTGAACTTCAACGAGCCTCTGTCGATGCTGCAGCGCCTCACCGAGGACCTGGAATATCACGAGCTTCTGGACAAGGCGGCGCGCTGCGACTCCTCCCTGGAGCAGATGTGCCTGGTCGCTGCCTTCTCCGTCTCGTCCTACTCCACCACGGTCCACCGGACAGCCAAGCCCTTCAACCCCCTCCTGGGCGAGACCTACGAGCTCGATCGACGGGAGGAGTTTGGCTACCGCTCGCTGTGTGAGCAGGTAACGGCATGGCCACAGGGAGTTTATGCTTACACACTCCCTGATGTGCATACACATGAAGAACACAGGGACAAACAAGTTGTTTGCTGCTTATATGAATATACTTTACCTTTTATGTCTGTCTTTCTTCTAAGGTGAGCCATCACCCCCCTGCAGCTGCCCATCATGTGATTTCCCAACGAGGCTGGACCCTGTGGCAGGAAATCACCATCGCCAGCAAGTTCCGTGGCAAATACCTCTCCATAATGCCTCTGGGTAAGACATTTTATATTATGTGGGGAAGCAAACAAACTATATGTGTAAATAAAGGTTCCATCATGCAAATTTACCAGCCTCACTACCAGGCAGAGTTTACTTAAGAAGGACTCCACTTCCCACTTGAGAGAAGTAGACAACTGTGCTGCCTCCCACACGCCAGAGGAAAGGATGTGAAAATGAATCAGGAGGGTTTCATGAGCCTTTTGACACGTATATAAAGTATGGGTATAAAGGGAGCTCTCTATTGCACTGGGACGTCAGAGAGCAGGGGTGTGTTGGCTCAGATACATGGGAGATTTGATAGATGCAGGTCCAGCCAAAGCGATGCAGTGGTATTCACCTGACTTCTCCCCCTTCCCTTATGTGCCTGCTGTGAGGTGCCATGCCATAGAAAAAAACTCATAAGTGGAAAGCGTTTATGGTCAAATGCATGTTATCATTCTTCCAGGGTTAGGGGAATGTTTTGCCTGGTCACAGGGGCATAACTGTCATAGATGCTGTGTTTTTCACCACCTGCTGGTAGAATTGGCCATGTTCACGAACACATTTAGAATCACAAAAGCTACAATCTAACACAAACACAACCCAATCTAACACATCACTTTCAGGATTGCACATTGGCAACAAAGCAGCTGGGGTATTTATTTTCTCTTTTGTCCTTGTCCCTCCCCAGGTGCCATTCACCTGCACTTTCACTCCAGCGGGAACCACTACGTGTGGAGAAAGGTCACCTCCACAGTGCACAACATCATCGTGGGCAAGCTGTGGATTGACCAGGTCTGTTATCTGTTATTTGATTGTCTATTATTTGTAACCATTCATCCACAGCTCCAAACCCACAACCCTGCCTTAATGCCTCTGACCCTCCAGAGTTGCCTCTAGATGTGTCCTTCTACCGTGTTATAGTAGAGTGTGGTAGACCAGAGCGCTGTGAAGAAGAGAATAAAAGCCTTGCAGCACATGAAAAGGGATCTTCATAATCTCTGGGGATTTGTCTTCAGCTTTGATCTCTAATAATACCCTAAAATAACATCTTATTATTTCTGTGAGATGGCCCAGTTATATAGGGGGAGGGGCATGCTTCACATCTGGATCTCCGTCTGTCTGTCTGTCTGCAGAATTGTCTGCTTGTTTAGAAATATAATTCTTATTTTTTTTGGTGTGTAGGGGATTTATTAATACAGACAAACTACTATAGGAATATCAGCACTGACTTGTTAAACCAAAGCATAATGAGTTGGTAATATTGAATAGTTTATAGTATTTCCTGGATATTTCTGGCATTTCTTTGGCAGTGATGTATGTGATTAAAGGTACCCTGTGGAATTTTGTGTACGTTCAGCACGTTTATTAAATGTATTTCCTTCCTCATACAAAAAATGCAATGATTTTTTTACGTTTTAAAATCCCCACTGTTTATATTTTGCAATTATATGCGATTGTGTTCTTCTTCTGTGGTTTTGTTTAGTACCCTGTTGTTTTTTTGTTGTTTTTTACTTGCTGTTAAGGTTATTATCGGTAGTTTGAGATATTAGTCTAGCAAAAACAATACCAGCTCTGTATTGATATCAATTTCTCTTTTTGACTTTAGACTATCCACCATGAAAAAGTCTTGCAGATATTTACACATTTTTACTTTTTTTGTATTGCTTTCCACTTCTCCCACCACCTCCATGCATCACTCTGCCACTCTGCTGCCCTCCGGTGCAGAACGGGGTCAGCCAAACAACTCCATGTTAAACTATGGAAACTATTCTGCCACTGCCTTCTCTGCAGCACGCCAGTGCACCGGCAGACAATGCTCTCAGAGGCACAGCAGGGGAAGTCTGAGAGGGTGATCATTACGGCATCAGCATATTATCCCTGTTCTAGGATTACAGCATGTGACAGTGTAACAATTCTAAGGCTAGCAGATGCTGCAAAAGACAAGAATGTCTGTCACATGTTAAGTATGAGACATGAAAGGAATGCCCCTCAGTAGTGTTTATCACCCCCAATGCATGTGTGACCTCATGCAAACAATATGGGGACCTGCTCATCGAAACATTGCTCTACAGCACCTCGAGTTGTCAACAATTCCGCATAGTATCTTGAAAGCACTTGAAAACTTGGTTTAAAAAAAAAAAAAAGATTTCTCTATAACATCAATAAAGGTTAGGATATGTTTCTGCCTCTGCTGTAAACACACTCTGAATAGCGTTGATATGCTCTCATTCTCTCTGTGTTCGTCTCTCTCACTCTGTGTCTGTTTGTGGCTTTATTTGTGCAGTCGGGGGACATTGAGATTGTGAATCACAGGACCAAGGAGACCTGTCAACTCAAGTTCTCTCCCTACAGTTATTTCTCCAGGGACGTTCCACGGAAGGTAAATGTTTCCTTTCCACACTTATGTACCCAACCTTGGCATGACGTCATGTCATCAGGGGTTCATTTGTCTGATGCTGCCTCCTGCTGGGCAGTACCAGTTATTATATTAGTACTTACGATAGGGTAATATCGAAGAAGCTCACAGTATGAGGTCACATTGCAGTGAAGTAACATCCTTTGGAGTCGCACCAATTATCTAAAAATGGGGCACAGTGATGCCTTCCTCGACTGATAAGCTATGGGAAATGTACTGGTATCCTACTAAGGGAAATGTGCATTTAAGTGCTTAACATTAGGAGGAAGAAAGCTTGCTTTAAGTTTCTTCATTCCCTATAGTTTGTTTTCTTATTTCCTTGCTCTTTCCAGGTTACAGGTGTGGTGGCAGACAGTGGGGGCCAGGCTCACTATATCCTCTCTGGTACATGGGATGATAAAATTGAGAGTGCCAAGATCCTTCAGAGCAGCCGAGGGGGCAGTGGCTCCGAGGGCAAGCAGAAGACAGTCTACCAGACGTTGTCCCCAAAACTGCTGTGGAAGAAATACCCTCTACCGTAAGTCTCATCAGCCTCATAAGGCAGAACAATATTTGCAAAATATTTGTCTGTAAACATCGTGTAACTTCCATTAATTTCCTCTTGCTCTCACAGGGAGAACGCTGAGAACATGTACTACTTCTCAGCGCTGGCGCTGACCCTGAACGAGCAGGAGGACGGAGTAGGAGTAACCGACAGCCGTCTGAGACCAGACCAGAAGCTGATGGAGGAAGGGCGATGGGATGAGGCAAACTCAGAAAAACAGAGGCTAGAGGAGAAACAAAGAGCCGTGAGGAGGAGGAGGGAAGCGGAGGCCTCAGATGCTCTGGATGAAGGTATGAAAAGTAGAACAGGAAGTGTGGTGTGTGATAGGCAAAGAGGTGATGAGTAAATGACAGAGACAGGTAGGGGTGATAAAGAAAGGATGAAGGGAGGAGAAGAACATAGAGTTGCGAGTGGGTGGAGTTATTTTGAGTTCCTGTAGTAAGTGTTTTTGAGTTCCTGTAGTAAGTGTTCATTATCTGCTTTGCAGTAAAATTATCGGTACAAAAGACAAGCAACTTAAAAATTAAATGTCTGTTTTTTTTAAGATTAAAGATGCTGTACATAAACACAAGGAGAGAAGTTAACAACGACCCAAAGAGCATTTTGCTGAAAAACAAACATCCAATCACAGAGTGAAATTCTGTTGTGTTAAGGTTATGCTTTATAGAGAATTATAATACATTCAGTAGTTTAAATCAGTTCACTCTCAGATTCTGGGTCAATTTTGGATGATTTCTGCAACTATGGTGCAGCGTTTTGTCTCCAAAAGTACAAAGTGTTTGTGATTACCCATGGCTTTGATTCACACCTCCTAGCTAGCTTCTTTTTCTTTGCAAAGACAGCTGAGGCTCGTGGGTATCGTAGTATTTACAGCCAAATGTGATTTCTCAGAAAAGAAGTTGAAAGATTAAAAACTGAGAACAGTAATAGAAATCTATTGTATTGTTACATTATCAAGCGGACTCCTGTGTTTCTGTGTTGAAGAACAATGACAGTATTATAAAAAGCAAACTTTCAAACAGGAATTTATGGTGGGAAAAAGATGCTCCCAAAATCTGCTCGTCCTTTGGAACTCTATTGCATTAAAGCTTCACACATTTATATACGTCTACAGTATGTTGTATTTAACCTGTGAGGCAGTTTAAAGCTGAATATCAAGACAGTAACTATCCATGACTGACCTCAAACCAAAGCATTACATCAAATGTTTAATAAGTAGTAGCTGTTAAGTTATAAAAGTCATTAATTTCGTTAATATGGATAATTTCTTAATGTCTGCCGCTCTTAATGGTTAGGATTAAAGAAGTGGTACTTATATGAACTCAGCCAAAACGTTTCATCCTGGTGGCATTCCTGTGTGTGTGTGTTGTGCGTAGGCTAGGTTGTATTCAATGTACCCATGACTTGTCTTTTTTTTCCTCCCTCTATTGGTGGTCAGAGTGTGATTATGACTCTGGTGAGTGGAGGTTGCCCTGTGCCCCTCTGTTGTGCATCACTCCCACACACTCACATACACGCACACACACACACACACACACATATGCACACACACGCACACACACCCCCCATCCTCTTTGTGTCCTCTCTGTGGTCTGCCTCTGTAGGGGAACTGCATGATGCCCCTCTCATGTCAACTTCTCCAGATAATGAGTCAGGAGAAAAATGACTTTTTCCTGCATACATGTGACATTTTCATTTAGAAATAATATGTTACATGAAATAACAGATACAACTCTAAATCTACAACTATTCTTAATGTGTTATGGTGAAGCCACATTAGCGAGTGATTCATTTGAACTGCATTGTCGTCATCCTGTCTATTTGAATGCTTGTGGGCACTTTTCTGGTGCACTGACACTTTGTTCATCTCAGTTAAAGCTACATTATGTTTTTATAAAGGGAGCAACAACATGAGCTGTTTGCTAAACTGCCATTTCTCCCTCTTTTGACTTTCGGTTTCGGTATTAAGAAACACATGGATTATTCAGTTAAGGGAGTTCCAAAACTGTGATAAAAATCTCCTTCACTATGATCAATCCAGGTCCACACATCGTGCTCCTTCGTATTTTACTGACACTTTTGAGTTCACAGTTAAATGCTAAACTCATCGAGCTATCCCAAATGCAGTGCACAGCGACTGATTGCTTTCCCTGTATATGCATATGTATGAAGGCGAATTGCTCGCTCAGTGAATTGCCTGCAAGTGTGGCTTCTCCACTAGAGTGCGATTTAAATGAAGGCGATTGAGCAACACCTGTGCTTCTTCCCGCAGGGAAAGAATACGAAGGCTACCAGCCGTTGTGGTTTCACCAGAGGAGGAACTCAGTCACTGGAGAAACAAACTTTGTGTACAAGGGAGGTTACTGGGAGGCGAAGGAAAGGCAGGACTGGAGCATGTGTCCTAACATCTTCTAACCCAGGAACTCGACCCGGATCACTCCTAACCTCATCGGACAGGGAACTGCTCTGCCTCTGGTCCTTCAGCAATGGGGCGTAGCTGGTTTATGAGCGCCATGTGGACCTTTTAGTGAGAATGTGTAGGTTTTACAAACTCTCGGCTTACCTCCAAATGTACACTCTCTGTTTTTACTGTGGGGAAAAAGCAGGGGTGTTCCCTGAATCTTACACTATACTGAAACAGCAGTGGGATAGATAACATGTGGATGTGAGGTGGTGTTGGAGTTGTAACACTACACAATAAAGGCACCTGCACACTTCTAAAAAAAATCTGGTGCTCCATAAATCTTACTCACAATGCACTTTTCTGTGTTCACCCCATTTAAGAGTTTTTACCAATTGGACAGAAACCCATATCACAGAAGCTCACGAAAATAGGCTGACAACTAACAGGGACAGAATCATAAACGGGCACATAGAAACAGTGTTGAACACACATGTCCGTATATCAGGGGTTACAAGAAAAGTGTCCTCATCCTTCGTTTTATTCAGCACAATTGATATTATAGCAGACCTACTTTATAGATCTTTAATTAGTTCCCTCTTTTTCCTCACAGGAATGATTTCAGGTGCTCATTATTTGCCCCTTTTATTTGCTTAGGAAAGAGGCTCGGCCTGAAAATGGTGTCTGAAAATGTCTGTCTATTATGCAGACAATAAGTGTTCAAAATGTATTAAATAAATAAGACATTCTGAAAAAACATATTGATATAAATAACTACAGACAAAATAGGTAACATAACCATGACCTTGTTAAATAATGCAATTCATTTTTTATACTCAGCTCTTTATACCGTATGACATGTTATTTCATGCTGCTTATTTTCACAATCTTTTGTGGCAAGTGAGTTTTATTACTTTTATTTATTATTATGCTATTTTATAATTTATTTTTAAAGTGGTGGTATAACGGTCACTGAGAAAAATTACATTGTGAAATAAATACTCATTTTGAAAAAAGGACCCAAACTGCTGGAAATAATAAATAAATAAAATAATTCTGGATCACAATAAACTCTGTCATCGTGAAAATAATCAGGATGAAATAATATTTCCTAACACCGAGCTGTGTTTTAACAATGTTTTGGATTACAACACAATTGTACATTTATATAACATATTTTATCTGTCTTTATTAATGTGATGGTTTACTGCATAACGTCTTATTTATTTAATTGTGAACACTTTCGGTCTCCAAAACCAACAGGTAACATTTGATTGGGAAAACCATCTTTCTTACACAGCAGAGGCTGGTTTGTCTGAACTGATGAAATATGCAGCAGTGCAGAAATACATTTTGTTTGGTGTGAATGTTGGAGTTTCCCTCCAGAAATTGCAGTCTGTAAAGTAGTCAAGTAGACTATAGTCCATGTAGAGATACTATGGCTGCTTATTCATTTCATCTTGTGAATATGAATTGCCTCTATGCGTCAATGCATTTTATTCATCTAAACATGCTTCAGACATCTTCCATTTGTAATTCTGACGAGTAAAGTTCTGCAGTAGTGTGTCCTTTAGTTGTAACACGTTAGTGCGATTTCAACAGTAACACATTGAACATCAATATCACTCTAATCTCCATCAAAGAACTGAATAAGCACTTTCCACTGTGGTAGATCATAGGTCAGTACATATCTCTGTGTTGATGTTGAGAACAATTTCTCTCTGTACATGTACTTTACCTTGTCCTCTGGTGCTCTCCCATAGCAACACATACCGTATCCTTGGTGACCATTTTCAGTGACATCATTCTCAGTGGTCATACAGAGTATTAAAAGTCTGCACCAAAGCACTGAGACTTGCAGTGATTACCACCCAGTGCATATAGGAACATGTTGGTTTCTATAGTGTGCATTGCACCAGCTCCACAGCCTCCATCAGAGCGTAGCTCAGACGTTTCCAGGTGGACTACAGTAGGCTACGTGAGACTGGAGCGGCCTCTCTGAGGAGTCCAGAACGGCTTAAGCTGACAGGAGGTCAAAGGTTATATAAGCAGGCAGGGCTGGTTCCTGTAGCACACCTCTGTGTAATTAGCTCCAGCTACAGATGACTCCCTGCAGCTGCCGCTCCAGGCTCAACACAGCTCACATGTGTAGTCCTTTCATTGAGTGTCTATGGACATGCTGATCTGGGATCAGCTCACGAAGGTCCCCCTCAGTCTTTTGCCTTTAATTGACTGAACAAGGGAAAGTGTCCCCTGACCTGTGCACTACACGTCTCCGGTGACAAGAGTTTTGAAAACCAGTTAGTATTTTTTTCTAATTATTGTTAGGAATGTAGAATTCAAGGCTGGAGGTATTGTATCTACTGTCTATTCTATTTGCGTGACTATTTTTGTGATAAAAGAATGATATTGTAAAACGAAGAATAATTATACTAATCTGAGTATTAAGTTATCTCTACAGTACAGTCAAAATCTGAAAACAAATTGACTGAAGAATTTGCTGTAATTTTAACTTTTAATCCAGATTGATGCTGCAAAGATGGATGTTAACTCTGAGGCACCCTCGATTTGGCTGCAGATTTCTTGTTTTATATTTCCAAAAACTGTCTTAACACACTGAAAATATTTTTTATAGAGTCCTTGATACTAGCACATTAGTAACCGTGGTTCAGTGATTTCACAGAAAGGTAGAAATGTAAAAATGTGAGATTTTCCATGAATTAATGATTTGATAATGAAATGAATGATTGATTGTTTGGTTTTTTTTTGCACAAAAGATGCTTCTTCTATTCATTTACATAAGAAGTTTTGATGCTTTTTCTGTGGTTGTCATGAGCACAGTTTGATCAATCACTAAAACGCTCGTCCAGAATGACATTCTTTAAGAATAATTCAACATTTTTGGAAATGTACTTGTTCACAAAAAAACCAAAACAAATAAGCATATTTTCCAAAATGTCTAACTATTCCTTTAACTTCACTAATTACTGCTTTGGTTCCCCTCTTATTGATCTATTTCACATAGACTCAAACATCTAGTGCGTACATAGATGCTAGCTATTGATCGAGGTTGTGTACACCTAAAATCATATCAAGGGTGTCACGTTTAAGGATGGACACTGTTGCAGCAAGATGTTGAATTTTTGCTAGCTTGAAAATTGTACAGTTAATTCTGTATCATCACGCACAGTCATGACATCACTGCCGAATGGCGGTGAAGAAATTGTACAAATGGAGAATTAGTCTGTGATTCCTTTCTCAGCGATTTGATTTGAAGACTTTACTAGCGATTTACTTAAATATATTGTGTTTAGATGACTTTATATTTGAGAATATGTTATATTTTGAATGATAACAGAGAGCTCATCATAGGTTTTAATCAGTACATTTCCAAATAACGTGATCTCAGTATTTGATGGTGACTTGCCTACTGAAGTTGCCCCAGCGAGGGCCTGTGTGGTAACGGGCAGCTGTAGCAATAACGCAGTGAGGTGTAGCTGTGTTAGCTCGTGGCTGGTGTTGCAACAGAACAGTTGTCTGCCTCGAGCAGAAAGGGAAAAAAACAACCAAAGTGTATTTGGAGAGTGTACTGTAGACTAAAAAAAAAATCTCTTCTTCTGCCTTCCCTATCTGGGAGGGTTCTAATGTAAACCCCCTCTCATTGTTACTCATTTCATCTCACTTAATTCACTAAGGTGTGATTTCTTTTTTTTTTGCTTTATTTTGTACGCTTTTCTTTTCTGATTTCTACCTTCTCGTGGGTGCCATTATTCTTATGTTGGTGTTTTCATACTGTTTGTATGCATAATGAGTCTGATTTGTGTGCACATGCGGCACACGTTTCCTTCTCATTCGATGCTGCTCAGTTTTGAGGCAGAAATAAACTGATGAAGATGGGGAGAGTTTTCTTGCCTTGTCTAAACAAAACCCTGTTTCTTCTCGGATGGGGCTCACGGCTTTGTTGTGAGACGGTGATGTTAATAATATGTAAGATGATAAAAGTTATGAGACACATCACAACAGAGGCCTGTTCCAAGAGGTCAAAGGTGATTGACCTGCCTTGACTACTACTTTTACTCCCCAAATACACATAGGTGTATTCAGGTGTAACTGCGGAATCAACTGAGGTTTTGCTTCTTTTTTTTAAATTGTGTATTTTCTCCCTTAATTTATACTTGTATAACATTGTCTTTCAATGACAAAGACACAATAATGAAAAAAAGAAGATAATAAAGTTGTTATTGTTGACACTGGTTATCTGTCTGCTTTATTTGTTTCTTCTGCTGAAAGATGGGATGGCTTTAACTGACATATTTGAGATTGTTTGCCAGTTTTTCATTACAAAAAAAGTTTTTGTGAGGTGCAAAACTGCAGCAATAGGCTACCATTACTACTAAAGGTAGTGAAAATAATATAGTAAGCCTTGAAGACTTGATATTTTCCCACATGACAGTTTGGAAAAAAGCTTTCAAACAGCTTTTAGACCAATATGTTATGAAACCTAATACAGACAATATAAGTGTACACCTATTTGCATAAACATGTGAAATTACAAATATTTAGACCCTTTTAGAGACTTTTCGCCTCTTGAACCCTCTTCTGGGCTTTTTTTGGCGCTAACATAGCCGCTGTGCGCGCGGCGGTTCGCCTCCACCTGGTGCTCGAACGTCCTGTGCGGGTCGCGAGCTGTAGCCGTTTCCAGGGCAACTTACTGAAGCTCCTGTCAATCAAGACTAAGCGCCGCAGCTGTGTGAGCCTCACACACACACAGTCCAGTTCAGCATCGAGGTTTTAAGTTCATCCCTTGAAAGTAAGTAAGTTATGTGGTGGTGGTATGATTTAATGTTTTAAAATGTGATTGTTTTTTTGTTTTGTCTTCGTATAACCTAGCTACATGTACATTAAATCATTAGGGAGTTTCAGACAAACTAGCTTAAGTGAGTCAGGCTAACCGTGTGATTATGTTAGTGGTGTTAAATAACTTTCATATCTGCGCAGTTTTAAAATCTGAAATCCACACTAATGGTAAAGACTTAATAATGAGATTCTTCTGAGTAACATGGGCTTATAAAAATAGTCTAATACTGATATTAGGCCTTTCAGTCAAGGCTAGCTAAACATTCAGAGGAAGATTCTCTGCTACAGTGTTGAAGTGCACTGAGGTGTACAACTCCTGAACATAGTGGGAGAGACAGGAAGGGATTTATAGTCTCCTTAGTGAAAAGCAGGCTTGCTAACAAACTAAATGGTCTTGGTTTCCTGGACAACTGAGCAACATAAACCCCCCCATGACTGCCCAGTCAGCCATAACTAGTGCTGGGTACTACTGGAGATGTTGTGTCTGCATGTCTGTCTTCAGCAGTAGAACATGGCTGACAGAGGCCATGACGGAGCAGAGAGAGACGCAGAGGACACAGATGAGCTTCTTTCCACAGGTTGTATTAGAAGTACATCTATATTGTGTATATGTCACCTTATTGGGAGTTTGCGCCTACTCTTGTTGACGCTTTTGTCTGCCCTCACTCACAGATCTCAATGACAACAGCCATGTGTCTGGGCTGGACTCTCCTCCTCTCCTCAAACTGGACCACTGTGACCTCCTCCTAGATGCTATTGATGCTCAGCTTGGTCAGCTGCAGGTCTGTGATTTTCATTATTCCTGCCTGCTTGTCTGTCTGTATGTGTAATCTGTAATAAAGGTTTTAAGTAGTGTTATTAATGAATACAGGTCCAACCCCAGAAACGTCAGGCAATTTCCAGAGAGCGTGATTGCAATGATGCAGGTAATGCTATAACACACTCCTGATACCAAATTTGGAGATATATATATATTTTTTCAGTTCATGATCTGTGTTTTTAATTTGTTTTGTTCTAGCTTCTCTCAGGTGGAGTCAATCTCAGAGCAAAGACACAGGGTTTGGGAGCACAACTCAAACAAATGACACTCCCATGTCTTGTCTTGATTTGATACACACTCCGACGATGGAGCAAACATCAGGTAATATTTCATTTCTAGTATCATTACAGGAGAAACTATGATTTTTTTGAGCCACATTCTTTTAAAAAGGTTGTCTTTTTTTAGGCTGCAGTGATATAAATAAAAAGTATTGCTTATCACCAGGCTTTTGTCAACATACAGTGTGTGCTTGATTTAGCACAGATGAAAAACCACAAGTGAAATGCATAAGATGTGTATGCTCAGTCACCCGTTTAATATTCTATTAAGGCAGGTGTCTTAACTGGGTTTGTATCAGTGGTTAAGTTCCAATTTGAAGGAGCCAATATATAATTAAAAACAGAACATATTTTTTTTTATACTTTTTTACGGCATATTATACTATGACATTTTATCAGACTTTTTTTTTATTATGGCATGCTATACTATGACATTTTTTATGGTGTATTATACCATGACTTCAAGAAAAATTATAATTTATGATATTTTTTGTGACATACCATGACTTTTTTAATGACTTTTTTTTGACTTTTTTTACGACATACTCCATCAGGGATACCAAGGTTTTGATGCTAAGTGCCAATTTAAGGAGCCAGCCTATGATTGAGTGCTGCACGGGAAAAGTGCACACAAAAAACTAAATATATTTTACATCTCACTTCCACATTTAACTGCTGAGATGTCCACGTAAATCACTAACGGCGCTATCATTGATAACAGAACGTATTTCCTGCGACACTTGTGAGATGCCACTAGTTCCCAAGCAACCAGTAGTCTTCTACAAGTTGTCACTCCTAACCTGAGAGACGTTTGTTAGAATGCAGTGGCCGAGTAGTGGATTAAAAGTGAAAGTACTGAATTGGACCACAGATGATTCATATCATATTCACGGTCAGCACAAAATGCTTCTGAGGGCCCGCTGGCCGCTCTTTGAGAAACAGTGGTTTATATGAACGTGTTAACTCCTTAGTGCAACAGGAACGACATTTTTTATCTACACAAAAGCTCCCCATCTCCTCTGCTCTTCCCCCAGAGATAAGCACAGGCTGCCAGGAAGGTCCTGTCACTCATGAGGAAGCTAAAGACAGATTAGACAGAAGGACAGGAGACACAAAGGAAATGGAGTCTCAGAGGGAGCAGGTCGTCTGGAGGCTCGAGAGGCTGCTTGGAGACACCTGTAACGAGGGAGGGATGGCAGGAGAAATCCATCCTCCCTCAGACAGCATCTGCACTGAGGACTTTGTCAGACGCTTTGTCGAATTGGCATTGCCAACGAGTAATATACAGCAAGTAGACAAAGAAGAAGTGGCTGCGAGAACAGAGATCTCCGACTGTGACATTTGCCAGAGTGAACAAATAGGACACAGTATTCTTAATGTCAACAGAAGAGACACAGCGACTGCTCACTATTGTCAAAGACAGGAACTGGAGAAATGTGTGCATGACAGCTATGTAGTAAATGCATCACGCAGTGAGAACGCAGGAGCTGGAGAGAGATGCAGCACAGCACTGATGCTTGGTGATGATAGCAGCAGTGAGTACTCTCTTTACAAACGCTTGCTGTGGATATTTATAGTGCCCAGAGGATTAAATCTAATTCACAGAACTTTCCTCTTCCTACATCTAATGGGCAGGTTGAAATTTAACTGAGCCCATTCCTTACCCTCAGAGGATGAAACCTTTCCATTCTTGACGTGATCTTTTGCAGTACCCTTATCCCAAAATGTCAACTTTACACACATACATGACCTCATTACAATGGAATTTGAAGAGCACATTCATGTTTGCAAGGGAGTAATTTGAATGGCCCCCATGGCCTATCCTGAAGTCCCATCCATAGGAAATACTTTACATCTTTATCCCCAAGAACAGTACAATGAGTATATTCTTTGTACCTGCACTTTTGTATTGTGGATTACATATTATATTGCAGCCTCTACATAGACTTTAATTTATTTCCCTTTTATTCTCCCTTTCCACCTATTTATTTCGTCTCTCTCCTCTTTCAGTCTCTCACAGAGCAGAGGTTGTAACAGAACATGACACCTCACAGCAGAACCGCAGCCGTTCTCCTAAGACCAGGTGTTTGGCAGGTACCACACACAGATGACACTGTGACCTGCACGCAGTCTAGCTAATCCTCCAGGAAATGCTTTCACTTCAAACAGTGATTGTAGTCTGCTTGTTTCTCTTATAGGAGTCCCTGTGTGGAGTTTTGACTCCGTGTCCATTGACAGTGACCTTGACTCAGTCTGCACAGAGCAAGTCAGGCACCATATTCACAGGAGACCAGGTGAGGGAGTGCAGACAATTTGACGGGAAGCACGTCTCATTTTAAAACGTGTTTATATATAAAATGACCTCTGCACACTTCTCCGTGCCATAAAAGTTGATTTAGGACTATGTTTCGATCCTACTTGGATTTTCGTAGGTTTTTCCTTATAAAAATATAAATAAAACGGCGTATAAACAAAACGGACCAAATCTCTTTTTTTTTGTATAAAACACAATTATGAGTAAGAGATACACAGTAGGACTTTTGTATTACTGTTTTTATGTACCTTTTTGTGTATGTTATTGAATTGTTTTATCACCTTTTGGTGTTTTAGATGAACCACAGCTGCCATCATGGAGCTTGTTGCCTCTTGGCATCATGATGTACATGCAGACATACCTCATAAAGGTCCAAGAAGGATTGAAACGTAGTCATTAATGAACTTTCATGGCAAGCAGCAGGCGTTACCTTTTTCATTATCGACGCTGTTTTTATAATAGCTTCGCACCTACGTGATGTGCATATACTTCAACATGTATAAAATATCCCCATTTGAAATACAGCCTATAACGAAAGAGCTGAAAGCGCAAACTGAAAAAAATTAAGAGATAATGCTTGGAAAACAAACTATTTGAAAGCAGGAAATAATAAATAATAAGAATACAAAAAAATGTAAATTAAATTACAGTTATTTGTGTGATCCCTCCAAGGATGGCGCTCTCTCATTCAGTCTGTCACAGGCATGGATGACTACTGTACCAACCACACTGGCTATGACACACACACACAGGAAGAAAGTGAACCTCGATCTACATCAGGTAGAGCAAGATCAGACTGTGTGTTCCTTTATGAGTCCACAGTAACGTGAGAACAATTTAATCTTTAAATGTCAATGAATTTGCTTTTTCTTTGTTTACAAAGGCCAAAGCTCCTCTTATGGAAATGTCCACAACAGAAGTCCTTCTGTCCGTAAAGCACAGCGCAATAAGAGAGAAACTTACAGGTAAATCACATGGAAGATTAAAAAACTTAATTAACATTTTGGTCCATCTTCAGTGTTGTGTACAATTTTAAAATGATTATTTTGAATGTATTTCTGACTGTGCATGTGTATCGCAGACTTTTGTGTTCTTTGGATGACAATGACAAGGACACAGATGAGGAGATGAATCACAGGAGCAGGAGATGCAGGCCTGAGAGGACATCGGAGAAGATGCAGTCTGATTGGGCGAAGATGAAAAAGCGTCTCTCCACACTCGGACAAGTGAGAATGAGTCTCCCAGTGTATTTAAGTATCATATTAAGAGTAATTTGAGAAATGTTTTTATGTCAAATGTATACATTTTCCTGTGTACATGTGTGTGCGACATCACTTAACTGGTTTGTGTGTCTGGTTTAGAAATGTGAGAAAGTGGAGCAGACACTACAGAGGAAGAAGACTCAGTTAAAAGATGTTGAGCTCTCCCTCTCTGAACTTCAACAGAGAAGAAAGGTAAAGTATAGCATCTTATATCCAGTAGCTTATCAGAACCCTGCATACAGAAGTCTCACCATTACTCACAGTTTTTGGTATACGTCCCAGAATGCCTCGCAGGAATTAGAGCGACTCACTGTGGAGACAGTAACGATGGAGAAGGAGAAGAGGACTCTGGAGTTCGTGCTGAGACACAGTAGGGCAGGGAAGGACTCTATTAGGTATAAAACAAACCGTATTATACAAATCCATATACATCAACATGGTAACATCACATTGCATCAACATAATTGTGTTGTAGTTTCCAGCTGCAGCGGCAGAGAGAGTCCTGTATCCTCGAGGTAAGAGACCTGCAAGAAGAACTTCCAACCCTGAGTCAATGTAAGCAGAGGGATGGAGCCTTCATGGAGAGGGTAATGAAACCCGCATCGAGCAATATGTTTGTCAATGCTTGGCTGTGTTCAGTCATTTTCATCTTTTATTATGTCATGTTTTTTTCTTATTACTATGCTTTTTTTTTTTGCTCCACTGTTCCACAAACAGCCCGGCAGTGTGTTCATGTCAGTGCTGGAGAGGGAGGAGATGGAAAGACAGCTGGATAACGCCAAAACAGAACTGTTTTCTGAACAGCGGCGTGCAAGAGAGAAGCTAGAGTCCATGCAAGAAGTACTGTGTCAAGGCCTGTTTATAACGATAATTCTAACAATAATGACAAGTATAAACCCTTAAGATTTGAATATATTTCATGTAATTACAACAGTGTTCAAACTATAAAAATGTAATTCTAAATAATAAAACATCGAAAATTATACCTACAACATTATCTTTAGTTTTGATGTCAGAGTAATATTTGTAGTTGAGGAAATAACAATATAACATAATATTTAAAGAGGCAATTATTTTATGTATTCAATGACTTTTACTTAATGAAGAAAACAGGTTATGTTTTAACCTAAAGGTCATAACAAAAAATATACGGCCTATTTTACTGTACTAATAATGTCAACAAACATTTACAGCATCAAAAAACATTGATAAGTCGTCACGTTTATTAAAAACATGCCACACAATTTCTGCTGTGATGACAGGCACGAAGCCTGTTTTTACCCTTTAGTTGATATTTGAATCAGATTATGTGTTTAACACGTTTAATGTGTATTACCAGCCTTTTATGAATGTATCATTTCAGTTTAGCTGTTTTCTTTAAGTTGTTGGAGTGAAACTACAGTGAGAAGGTTCGCCTATTTGCTTTGGTGTGAAAGACACATTTTCCATATGTGTGTCACAATATCCTCTGGATTTGTGTTTGTGTGTGATCTCGGAGCAGAAGTTGAAGGCGACTCGTGAGGAGCTCCGGAGGGTCACAGAGGCAGAGAGCTTACTGAGGAACAGGTGTGACTGTCTGGAGGAGAAACGGAGGCAGAAAAAGGATCAGATTGAGGTGGCACCTGATCACCGCATACTCCAATTTCTAAAGATTCAAATATTTATCTGTTAATCACATGGCACACTGTCAACATCCAGTTTGTGTTTACTAAAAATGTTCCAACTATCCCTTCTATTTCTGATGTATCTGTCTCTGTCAGGCAGAAGAGTTTCAAGTAGGCGAGCTGCGGGGTGAACTGGGAGAATACAAGATCAGAGTGGGCACTCAGGAGAAGATGTTGGCCCAGAAGGAGCTGCAGCTGCTAGATGTACAGGAGCAACGTGGGGCCTTACAAGCAGAAAGAGATGGACTGAAGGGGGAGCTACAACACCTAAAAACCCAGCACTGCAATGCACTGAAAGAGGCCCACGAGCAAACCCATAGAATGATGGTAAATGCTGTGTTTTTTTTAAAGAGTCTCCAAGCAATACTATTTCAAGTAACTAGAGTTCCTATTTGTTTTTATTCAGGAAGCAGCATTGAAGCAGCAAAAGAAAGAATTGGCTTTGGCTCATGAGCAGCAAGTCCAAAAGGTGTCTGCAAAACTAAAATATTGATTCTTCGAATGACATCATCACAGTTTGATTAATGATGTAGCAATCCCTGCCGTGTCCTCAGGTTAATGAGCAGACAGAAGAGGAGAAGGCGAATGCTTTAAAAGAACAAGCTCTGTCTCAAACACGATGCATTGAGTCCTTGAAAAGTTCCATTAAGGTCAGTATGTTTCCCTAAACATATGAAATCCACTGTTACACTATATAACTGTAAACTATTTGATGACCTGTTTTATCCAAAGTACCCTGCACTGCCAATAATACAGGTAGTATTAAGTGTGGGTGGCATCAGTGGGTATAAAAAACAAACCTTTCTATGTTATTTTCATGATTATAGCACTATACACTGTACGTAGAGTAAATACAAACTTTTCATGTGATCTTCTCCTATTCTGGCAGCTAAAAGAAGACGAGGCAAAGAAGCTGAGGGATTCTCTGGAGCAGCAGCATCAGGAGGCAAAGCACCGTGAAGAGAAGCAGCATATAGCAGCCTTGGAAAAGGTACTCTGATAATCCTCTTCCTGAAATATACAGTATTATTTGCAACATGATTGCATGTTATGCACACTATGCTCCCATTTAGGTGCACAAAACAATAGAGGAGGAGAGGAGGAGGTGGGAGGCAGAACAAGTGGAAGCAGTGCAGGTGCACTGTGGGAAACTGGAAGAGCAGAATAGAAAGAGCCTGGAAAGCTTGAGGAGTGAGATGCAGCGAGAGAAGACTAAAGCTCTGGCTCTTCAACATAAAGTGGTGGAACTAAAAACTGTAAGGGGACTCCCAACCATGAATGTATGACATTGCCATCTTAAATAAATCAGAAATGTATTCTTATTTCATTCTCTTTTTTTAATGATTTTCTTTTTATCTGGAAGAGAGTGCATGAGATGGAGAGTGAAAGCTCTGCGCAGCAGAGAGAGCAGGAGTCTTTGATGGCTGTTATTTACAAATCACTGAAAGAGGAGCACCAGGCTGAGCTGCAGAAGTTGCAGAGACGGATGGCACAGGTGCAAGAAAACCACAGAAAGCAATCATTTGCAGGCACATAAAGAGATGTGCTGCTGTAGAAAAGCTTACATTGTGTGGTCTGTGGTCACAGGAGAGTCAGAGAGCAGAGCTGCAGCTCGAGAAGGCTGTTCAGCTGGCAGAGAAAGAGGCTGACAGGCTCCGGCTGATGCTGGAGGAAAGCGAGAGCAGCCATAATCAAATCACAGCTGAGTTAGAACAGCAGCTCAGGCACTGGGCCAAGGAGCTGGGAGCAGAGTGCCAGCATCTACACCGCTCAGTGAAGCAGAGTGGAGCCAAACAAAGTTCTGTGCAACTACCTCACAGGTAGCTTATACTTCCCTGCTCTGGTTTACATTCATATCTGGTTTAGAAAGAATACTTTATAGGCAACACGGTCTGCTTCTAATTCTGAGGCCTTTTGTATTGTGCAGTCCTACAGCAGCTGAGGCGCTTATAAACCTGAGAGCACTAAGAGAGCAATTGAAGCACTTGATTAACCATCTACAGCAGGAGCTTCATTCACAGAAACAAACCACTGAGCAGCTGAGGAAAGACAAGGTATAGTTAAGACCACCTGGTGTTTGCAAATACAGCACATTAAATGTATACATGAATACAAGTTCATACTTTTTTCAGGAGCGAGAATTGAGCATTCAGAGGCAACAGCTGAGGATGGACAGAGATCTAGCCCTGGATTCTCTAAAGGAGCGTCTCATTCAGGTATGAAACCTACACATTGTAAATCTCATGTCGGTGCACATAGACACAGCAAACTCACTCACAGCATTATAATGCAACGTTGTTTGCTTCTGCAGGAGCACATCGAGGAGTTAAGCAGTCTGAACTGGCCTCATATGTGTGATGGAGGAGCTGAGGGAGGAGGAGTGGCAGCATCTCTTCGCAAACAGCTGAAGGCCAAAGACCTGGAGCTCAGGCAGGTCCAGAGGAGCATGGCTCAGTGGAAGGAACACACTGCCGCTCGTCTGGCATGCAAGTTTGAAGAAGAGTTGACTGCTGAGCTGGAAAGGTAACATACGAACAAACTCAAAATAGAGGCACATAAATGTTTTAAGCTGTGATTTCTATACTGTTTGGAAAGGAAATAGAAATGTGAGATGGAAATCAAAAGATATTCTGCTTTTCTGTATTTACGTTTCGCTCAAATGTTTTGCTATCCCACAGGTGCAAGACAAAGTTGTTAAGGGGCAGGTAACTGGTTTCTGATGAGATACTAACTGTCTGTCCTCTCAAAAGCATGATCTCACCCCAACTTACTGCGATATGCGTTTTATAGTTGTAACATTAACCATACATGTAAACCTATAACTCTTTTATGTAGTTAGGATTATTCACAACTAACAACTTTTCAAATGCATGTTTGTTTGTTTTCCAGAAAACCATCAAAGTCTCGAGAGGAGAAGCAGAGAGAGCCAGAGAGGCCTGAAGGAGAGAGGACGCTTAGTGCAAAGGTAAACGTTTTACTGCTCCTGTGTGAGCATGAACACTAAGCTCTAACAGATACGTCTCCTAAAGATATTCTATATTCTATATTTGTTAATTGACAAAAAACCCTCGTCTTTTCTCCATCAGGAAGCTCAGAATTCAGCTTGCTCTCCCTCCCTCCATGTTGTGGACTCTGCCGCTTCCCACAGCCCCTCAGACGTGGCTTCATTTAAGCTTCTACGTTACCTCCAGAGCAGAGTCAAGCAGCTCCGTGTAGAAAACCAGGCCTACACCTGGAGCCCAACGCTTGCAAATACAATCCCTTTTACAGCAGTGTAAATAGTTTTAATAACCAGTAGTGATAAACAAGTAAACTGCAGACATTTGTACTTAATGCACACTGCATTTTTTACATTTATTAATGCCGACGAGCACCACAGGAACAGGAAGCATCACAAAGACGCTGTTGTCCTCTGGAAGAGACACGCCACATCCGGATCTCATTTGAAATCCCCTCACTCAAAATATATCTGAAAGTATTTCTACGAGGAAGAAATGACATGTAAATGTGGCAGTATCATGAACATTGCAATATTATTTCCGTGCTTGTCCTCATAATATTATAAAGAATATGTAATCCTGGCGTCTGCTTTATAGATCACTCAAGGTCAAGACTTTGCAGAGATTCAGAGTCACTCAACAATTAGGACAGTTTCACGTTAAGGACATGAAACCCAACCGTTACACACACCAGTCGTATAATGTAATGCATTTCAAGCAGTTTTTTTGTGGCCACATAAATGAATCATTTACTGTTACATGTGCTTAAGATTGCAAATTAACAAGCCGGTCACAGTGGCAAATGACACAACCGAAGAGTTGGTCATCAAGTTCACATTCCTGTGTTAAGGGTGTCGATGTTTATGGCTTAAGGTTACAGTGAACTCTGAATGAGCAATCAACTGACATTTCATGGGTTATGTCAAAGAACCTCATAAAGCTGAGGTGGGAATCTTTTCTACATCCATAAATGTTACAATATGTTAAATTGTACATGGAAAAACGTTCTGTAGATTTCTGGCAAGTTCAAACAAAAGTATGTCATTACCATTTACTACAACATCTTAATTGACTTTGTTAAAATGTCTTATCTTGATAAAACATTTTACTGGGACTGACGCCAGATTGTTTTTTAAAGATGGTTTCCTTATAATCTCATCTGCTATCACACACTCTGGTGTCTTCAATTTATTAGACTTGCTTGTGTTCATGGAGAATGTAGGACCAGTGCTTATTTATTTAACAACTATTTCCTTATTTAAGTAAACATAATCATCAGTCTCGTCCTCGTCTCGCTGGCCATAACTGAAATAATAAAGACAATAAATGACATGGCTTTAATTGAAATGGCATTGGACACTATTTTTTTTTTTAAATGTGACAAATTGGAAGCTGTTGCACTCAATAAGCTAGTAGTTCATTGATTAAAATCATACTCAGCTAAGTGTTTTCCATATACAGTACATGTCTATGGTCACTTGTGGCGGTCCACAGGGGTTAATCCTGGGAACCCAAGTCTTCTCGATACTGAATGTTATGATAAACAGCACAATGTTCATCCAACACGAGGATTGCTTTTACTGAATTCCAGATAGATTTAATCCAGTGAAAATCAATCATTTATAATCTCTGGACAAGGAAAGAGTTTATTTAAAAACAAATGAGGTCATAACACTCAATGGCTGGTTGCAATTCTGGTTATGTATATATATGAAAATACAATCAAATCATAAAAAAGGTGCATTTCCATGACTTCTTTACAAATGTCTCAAAGCTGACAGATGGCGTACTTGCTAAGCACTATGGGAAGATAGTCTTTCTACCACAACGGGAGTCAAGCAGGAAGTCATACTGTGAGCAAATGTGAACACAGGAACAATATTTAGTGTTCTGTTAACAATGCTCAGAAGCTGAACATAAAAACTGTACAAAATGCAGGTGCTGCACACTAATGTTTAACAAAGATCAAAGTTATTTACAGTACTTCAGTGTGTTGTTGGTCAGGCTTTGGCAAAAATGCTGTACGACTGATCTCATTTCTGGGCAAAGGTTAATTCTGTAAGTTATATAAAAATCTATAATGTAAGGCTGCCTATAGAACTTGTCAAAGTCTTGAGATTATGACAGTTGTCTTGGAGATTTAATAAATAAAACTAGATTAGGTCATCTTTATTGTTACATTGTACATATAGTTGCATGGGATTATATTAAAAAAAAAAAACCTAAACAGAGTCGCTGTAAAGCAAAACGTGTTGCACAAACTGTCCAAAACAGCACAACATTTATGTAAATCCAACGTGCCTTGCCAAACGTCGAGTGGTTCCAAGTCCTTTATAGTCTTTTGTTTCAAGTCTTTTACTTTGGCATGCTTTTCAATTATTAAGCACCATTACATTTCCATGTCCTCCTCTCCAGAGCTGTGGGCTACAGGAAAGCTGTACAGAGAAGAGTGTGTGTCTGCAGGTGGACTGGAGGGGCTGAGGGGGCCGTGAGGGGTGGGAGATGGACACGGAGTCGGAGATTGCCGAGATACTGTCTGTTCTTTGCGCTGTTTCTGTAATGGGCCCTTTTGCTTCCGACAGAAGGGATCTTCTGGTGGCCGCCACAACACCAACTCCATGCAGGAATGGCTCCTAAAAAGGTACGAGGAAGAAGCAGGCGAGACGAAAATAAACACCAAGGAAAAATGTGTCTAGAGCTTTTCAAGGAAGAAACAGCAGAACACGCGACATGTGACTTCATCAAACGGTGCAATAACAACATTAAGTGAACATACACAGACTGGGCTACTGTGTGCGGCAGGATGTCACTGATGCCGCGCTGTAGACCCTCCTTCAAACTGTCAGAGATCACCAGCACTGGCCGTCTCGGGGCTGGCTCTACATCAAGATCTTCATCCTCATCGTCATCCTCCAGCGTTATTCTGCGATACATAATTATCACAGTATGTGTTGATTTGACCTTTTCATGTGAGAACAACCTCTAAACCCATCACTACCACTGAATGGTGCAGAAAAGTGCTGCAGGGATGACGCGATGTTAGCATTGCACTGGTTTCCTCAACAAAGAGCCAACGGGGCTTTTTCATTGGATTTTGGATTATTGGAGAAAGAAACCTCTGTGGCAAGCACACAAATATGACACTTACACGTTTTGCTCAGCAGGATAACCTTCACATATTAACACCACTTTTATGATTTTTGAAGCGTGAATGCAATCATAAGAAGTAAAAAGCTAACGTTAGGCTACAAACAAACTTT
Source organism: Bovichtus diacanthus (assembly GCA_943590825.1). Taxonomy (NCBI): domain Eukaryota; kingdom Metazoa; phylum Chordata; class Actinopteri; order Perciformes; family Bovichtidae; genus Bovichtus; species Bovichtus diacanthus. Next base: position 672,921 of record CALSBV010010907.1, on the reverse strand, counting down.
ACCTGGGTCTCATGACTCATGTCACCGCCACTAAGCTTAAGGCTTGATGACGTTTAGTCGTCTCATTTAGCCACTTATTATCAACCGCTTTAATACCACTTTAATATCTCTTAAACCTTCTGTTAACCAAAAACCCATTAAAGAAAAAACATTGACTTTGAGACAAGGGATCCTGAAGTGCTAAATGCTAATTGAGCAAGGGAGGAAACAGAGCTTCCTGACATATACAGTATATGTTTACACAGGGATGGGTGATGTGAGCTGCTGGAAATTAACTGCAATAGATTATCACAGCAAGACAACATTTACTTGATATTGGTAAGCGATGATAAATACTAAAGTAGTCAAAAGCCTGAATTAAGGATTTCTTTTAAAACAAAATAATTCAGATATGATTGTAACAGATTTTGATACATTGTAAATGTGCTCTCATTCATTAGAGCCCTGACCCAAAATGTCTTAATATCATACATTTGTCACAAAACCATAATATGGCAGGACAAGAAATGACAATATTTAATAATCACACGTTTTATAGCTCCTCACCAGGTAAGCAATGTTACACTAAACAAACCCATAAAACAATGAGAGCCTATTCGCCTGGTACTATTTTAAAGTAGGATTAGTGAGCCCAATCAAACGTTGTAACCAAATTGTGACCTTTCTGGGGTGCACCCCTCCTCTCAACAAATGCATGCTCAAATACTCATTAGGGATCAGTTTGAAGTCTAATTTTAACAAGTGAGTCAGTCAGAAAGTTGGCGGTTTTCAACACCCTGCATATTGCACACCTGTCTTCGATCTCCTGAAGTTTCCTCTGAGCTGCCTCTATCTCCATGCAGGAGTTCTCTGGTTCAGCTCGGCGCGGAGCGGCGGAGGGCTGCGGCAAAGTCAAGTTCTGAGATTCTGGGCAGCGCTGTGGAAGGTCAGGGCTGGCTCTCTGTGCAGGCAGCGGAGAGCAGCTAGTCGCTGTAGGCCAGTCATTACGAGTGCTCGTGTTTGAGTTCTCTGAAATGTCCACTTCTGCCTCGAACATTAACCTCCTCCTTTTGGCACTGCATCCCCTGAGATAACATTAAGATATTTACTCATACGAGACTACTCAAAGCATTGTCAAATGGTAAGTGAGACTGCTTTTTCTGCACATCTCGCACTTACTCATCATCAATTCTCCTCCTGTGCTTCCTGAGGCATCGTGTCTCCCAGCTGCTTTGGGACAGAGAGACAGATGTGTCAAGATCCAACATGCCAGGTTAAGATTGAAAAGATATGTCACGTGTTGCCACTGTTATTCTGACAGATGTGTGGAGGGAATTGACAATCCCCAAATCATCAGCTACATACTTGTTAGAGAGAGTTGCTCTCTGTAGGTGGCGGGACGTACTTGGAGATCCGAGGTCAAATTCAGGAATGCTTGTGGGGCCTGAAAATGAATACATGGCTGGCAGACACCCCAGTTCACTGCTTGTGGGAGCAGGATGATGCATGGTGGTCCAGCCGGTGAAATGATTTGAAGAGACACACGGGTAGATAACTATAAAGTATTGATACCGATCAGATAAACCGTTAAAGACATTTTCTGGAACCTACACGACGTACAACAAGTTGTAAAACTGTTTACACGAGGACAGCTGGCTGATTATCTAGCTAGCTACAACGCCACTGTTGCATGTATTTTTAGTATAACCTCACTGGTCAAACTGTCTATTATTATAACGCGACACGACAATACACAATGACAGCTTCATCCCTGCGCTGGAACAACACTTTGACTAACTAAAGCAGACATGTAGCGTTAGTTATAGCTTTCGTAGACCGACCTGTGCAGCTGCCCTGCCCCTTCGTGTTTTTGTTGTTGATGTTTAGCTACCATCCGTCAGTTCACAGCGTTTTCCTTTGGAATAATCCCATGAGCACACAGCAACAGCTTCTACATGCTCAAAGTCTTACTAACTTAATATTGACACCACATTAAAGCAAAAATAGCCCCCACATAAAAGGTCCCCGTGGCGTGAACTGCTTGAATGGTAGGCTGGGTCAAACTGACGTTAGCTAGCTATTCTGAAAAAGTGAGTTGCGCCAGAAGAGTCGTCGCGGTTCCAGAAAGAGCGTGTGTGACGTCCGGTGAATTGTGGGAAGTGTAGTTACCGAGGACGAACGACTTACTACGAAGTATGTGTTTAAAAAGTCGGTGAGACACAGCAGCAACGACAGCGAAGTGACGTGTTTGTTGAAGCATCAGCTCTTTACGTCAACCAGCAATAGTTCTAGTCGACCCGAGTCCGGCCCAGGACCAGGTAACGCTACTGACCGGAAGTAACGACCTGTGTAGCGCGAGACAGATAGACGCCTTCCTCTCGTGCTGTATGTTCGTGTTGCCGAAGAGTATATGTATAAGATAGTTCCCCCCAACATCCTGTTGTCCGGCCCACGGCTCGTGTTTAAAAGTTGTCCTCTTGCTTTTTTTTCGCTTTGTTATCTCAAATGACGAGTCATGTGACAGTGAAATACTAGAAGCTGTTGTCTCTGGTTCTTCACACTGGAGTCTCTTCTGAGGAGGTGAGACACTGTTTAATGCTAAAGACCAAGCTGCTGTCATACGGTTTTCATCGCGATCTTGTAATATTTTACCTGAACTTGCTCAATAGGTGTATTCATCTAATTCAAAGGTGTATTGCAATTATTTTCAGATTTATTGTTTGACATCTGTGTACCTGCCTTTGTCAAATACGTGAAAACGTTCATGCTAAGAAAAGTTTTTTTTAATCCCCTTTTTTGTTTTATTTACAGTATATCTGTGTTGTTACTTTAACGTTTTAGGCGAATATATTGATTTATTTCCACTGTTTGTGTTAACCAACAGGTTTCGCAGAATGCTGTCTTTGGTAATAATCACAGGCCTACTGGCTTTTTCCACTGCTAAACCATGTGGTAAGTATTTTTATATATATATATAGTATAAATCCATTATCACCAATCATTAAAAACCCTGACTGCCCTTACTAAATCTGTTTGAACACTGGAAAAACCTAGTTTACAACTGAATTGTATACACTAAATCACTGATTTTGCAATTACCTACTTCATGTATTTGAATGGCCTTCATATTGTTTGATCATTGACAAAAGAGAGTGATGACAGTAACATTTCAAGGAGAGACATTAAGATATTTAGAACTTGATCACTGCAATGAAACCTCTTGTAAATTATTAAGTCTCCACAGTCGTTGTTTCCTCTTGTTGTGACTGCTGATGCTGCAGTTTTGGTTTTGCAATGCTCCGAAAGTTCATGTTGATCTCAACAAAAATTGTTATGTCTCTGATCAAAAAAATGTTTGCTTTAAATGTTTATTATTCCAGATAATGAAATAGCCAACAGTGAGCTGCACCTGTCTCTCAATAAGGATCTCCTTCGCTCTCTGGAGACGCAGGAAGGACTCCCCAATCCCAGTGTGCACTTGGCACTACGGCTTTCTAATCGCCACAACCTTGCCAAGGAGAGCGAACACCTGAATAGACTGAAAAATCATTTGCACAATGACATTCAAAGGTATTGCACTGTTTGACACGACACATGGCATGCTACTTTAAACCTGTACGCCCACTGAACTGATCTTTTTCTAAGATGTTCTCACCTGAATCTAAGTCTCCTGCGTCTTTCTCAGCGCTCTCACTAACAGCCAGTCTGTGGTCGGCCTCTTGGCGCTCTACACTCTGGCTTTGAAGTCCTCCTGCTACGACCTCAACACGATCACCTTCACCACCAACGAGAAGAGTGAGACGCTGCTGACACACCTGAAGAAGCAGATGGAACAAGAAAAACAGAATATTGTCTGTAAGTTGCCCTTTTGACTTTTAGGAGGCCAACAGTTTGAACTGTTTTACATTGTGCTATAAAATGAGTTCAAAGTTTATTTAGTGTATTTATTTCCTCAGAAAAAGAAATCCAGGAAAATGTATGTAAAAGTCAAACAGAACATCCAGCTTGGAATACCTCGGGCTGAATTGGCTCAGTAAAAAATGAGACAATTTAACTCTGTCAATACATCTATCTTCTTCTATCATCTATTTTCACAATGGCTCTACTTTACCTTTTATAGTTGAGATGTCTCTTGAATATGAACTGAAATGAGGAGAAACTAAAGTAATTAAAGTTTTTGAACTGTGGAGTCATGTTTTAATATAATTAGTTTTCTTTTTATTTCTCCTTTCCTTTGCGCAGTCAGCCAACGCCCTTTGACCAACTATTACCAGTACTCTCTGGGTGTGCTCGCTCTTTGCGCGAGCGGCATCAGGGTCAACAACCATGTCACCAACAAGCTCATCAAGGCAGTAGAAGATGAGCTCTTCAAACATGGAGACTCTGAGAGTATTGGTGAGTGTAACCTGACTATTTCTTTTCTTTTAACTGTTAAAATAAATATAAAATAGATGATGTGCAGGCAGGGATGCATCCCAAGTCTTATGATGAAGATTGTCAATAAATTTCCTTCTGTCAGTATACTTACAACTCACACTGCGGACTGTGATGCTCTAAGGTGTGAGATAGTATGAAAGATGAAACGTGTACTGTTTTTTTTTTTTTTACATTGCATTTAGAGTCATATTTCAGACAAGATAGATTCAATAAAGTTACCTGAGATTAATTCTACGAGTGGGTCATCTCACAGAATGAAGGTGTACATAGCCTGAGACTCAGTTCTGTTGACTCCACCGTGTTAGAAATCATGTAACCTTGGTTGGTAACAACCTAGTTTCTTTTTTTGTTTTTCTTGTGTTTAAAGTTACATTCACCCTCTGTCTGAATGTCAAATATACATGTTTTATCCTTCTTTATCTCCCTAGATTCCTATGCCATGGCTGGAATAGCACTCCAGTGTGTGAGGGACACTGGTTATCACGTGCAGAACACTGCGGAGCTGATCACAGCCCTTGGCAAGATCAAGCAGAAGCTCTTGGCCTCTCGTAGGGAAGACGGTCATATAGGCAATGAGTTCAGCACAGGCCTTGCAGTTCAAGTAAGGATAAGATAAGACAGAACTTTATTTATCCCGAGGGAAATTGTTGATCTTTTTCCTTATATTTTCTTAAGCTCCCTTTGTCTCTTTCACTGCATGAAACAGTACAGAACTCAATCTTTGCAGCTTAAATGTACCTATTTGTTGTGTTCAAGGCCTTATTGGCAATGGGCAGCCACGTTGGACAGTGTGCTGCCTCAATGGAGGCCATGAGGACGGACGCCAGAAACAACGTATACCACAACCCCATGGCTATATCTCAGATCCTGCCAGCTCTCAATCAGAAATCCTACCTGATGGTTAAAACCAAGGATTGCCTTGATGAAGATGGTATGTGCAGCTTTATTTCCACCCCCTGTGGTCACCGTGATTTCAAGCTGTTTCTGTATTGTCACAGTTTGTGTCATGGTGCGTGCGTTCTTTTAGACACTCTGGTGCTGGAGCCCATAGATCCTGTGGTGGTTTTACCAAGCGAGACCAAAGTGACCGTGATGGTGGAGGTGGTGACGTCCAGCGGAGCAGCTGCTCTTTACTCTGTGGAAGCGCCAACGGGAAGCTCTCTGTTGGAGACCCTTGAACTTCTCAAAGGGAAAAATGTTGGCTTCACGTGAGTTCATTTAATGTATTTTTGTGCATTTCAGTGTTTTTCAGCTTTAAAAAAAAAAAAAAAAAGTTTTGCGATTGCCTTCATTGAGTAATATTTGACGCTGTGGCAGGTTTGAGAAGGAGTCCAGCCTGTGGGGACCTTTCTTAAGTGCGGTGAACGGAGAGCAGGCCCGACAGAGCGACCGCAGATACTGGCACCTCTCCTCTGAAGGCACTGCGCTCAGTCAAGGTGAGGACACGTACACGTGCATATTACACTGTGACTCGTAGATGGAGCATTCCCTTTTTTCCTTTTGATCTGCAGCTTTAATTTCACTTTGGTCAAATAAAAAACTGCTTTTCTTCTCCCTCAGGTGTCAATGATTTCAAGATAGAGGGGGCTCAAAAGATCACCATCAAAAACACAAGCTACTGAGAGTCAGTCACTGCTGATGCAACAGTGATTAATGAGGATCAATACAGTTCAAGTTTGACTTTTTTCTATTCTTTTGTTGTTTTAACCACTGATTAAACTTAAGATGCCATCAACTGTGAATAAATGGTCAAACTGGTTTCATAGAATTAAAGCATTTCGGTTCATTAGGTTTGAATAAAAGTGTAATTTAGAACTAATTGAACAGACCTTGCTGTGAATATTCTAACTAGTATGTAAATTGTAATGCTTTTTTAAATAATGGATTGTTAAATGAGTGTGGAATGTTTATTCAAATGTCTTACAAAGCGTGATTGTGCTTTTTTTTTTTTTTCTTCTTTTTTAAACAAACAAGAGTCATGGCTGAGAAAATGTGAAGTTGTGAAAATGATCACATTTTATTGGTTGGGGCCACTGATTTTCTGCATAAACAAAAAAATAAAGCAATTCGTCTCATTTATGGAAATCTGAGTGCAAGCACAAGTACTTCCGGTTTAAAATTCTCACGTTCTGTCACTGCCTCAAAGTTTGTTTTATTTACACACAGTACAGTCTTTGAATTTGTACGCTAAACGAATCAAATCCAAGCAAGTATATTGGTCGTTTGACACCAATTTCTCTACAAATGTGCGGTTTGTCAAAAGGTTTGTGTCGCGAAAGTACAGAACACGACACCGGAAGTGACTCGTGTTGTAACTGTAGCATTTGGGCACATTTTCTTATGACCTTACCTCAATGCTTTTAGTTAACAGCGGCTCATATGCGAAAACTATTGTGCGAGCGCTGCGGGGACAATTCAGCCAACATATCGACGTTTAAAACTGTAGAATTAGTAGCACATTTAGGTGTAAATTAATAATTTACAGCGAAGGTTGATGTTAGCATCAGACTGGTTAGCATATACATCATGGAGAGGAGGAGCTAGCTGCTGAACTCAGTGCTTATGTGAAGTCTCAGGGACATGCAGATGTTTGTTATATTATCTTTGTAGTTTTACTTATGCTTGTCACGATGTCTGCCCTGTGTCGCGTTATGTTCAAACGTGTTTCCAAGTTAAAAACGGGTTTGATTCAATTTAAGAGATGCGGGTATAATGCGCCTCCTGTACAGTGGAAGACACCTGACAGCCTCCTGCGAGTTAGAAACTCAGCTACATCACAGACGACAACAGACCTAAGTGTTGTGAATAACAAGGCAAGGATGCCCAGGGCTTCTTGTGCAAGGGGCCTGTCTACTGAGAACAGAGCCGCTGGAGTGAAGAGAGTTTCCATCGAGGGCAACATTGGTAAGATCAGTATTTTTACTGTATTTCAAAATAAAATGCATTTCTGTGCCACTGCCAAGCTATGAGTGTTGGTCAGTAGTAAAAGATGTTCTTAGATCTTTTACTTTTAAAAGTACTAATACTACCACAGTGTAGAAATACTCTGCTGCAAGTAAAAGTCCTGTGTTCAAAATATGACTTACCGTAGTAAAAGTACAAAAGTATTAGCAAGCATTAAAATATACTTAACGTACTAAAGATGAAACTTCAGAATATTATATATTATATTAATGGATTAAAATGATTGCTGCATTACTGTGTTTATTACTTTAATGTTGCAGCTGATAATGACTTTTTATACTGCTGAGCAGCTTAATTTATAATAAAATATAATTAATTGGTTGATTTATATTTTGTATTAATAATCTTAATCTTCAAAGTAACTAAAACTGTCAAATATATTACGTGGAGTAAAGGTATCTACAATATTTGTCTCCTAGATGTAGTGGAGTAGAAGTATAAAGTACAAAAAACTGGAAATACTCAAGTAAAGTACAAGTATCTCAAAATTGTACTTAGATTAATAATTTAAGTAAATGTAATGTGTTACTTTCTACCACTAGAGTTGATAATATATGATCTCCTGTATTATGTCTTCTCAAATATCAGCTGTTGGAAAGTCGACCTTTGCAAGACTCTTGCAGTCGGCTTGTCCCGACTGGGAGGTGGTGGCAGAACCTGTCAGCAAGTGGCAGAACATTGGGAGTGGTACCTCGAAGGTGTGCGCACCTTTACTGACCTCTTCATCTTTTCACAACTGAAATCAAAGAAGCCAAGCTTGACCATCTCAGCTCTTTTCTTTTGACAGGGGACAGCCGCCTCCCCCCAGGCGACAGTCAGCAACCTACTGCAGATGATGTACCAAGACCCCCTGCGCTGGTCGTACACATTTCAGACATTTTCCTGCATGAGCAGGCTGAGAACGCAGCTGCAGCCTCCTCCAGCTCGCCTGCTCGGCTCAGAGGGAACACCTGTCCAGGTGTATGAGCGCTCCATCTACAGCGACAGGTGAGTCAGGCCAGGAGAGGAAAGGGGAAATTAAATCATGTCGGAGGGAACTCTAATTTTGAGAAGATCCATAATCGTCCCATATGGGCAAGAAGCTGTGTGATGTTTTCTCTACCAAAGCTATTTCAGCAGCGTCAGTTAGGGAGCTGTAGACTTACTCCACTATCAAGGAATTCACACATTATCACTATATTATTATTATTGTTGTTAATAAGCAAAGTTATATTGCCTATAATTGTATGGTGGTAGTCTAGTGGTCAAGCTTTCAAATACACCAGAAGGTTGTGAGTTCAACACCAGGGCTGCCACCATTGAGCCCCTGAGCAAGGCACCTGACCCCGCGTTGCTCCAGGGGACTGTCCCTGTAGTTAGTCACTGTAAGTCGCTCTGGATAAGAGCGTCTGCTAAAAAAATTTTTTTTAAAAATACCTGTAATTGGTATGAAATGAATATCTGTATGTATATATATGTACTTTATGTACTATTGAATGATTGAAAATGCATTCTCCTTTGTTAAACTTGACTGTCCTGTCAGATACATCTTCGCCCTGAACATGTTTGAGCTGGGTTGTATCAACTCTACAGAGTGGGCCGTCTACCAGGACTGGCACACCTTCCTGGTGGAGCAGTTCGGACACCAGGTGGAGCTGGAGGGCATCATCTACCTCAGAGCTCCACCAGAGGTAAGAGATTTCATGTTACGGTTAAGACATAAATCTACACTTACAATAACAAAAGCATAATTTTAGCGTGCGGTAGTTGTTTGTATTTGTCATAATGTTACTGTAACATTACATCACTGACATTTACTTTAACTTGTTTTTGAAAAACACAAACACATTGTGCTCTTGTTGTTTCTCAGACATGTATGCAGCGTCTGCAGCGTCGGGGCAGGGAAGAGGAGAAAGGAGTGGAACTGGACTATCTTGATAAGCTTCACGTTCAACATGAGAGGTGGCTTGTTGAGAAGAGCACCGAGTGAGTGCAAATGAGATCCAGTGTTCTGCCCTGTTTGTAACTGGTAGGACCTGTAAACTATCCTACAAACTAAAAGCTGTTGTATTTACTTAAAATTATAGAAGTGAGACGAGAAATGACCAGCAGCTTTAAAGCCACTGTATTACAGGATGCGCTGCAGATTCCCGTTTGTCTACCAGGTTTTAAATGCCTCTCCTCGCAGCTGTTTGTTGCCCGGCTGTGAACAGATGACGGTCAGCAGTGTGTGGTCTGAGGTGATCAGTGTGACACAGCTCGACTCTCTGCTTTCAGAATACATTTTGAGAAGTTGAAGCAGATACCTGTGTTACAACTCGATGCCAGCGTGGAGTTTAAGAGTGACCCAGAGGTGCAGAAGGAATTTATAACAAAGGTATGTTTCTTTATCGCACTTTGACATAATAGCTGCTACGCCAGGTTGAACCACAAGAGGGCCCCGTCCTAATGTGTGAGACCTCATCCTCACAGTCTTTGATCCAAGGAGAATCGTTGCCCAGACACATTTCCGTTTTCTGATCTGACCTTTCATGTGTATTATGTGTCTGATCCTTGTGATCCTAAACTACCTTTTCATACACAGATGAAGAACTTCTTCAATGCTTTATGAGAAGATGTCGTCAACAAACCGGATGAGAGCGCTCTGACCTCAGTCAGTCAACTACACATGAGCCTCTCGTAGAGTGAAGGAAATATAAAGTCATAAACTCTCTTTCTGTTAAACTGCAGGCCCGTATTATACATGAAACACACAGATTGTGTTTTGTCTGTATGTGAATGTTACCTCTAAAGAGACCATTTTAGATCTCTTTTAGATTTAGGTCTTTGTTAGCTAAAGTTACTTATACTGTGATATTTATTCTACTGAAACAAAACGAAGTCTGTGCCGACACGACGATGACCATTTGGAAACACGGTTTACTGAGCATCATACAGTTTTTGTGTTTGTTACTGTTTTACACATTCCTCACTGACAAGGAACAAGCAAATCAGACAAGTTTACTATTTGTTGTTTGTTCATAAATAAAAAATGTTTTTTGAATTTTTGTGTGTGTCTGTTTTATTAGATTTGCTTAAATGTTATCTTTTATTCTTAGTTTCTGTAAGTGTGAACTCTTACATTACTTCTGCCACTCTTACCAAACAGAAAGGTGCTAATGGCTGTTATTTGTTAATGGACTTTTATGTTTCGAAAGGATAAGGCTCCTGAGTGAGTACAAAGGGCCAGGCCGTTTGACAGGACAATGACCTTGGCTAAATGTTTTCTTTTTCTCCCCCTCTGGTGTGCTCTGATGATCAGAGGGGGCGTTCAAATGCCTGGAGTGGTCAGGGGTCATCAAAGGGCAGCTGTCCACTATAAAGGGGCCTGTCTGGAGCTCCGTCTGCACACACCATCATTTCAGCCTGAGACCAGGTGGAGGAAGGAAGGAGATCTTTGCCTCTCGCTCATTATTGTTGGGAGTAGATTTTGTGGGTTTCAGTCAAAATGGAAGCCCGAGTCCTGACAGTTTTCTGCACATTCCTCCTCTGTTCTTTTGGAGTGGTTTTCCCCACCCAGGGGCACAGATATCTCACAGGCCTTGAGACCAGTTTAGCATTGAGAAATCTCTCATTTAATCATCGCAGCAGATACCCTCTGTACATGATGCAGCTGTACCGCTCCTTCAGCACGGCTCATTCCTCCTCTTCAGTGGCTGTCAACACCATTACAATGCAAGGTGACAACCTGTCAGCACACAGCTCTGACTCCGTCCTAAGTCTGATGGCCAGAGGTGAGTAAACTGTTTAATTATTATGTTTTTTTCCCCCACCACTGGGTATAGAGCGTGTTACATGCTGTATGTTAGTTTCTACTCGGTTTACTCTGCTCCAGCAGCTCTTTGGTTGGTGCATTATCTGTGCTATCAGACCCTCCCTTTTACAACCCAGCAAGTGTCAAAATGCTTATTCCACTTTAAAGGCCTTTCTCTGTTTTATGTGAGAGGGTGTGTATATTAGCCCTCAGACGTCCTTGCACAGGGGGGTTCAATACACATCCTGTCCTGTTCACCCTCCCACTCCACTGTTTTGACATTTGTCCAGGGATCTGGTTTGCCCAGAATCCTCCAGACTGATGTGTGTGTGAATTTGAGTTCTCATTTACATGTTATGCGTCATTTTTAGGTTGCCATCAAGAGGGTGAAAGATGGACAGTCACGTTTGACATGTCATCCATCTCTGCTAGTGAGCTTGTCCAGCTGGCAGAACTTCGGATCAGACTGCCTGCTTTCTCTGGCTCTAAACGTGCCACCGTGGATTTATATCACTCCAGAAAGCAGAGCTGCGAGCCGGGCAGCACATCATGCCAGGATGAGCGTCTTTTCCTGGGGAACTTTGACACGTCAGCCAGCAGCACAAAGTCTGCTTGGAAGGTTTTTAATGTGACCGCTCTGTTGAAATACTGGCTGTACCAGGGAGATGGAGTGTCGAGCCAAGAGGCCTCAAGAGAACCTGACGCGGACCATGGGAGCGGTGCCGGGGACAAGTCCCTCTTGACGCAAAGAAAAATACACCATCCAACCATGAACCGGGTGATAATGGTCATCTTCTCAAAACACAACCTGCCCCAGGAAGGTCATCCAGCATACAGTCTCATCCACACTGTGGAGAAATCCAAGTATGTGACGATGGACAGAGTCAGCAGTCAAAGTCGACGCCACAAAAGGAACCGAATGGAGAGGATGAGGGTGGCTGCAGGAGCTTCACCTACTCCTGCCGTAGCAGCAGCAGCAGCAGCAGCGTCAGCAGCAGCAGAGTCAGCCGTACGGCCGCTGTGTCGAAAGGTCGACATGTGGGTGGACTTTGACCACATCGGCTGGGACGAGTGGATTGTTCACCCAAAGCGCTTCAATGCATTTCGCTGTGAGGGAGAGTGTCCAACACCACTGGATGAGTCCTTCAACCCTACCAACCATGCGTACATGCAGGTGAGATGACAATTTGATTTTTTAGTTAGTTTTTGTATCGTCTCTGGTTTACTGTGTTAGTGGGGCAGCAGCTTAGTCTGTGGGGACTCTGCTGTCCAACAAGGGCTGTGGACTACATTCCCCCCCCCCCAGGGATTAGTAAAGTAATTCTTCTTATATTTTTCAGAGCCTCTTGCAACATCAAAATCCAAAAAGAGTGTCTTGCCCGTCCTGTGTGCCAACGCGCCTCAGCCCGCTCTCCATGCTGTACTACGAGAACGATGACTTGGCCCTGCGGCATCACGAGGACATGATTGTTGAAGAGTGTGGATGTCACTGAAGGGCCAGCATAGCACAACTGCATCTTTACTGTCTTCATGTAAACATTAATGTTCAAATATTACATTTAAAGGTCCAAGTCGTGGCCCCTTACAACTTTAGTAAGGAGAAAGTTCTTGCTGTGCAAATGTTATATGTTGTATCTATTTATACATTATAATGTATATTTTGTACATAAAATATGAAAATGTATATTAAAACATTTTATTTTGACATGATTTTGGTGCTTTGTGCTTTTTTTTTGGATGCTCCACTATTGAGTTTTCAATATAGTTTTTGAATATTGGGGTATGAAATGATGAACCCTAAAACATATGAACTTTTTGAAGGCTTTTGAAATTGCACAGCACAAAACATTTTAAAGAGGGGAAACGCACAGGTACATTCATATGTTTTTCAAGATAAAACATCTCTATTTACATACACAATAAGGTATTCAGTTGCTTATTCGTTTGAAATCTTTAGGTCCATCATTTGCTTCAATGCATAACTTTACAATTTGCAAGATTGAAAATATATACAGGACAGAAGAGTTTAAATCAGCTGTTATCAGGATTACATTTGTAGTGATTTCCATTGAATGAGTAACTATTATGCAGGAGGAAATGCACTAACAAAAAGCACTTCTTAGAGGCTCAACCTGCTCGTAGAAACTCATCTACGTCTTAATCCCACTTGTTCTCTCTGACTCGTGACCGGCTAACATTTGAGGGTATTTGCCTTCCTCACCTCCAATACACATCTCTGGGCCTATTACAGCGCACACATCATCAGAGGTCATTAGTGTCCTTTCTGGCCAGGCTTCTTTTGTTGATTGTGATCAAACAGGCACGCAGAGTAGAACAACACAGAAAGTATACTGAAGGGGAGAGAAAAGCAGTAGCACTTGTTTGTTTTGGGGAGGGAGCGGGGGTGGGGGGTGCCAGGAAGCAGAGGTGACGAGGTGAGATTTAGACCCCAAACAAACAGAAAGCAATGAGGGAATGGAGAGAGTCAACGTCTGGATGCTGAGGCTACTGTGGAGGGAGGACAGGGTGGACTGGAACTGATCAGCTGAAACTGTTCAATCCACACTTCCAACCAGGACCAGTTCTCTCACAACTTTCACTTTTATTCACCCGATGTCTTAAAACGGTCTCGTGATGATGCAAGAGAGCTTCAAGCTAACACTATCGCAAATGGTGTTACGTGCTTATATACCCTCAATTTAACAACAGTAAAGTAACCAATCCATTGTTTATGCTTATGATCCATACAATAACCATTTTAAGTGCAGGTCCATTTGCAATAGTAAAGCTGATGTGGAACCTTCACACTTTGACCAGAAAACCCATTCACACAGTAGCAGGAGCTTGATGTTCTCACTCCATGTGTCAGTTCTCACACATCTATTCTATCCTGAGCAAAGCTTTCTGTCCAAAACACCATGGTGGTCAGGCAATTACAATACACCCTGACAAAAACGTATGTTCAAATTATTAGATTTTTTGAATTATTTCTGCTTCTGTTTTACTGCCCTGTCTATGCAGACATGAGAGATGTACCTTTTAGTAACATGACCTCCATTTATGTTTTCTTTTGGCTGGATGACTATGAAGAATTTGAGTTGTGCTTCAGGAAGGAAACCTTCTTTGTAGCAGAACAGTTTGTTTAAGACCAAGCAATAAAATAACCTGTGATTTTGTAATGAAATTAAATATTTGCCCGCTGCAACTGTATTTCTGGTGTCTTGTAAACCCATGAGGGTTGGTCACTTTGTGTGTGCATGACACGAAATAAAGAAAAGATCAATCCTATCTGTGGAAAGTTAATTGTCCAATTCCAAACACACATCTTTTGCAAAACTTGGGAGACGAAACAGAGGAACTTAGACAACACACTAACTCAGCAAAGCGGCCTAACATTACTGAACAGTTAAGTGCAATAATGCCCAAGCTGTCCTGGGACATCCATTATTTAGAAGCATTTATAACATATAGTCATCAAAGGGAAAGCCTGGTAGCCACTTTAGAATGAAACTAGTAAAACTTGGACCAAGTGAAGCAACAAGGTGCCAGAAAGAGGTGGAATGGAGATGTTGCATGATGACTTGACCCTATCTAGCTGTTTAGGAGGGAGTTTCTCCCAGCTATGTACAGTTGTATATTGACCTCTCTTTATACAGTCCACTGACTGAGGTTATCAGTTGCCAGTGAGCTCCTTGAGGAATTTCCCTGATATGACTGGTGCTGCATCAGGAGAGCAGAGGAAGTGCTAAAGGCTGTTAAACATGTCAGTCAAGATTTATCATTACAAAATGTATATTAGCTTCTCACTTACTTAAAATAAGGAAACTGATAATAACTTAGTTGTGGTAATCAAATATTTTTCTTTCGATTATATCTCAGAAATAAGCATTATGGCTCTAAGAGAAATGTGTATTCAGACCAGTGAACGGATGAACATATTCCCCCGATTACTGCAAAAATAAGATTCCACTGACATGACAGAACGAGACTCTCTAACAGCACAGCTTCAAACACATGACAAAAAGAGTGTTTGCTTTAATAGTGTTTGTTTTAATGCTTTGTCGCCCTACAAACCATGTGAAAATCGGTTTCAAAAATGTCATCAACAAAATGACGTTTTACATTCACCGTATGACACTTCAGGTGAAAAACTCGTTTTCAAGAGGACGGTCGACAAATCATACAGTATCTCGAAAATTTCAAGGCAATATCTGAAGAGAGTGTCAGGAAATGTGTGGAAATAAAAGCACATCAAGTAAAAAAACCCTATTGGAATGGTTAAAAATTTAGCAAATTTCAATTATTTTCCCCTATAGATTTCATTATTTTTCTCAGCTCTTAGGGACGAGGCTTTGTTGGTGTTAAGAACTTCTCAGTGTTGATGTTAAACTTGTAGCCACTACAGGAAGGCACTCTTTGTCACACATAAATCCGGTTAAAGCCTTGAGGCAGACAGAAAACATTTCATTACAGATTTGTTCTGGGCAAAACAAGCAAATGCGATTGATAAAGACAGACTTTAAAACACGAAGACACTGGAGACACTGAAGGCGAACTTCTGTCTTCATGGAATGGATGTCCTGAGCCTCTCTTCACAGCATCGTGTTTGTTAGTCTGATATCTTAAGACTTGTTCCAGGACCTAGATGTCCATTTCAAACTGTGAGTCATCACCTGGACAAAAAAAAATAAAAATGTATTTTATAAAACAAATACCAAATGTTTTGCTACATTAGGATGCATCTTTAACGGTGGCATATCATATCTAAGTTAACTCAAAGGAACATTTCAGGAAGACTTATATCACTAGCAGGTAAAATATTGTGAAATAACACCTGGCAGTAAACATAGCAAGATACAGAGATGGATAAAGAAAGCAATGTAGCATGTTTCATTTTACAAGTTAATCAAAGAATCAACAACTGATGTGTTTTTAACACAGTCATCCAACTTAAAACGCCTTCAAATATGTTAAACTCAAATACATATGAATACATTTAAATGAATGTTTAGTTCTGATTGACTGCAACTTCTTGTTTAAGTTAATCCATTCAAGAATGAAAAAAACCCACAAATGAAATCATATGTGGAAACATACACTTAGCTGGGTTCCAGACCTCTGAAACACCGACTTATTTTTCAGCAATTAAATAATGTCTGGTGGAGTGCTCGTTGATGGCCGTTTCCCCACTTGGAGAAATAACCAATCCAATCTTTTCAGGAGTTAAGAATGGAGGATTCATCTTCTTGTGCCAACAGCAGGAAAATAGCGACAGAAACATTGGCAAGAAAATGTTGACAAGTGCAGATAAGGTTGATGCAGCTGTGCAGAAATAACAAGGTTTAAAAAGGTTTGCAACCGCAACCACAGCTGCTGCGTCAAATAAAGAAATGATGTCGACTGGGCGGTACATCACTAGCTACTGATTAGTAAGGACACAATTACAAAGCAGAAATCAGATAATGGGGACACAATCTCGGCCAGATTGTCTGTGACAGAAAGAGAATGGCAGCTATAACTGAGGTGAAGGATCCATCAGTGCTGTAGCTTTCAGTGGCTGCATGAATTTACACTTGAATCTAGAGCGCCTTTCACTCATCGACTGCAACCCTGATATCACCCAGACATTACCCGAAGGAGCTGTACGTGAGAACGCAAATGTCCGATCATTCAGACCGGTAATCAGTCGTATTTTAACCTGCCACCCGCGTGTGACTAGAGCCGCTCATTGTCTGGGGAATTCACAGCGAGCGAGTGGGTGCGTTGATGACGTTTCTATCGCAGCTGGCAGAAAACCAGAAGAAAAAGAAACAAAAAATGAAGGGTAATTTACACGAAAACGCCAACAAAAATGTGTAACTGGGGAGAACGGCATGAGACAGACATGGACAATCACCTGCTGTGTGCTACATGTTTGAAAGGGAAACTATATAAAGTCCAGACCCCCTCAGGTCTGTATCCTTCTCTCCAAATGTAAGGACCACTCTGTGATGTTTGTCTGAGGTGTGTGAACATACCAGTGTTGCTGCTATCAGGAGCAGTGATGTTGTTCAGTAATTTTCCATTATGGGCCTTCTCATCAGTGTCTTTGGAGGCAGGACTGGTCACCCCGGGAATTTTAGGAAGACCTTTCGGAGGAGTATTGGCCACTGGAGAGCTGCGACAGCCCAGCAGGAACTTTCGGTCGTAGATAATCCTGGTACCTGTTGTGTGAAGAGGCATGAAAAGAGAAGGATGAGCATCAGAAATGGAGCACTGCAGCGGTTCAGACAGAGCACTGAGGTTGCACATGCAATAGTGGCTCAGTCATCCATCCATCATATTCATGCAGGTTCATCCACAATCTGAACCTCCTCCTTACGTGATACGATATTTGTTTTGTTAATGTAACTATAAAAGAATAATTTATTGGGTTTGTACTGTATCAACTGTGCATACGTACACAAACTCACAGAACAAGTTCCTCTTTCCTGTGAACATTGGCACATCCCCTGATCATATGTTTGCACATCCTGTACATCTCTCATTCTAAAACAGTTCAATTGTACATATATGTTAGTATTTTTTATAGTATCTTTTTTTTCTATTCTATATGTATGTTCTTGACCTTTGCAGTGCATTGTCTGTATTTTAATTTCATATACGTTTATTGTATGCACCAAACACAAAGGCAAATTCCTTATAAGTGAAAGCCTACCTGGGATTAAAACTTATTCTGATTATAATTTCTGGTTGTGATTCTAATTACGCCACATGACCAATGACAACCAATCCAAAAGATGGCAAAAAAAATTATAATTATTATTATCATCACAATCATTATTTCTAGATCTTATGTTTTTCATCACGATTTGACGTAACGCAGGTGAAACTATTCATCTGTCTACTAAACGAAGTCCATTTAAAACGTCTTCATCAATTAACCAGAAGTTATTGCGCGCGCACTGGAAAGCACCAATCACAGCTCGAGCTGCCGGTGACGTGTAACCACCGCCACACGCGTCATTAGCAGCAGAGGACAGTGTGGTGTCGCTAACGTTAAAAGATCAGCTGATAAAAGCTGCAAACAGCCCTGTAAACACGTCTAATGAGGGCGCTTTACACCAGGTCCAGGGTCACAAGTACTTTATTATCCGTCAGTAATTCTTCCTCCATGTTCAACCGAACACTCGCTAGCTAGCATTAGCAGCTAGCTGGAGCGGAGCTAGCAGCTGTGTCTGCACAGTGACAGCAGCCTCATGTTTAGTCTCAGTTCCCTGCACTCACAGACACTACAGCTGTTCAGTAGATAAGAGTAACAATCCAGTATGATGCCGGGTAACAGCACATCTGTTCGGCACATGTGCAACACGATGTCTAACAACAGTACGTACCACCCGGGGTCGTGCTGAACAGGGTCCCTCCGGGGGTAGTGGAGTAGTCGTGGGGCATGTGCGCCGCGTCGTTGATGGTCACCCTCCTGGTCGAGGGGATGGCCTTGGCAGTGGTCTTCTGGCAGTCAGTGGACATCTTGTCTCAAGTATGATAAACTAAAACTAGCTGACTAAATAGCATCAAACAGGCAGAAAGTCTTGGTTTTACAAAACAACAAAGCCACACCGCGCCTGTTTTGGCTCAACAAGAACAGCTACTTTCGGTTAAATAAAAATAAATACCTCTTTTTCATAAGTGCAATTGATAAAAGAAAGTGTCTAAATTCGTCACATTACAACACGCAGTCTTACACACAACGTGGCCAGGTTCTTTCTTTAAAAGGACCTGAGCACAAGTTCCTCTGTTTCCAGTCACCCTGCTCATGCACGCAAAACAACACACAGACAGACAGACTGCAGGGGAAAAGACTCCCGAGGTGGACAACGTGAATGTATTCTGCCCCCTACTGGCACATAACACATGTGCAATGGCTGTACAAAGTTCAACTCTCATTCTGTTATCTTAATAGATCCATGTGATAATATAAACTATATGATCTGGAACCTAACCTAAGACAAATTAGGCTAAAGGATTACACGTAACTTCTTATAATAGTGCTAGAGGAACTACCACCAGTTTAGTTATATTTAATTATATCCTGGCAAACGCAAGCAAATGCAGCCGGTTTTGCAGGATGGCATTTATTCAATGGATACTGAACAAGACAAACAGGGTGTAGCCACTGCTGCATTCATTTCTCTATTTATATGCTTTTGCATAGTTTTGTAGAGGCCATACTTTGGTGAAAGTCTAATAAGATTAAATCAGCATGCACAGGATGAGGCCTGGGGCAGATCAACATGTTTATAACACTTGGTTTGTTCAAACTGTGGTATGATCATCAGCAGTTGGGAGCGCAACACGTGGATTATGTAACTCACACAAAAGTATACACACTTTACACAAAGACATTTCATTTCTTTATTAATTTTGTAAATGTTGAGCTGGTGTACAGAGTAAATTTTCAATAGATGTCCTCGGATTTCATTGGATTAAAAGGCTTTTACATGTATATTTTAAATTCATGTTTCACTCTCCATAACAATAAAAAAAAAGCAAACAAAACAGGTTAAAATACCCACAAGACCCCTATTTTATCCCCAGGTTGCAGGCATTACCCAGAACTCAACAGTCTCTTGGTAGCTACAGCTGTATGATGCTAAAAGTACATCCATAACATAACTAGAATCCCAGTTGACAAGTAAGGGTGCATAGCATTCTAAGTAAATATATATATATATATTTTCATATATTTTCATATATATATATAGCCTTTTTATGTTAAAAACATTTTCTGTGCATGTGCGCAGTTGCATTCCTTAGTATTGAGTAATATGCTATTGCGTTAATAATGTCTTCAATCCATTCTAAAGGAATATACATGTGTTCTCTAGTTTTTGCAACAGTTAATATTTTTGCATGAACTTGGTGCATGGCATCATCTTCGTGGTCCCTCAGTGCAGGGCTTTGTATTGTTCATTTTTGCGATGTAACCACTCCTCCCTCTGCTTGCACTTAGTTGGACTCCTCCTTTCAAACTGCGTTCAAACTGTCACCATGTGGAAGCCTTAGAATCGGCTCAGTCTTATATTTGGTAAAAGGGGCAGAAATAGACTAGGGATCGGTTGTGTTGAGGAAAAATGCTTGTCATCTTGAAAGACTAGCCGTCGGAGCCACGAAAAGCCTGCCCACAATAATTCCATCTAACGTCAAAGTGCTCCTTCTTATTGTCTTTTCATCAGACCCCCCTCCCCGAGCGCCAACCCTGACATCAGCAGTGGATTTATAAATGGCCCCTGCTTCAGAAACCAACCCAAACATACCATAATTATGAGCCCTTAGAGAGCAAACCGTGCATAAGGGGTACTCCCTATAAGTTATACGTGTTGTGTAATCTCTATTGACATCTAACTTTTTATGGTTATTAAAAAAGACAATAAAATAGAAATAATATCTGATGAAGGGATATTTGTTAAAATGTCCAAAACCCGTTTTAGGCTTCTGTCTTTAAATCTCTCCTCATCCATGATTTCTATGTATGTTTGCAATGAATGTTGATGATCAACAGCAGATACTGAGTTGAAACAACAGAGTGAATACCCTATCATCTACTAAAGTACAGAGCCAACACAGATGACTACTTTATAACAAGACTTACGTTATACCAAGACTTTACATTCATCATCTCTGGCTGTGAAGCCGTACTAAAACAAACACATATTGATGGGTGATTATTGCAACCTTTTTGTGACGGACATATTTTTCCATAAGAAAGCATTCAATGTCTAACATAATGTTTGAAATAAATGCATGTAGATAATTGATATCATGGGAGATGGCACGCTTATTGAGGTAAATCAACTTAAAAAAATATATGTGAATTAGAGTTATAATCTGAGAGCTTTCGCTCTTTGTCCATTTGCAATATTACTTCCTGTGATATTATCACAACTTTGATGTCCTAATATCCAGGACTGAATATGTGATATTAAAATCACACACACTCTCACACACGCAGACACACATTCAATAGGATTTCTTTCAAGGTGCATATGAATGTCATTAAGGTTTAAAAGCTATGACTAAACATACCTCCATTCCCCGATGAATAACAAAAAGAGACACTGGGCACTTTGCAGGATGGCTGGTATGACGTCATACCAATATTTTGTCTTAGTGTAAAACTTAATAGTTGTTTTTTTTTTTTTTTAGAGGCAAAGTGATGAAACGTGGAATACTAATGTACTGACATCATTTCTGCGTGGAGTGAGGAGTGGCCTAAAGCTTTGATTAACAGATTGAAAGCCTGAGCTTCGGAAGAACATGAACGATGATCCTAAATCCTCTCTCTCTCTCTCGCAAACACACTCACACAAACAAAATCCTTTCCTTTTGTAAGCAGTTATTGCTTCTTCTGAAGTACAGTTAAGACAGCGAATCATGACAAAAAAACGCCAAAGAAGGAAGTGAAACGAGAGACACGCTTCGGGAAGGGTCAGGCTCACAGTTGCGGGTCAGTATTACAGTTTCTCATCACAGTGATTGGCGACTGACTATCTTTGCTACTCTCCAAACAATTGCCAAGGAGACAAACATCAAAGCTCAACACGTCCTCGACGCAACACTTTCCTTTCTCCAGCTGACTCGTCATCTTTTACCCAGTCAATCCAGTGCTACATTATTACCAGCATTTCAGTGACTTTACTCTCATCAAGGGACATCTTCTGGTGGTGGTGAGATGGTCTATAAGTGCACCTTATGTGTGGTGGTGTCATATACTGCATGATGAGGTCAAACAGACACTGCTACGAGCTGAATGTGAGATCCTGCCCCCTGCTGGAGGGGGACAGGACTGCTACATCTACTCTGAGAGGCTGACTGGAGGAGTGAGGGGGACAGGTAGAGCAAGGAGGGCGAGGGTATTGTGATTTTGGCTCAGACGGACATCTGATTAACAGAAACCTCACACTGATATACGGCACGCTGGGGACAAGAAAAGGCAGAGAAGTAGGATGGTAGAGTAGGTTAATCTTTCATGATGATCTGTCACTCATCTTATCTCTTTGTCACCCTCTCCACAAGGCAAACCACTCTGAGGGAAGGTCAGGGGGGCAGGTTTACGGCACAAACCTACCTCCCAAAGCTTAAAAACCCCACAGTACAGTAGACGACTTACAGTATGTCTTCCCTCTACAGTTTGACATGTCAAAAGCAAAGGGTGAAAGCACATGAAAAGCACAAAGAAACAAACAACCCGACACACAAAAATCTGACGTTTAAAAACAGGCATAGCGACACAACATTTGCATGTTCTTGTACCCACAAAGATCTCAGCATATATAGAATAATATATAGGTTCAGACCGAACGAACCAAACGAGAAAAACAGGGGAGGAATTTCTTATGTACCTGAAACAGCAGCATCAGTGGCATCGCATAGGGATCTTATAACATAAACAACACACGTAACACACAGTCACGTAGAGCATTTTAGTGCATACGATATTATGTACAACACTGATATCCTTGGGTGATAATTGTAGCTTTACTGGACTTTGAGAGCACTGGGACAGGTTTAAAACTAGTTTGTGATGCTCTTAGCTGGAAGAGTGTGGCAGGGAGGAGGGGGAGTAACCTGTTGCCTAGAGATTATGTAATTCTCAGTATTTTAGTCTCCCCTTTTCTTAAGTTTGACTGATAAACTTTTCCCCCCGTTGGTTTAGAAAACGGGCCAGTTATTGCCCATACCCTACATTGCATGCCTGTCCCATACAGCAGTGTGTCCTCCCCATCCCTCCCCACCCTTATATTCCCTCAGTATTTGTAGTTAAAGACAGGCCATGCAGCAGCAGTCACTCATGCTGATACAGATAACAGGAAGCACATTTTGGTTGCTAGTTTTTTTTTTGTTTGTGTTTGTTTTTTGTTTTATACGAAATCATGCTTCTAGCCTAGTAGTAGATGTTTTTTTTTCCCAACGGTTTCTTAAAAAAAAAAAAGGTAATAAAAACTACGAGTAAATCTGTATCCTTCTCTTCTGGTGCGTGCTGATAGTCGGCATAGCCGCTATGGTTGTGGCGTTGCCGTTCATTTCTGTCTGTTTGCCTTTTTATATGTGTTCTTCCTCCTTTCAGCTGCTGCTGGTCATGTGTCCATGTAGGATGGGTTTGGTGAAGGGGTTGAATCCTGTGGAGAACTCTGTGGAGAGACGGAAACACGCTGATTTAGCTACAACTCATCAGGAATTTACAGAGCAGACATGCAAGCTGCAGTAAGTCAATGCAAATGTGAGCATATGCAGTCTTTAAAATGGCTTTGGCTAAACTGTCCATCTTGCAAATTTCCTACAATTGAAGCTCATATATCAACTTAATTCCTATTTTACATTGTAATACTTTATAAAACAGCACATTAGTTTTGCAGAAGCATTAAAGCAAAAATGGTTGGCAAAAGTGGTTTAACATTCAGTAGTGAGTCGCTTGAAATATCAGTAATCTCAGGAATGTCATGGCCTTTATGTTAGAAAGGGTAAGTCACACACACACACACACACACACACACACATACACACGCGCACACACACACACACACACACACACACAAACACACGCGCACACACGCACACACGCGCACACACACACACACACACACACACACACACTGCAGTGGCTCCAGATAGCAATTCACAGGACAACTGGCCTTGCAGCTTTGACCTTGAGAGCTGTCACTTTACAGGATCCTTTTTGGTCGGTTGTTTTGCTGAGTGCACACTGTGCCAACCTTTTTTCCAGCTTGTGACAACATGCACAAATAAATAAATTGGCCTTACATAATTTACAGCAAAACAATTATTATTATATTATATCTACTTGCATCAAACTTGTGTTGTCTGTCTGTATGGCATTATATTGAGAGCACAGAAACACACTTTTTTCATGTACATAAATTACATAATGTAGAGAAATTGTTATCACGCTAAGAACGATTTCATTTTAGCAGACAAGAATCAATTGTGTGCCGAATGCATTTAGTTGCCTGTTAGCTATAACTCACCAATATAACTCCATACACCTGATGTAAACATGACAAAGCATTTGGCAGAAGGCAAGCAACCTTGAACTTCTATTGTTTAGGTTGCAAAAACAGGAAGAAGTATAAGCATAAAGTATCACCTCTGCGTTAATGCTGATTCTGTATATCAAAATCAAATTTTATATGAGACAGACTTATGACCTATGTCATGGAATTTCCCCATTTTCTGAGACTTTTATTATATTGTTCACAAAATGACGTTTTTCTTTTTTGTTTGTTATTATTTTAACCCTTTGTTAAACTGAAGATTAATTTTGCTGTGCCATCATCACATTACATCTCATTAGTATTGAATTAAAGGAACATTCAGATGCATTTAATCCAGAAAGACTGAATTAAATGGTCTAGCCCACAGGTCAGACGAGGCGCTGTGGGTCAGTCCCGTACCTGCGGGGACGCAGCACTCAGTCTGCCTCACTGCTTAACTCTCCGCAGACTGGCACATTTCACTATCTGAGCACCTTTCTTCACATCCACAGTATCGGGCTACATCAGGGGGAAGGTGTTGGCAGCAGAAGAGGAGCGAGGAATGAGAAGAGGTAATGGGATGACGGGAGCCGAACAAGAGGTTGAGGGAACATTAGTAAGGGTGAGTAACATGAAGGAGACGTGACAGGAAGGAAAAGATGAGGTAGGGAAACAGAAATGGAACGACAGAGGAAGGAAATAGTCCCACAAGGTAAGAGAGGACAGAAAAACACGAAAAACAACAGAGGAGATGTAATAGAAATGTGAGAAACAAATACGTGAAGGGAGGAGAAATAGGGGGAAAAAAGAAAGAAATTATGTATAAACAGTCAAGCAAGGACAGAAGTGATGGGTGGCAGTTGGAAAGACAGTTGAAGATAAAAGGGCATCAGAAACATCTACAGTCTTTGGGATTCAGAGTATACCTGTGTCAAATAGTATTTACAAAAATATTTTGGATTTGGTTTCTTGATATTCAGAAGGATGGGATTTGACCACATAAGACAAAGCACAAAGTGACTCTAATATTCTGAATTGTCTCGATGTGTTCAACCCTAATCCTCTGCTACTTCCTGCAGGTAAAGTTAAAAAAGAAGAGTTGTAAATAATATTTGACCCAGCTCTGATTCAGATCGTCTTGCAGGTTTGAGTGATACAGCACACAGTCACAGTTGAAGGACTATAAACTTTAATGAAGGCAGAAAAGACAAGAGTCAGTCATTGAGATGACTGATGATGACAGAATGAAAAATATAGCCACTGAATGGAGCCACAATCGATTCACTCAGTCATTAATGTGCAAGAAACAAACGATGATAAGTGTAGGTGCGGCTTAGTGATGACTAAAATGATGAAAGCCTGAATAGGCCGGTGAACTGTGAGCAATAACAGCACCAGAGCAAAGTGGACTCATTTATTCCTCCTGCATGCAGAAGATGAACATGAGGTAATAATATTTAGTTGGAGATTAATGTAACAGAAGGTCAGCAATCATACAATTAACCAAACATACTTTGCATTCAATCCTCGCTCGTGATTTGGGACCGACACATAATAAAAACAGGGCTGTTGCTTTTGAAATCATAAGGACACAAACATAAACCGTGTTCTCAGCCTGTTGCACTGAAGCTCATGCAGGTTAAGCTATTCAAGGACTGTGGGGATATGCCTGGGGAAACCACGATGAGATGAGACTTTAAAGCTCACAGAGTCCCCTGTTCACTGTGAACTAGCTTCTACATGGATTTAAATCAAACAGGCCCTCATCAGATGGTCAGCTGTCTGCAGATCAGAAGCCCACCTTGCTGCTGTCCCGGCCCAGGATGGCGTAGCTCATGAACTGCTCTGCATCAACCTCCAGCTCGTTGTCGTCCTGCAGAGAACCCTCCAGGCTCACCTCCTGAACCCCCTCCTCAACTGAACCCTTCCCTCTGCGCACAACCTTACGCACAATCTATCAGATACACACATGTACACAAGGGGGTGGGAGAGAGTGATGGATGGAGGCAGAGAGTGGGAATAAGGTAGTGAAAACACAGAGTTGGTGAAATATAAAAGAAATAGTTATGGACGACTTTCTTTTTAAATATCTATTTGTTGGTGTACAAACAGTGTATCTATAGTGTTGTCATACAAAATGAACTTTGTAACGATTATTATTGTAATAATCATTCTATGGAAAGATGCTGAGTGAGTATTGTGACATTGACATAAGTGAAAACAGTTACTGGACCCCAGTTTAAGAATACAGTATAAAAACATGTTGCAATGGCTGACCTTTTTTGTGACAATGTTTCCATGTTCATCCGTGAACTGTTCCTCGCTTACATGCTCCCCAGGAAGATCTTCAACCTCATCGCCCTGTGGGCAGAAAAGCATTTGCACCCTTAAATAATGATTTTAAACAAAGTGCTTCCTTCTTCTTGAAAGTGCTACAAGATATGACTTACCAAAGTATAAAAAGTTCACTAAACTCAAGAGTACATTATGGCCCTAATGCATGTTAAAATAGCTGCCATGTCTTCGCAGTGTAATAATTTGCATGCAATAAACTCCTCCACTAATTGGAAACTCGACAGATGGGTGAGGGGGTTAGAAGGGTTGTTTGCGGAAGCATGTAAATCCAACAGTTGGGATCCGTGGCGCTTCTTTCAACATTTATAATTACAGTTCATGAGGGTCGTGACAATGCTGTTATAGCCCAAACTAATATGCAGCGTGTCTACAGAGCTATTTATACGCTTAAAGACATTCCTACAGCCGGAGAAGCGAGGACAAAGGCCAATCCAATCTGAATAAAACATGTCAACAGCACTGACACAGTGCCAGATACAGTAGGACGGCTATATGAGGCTCTTTAATACAACGGGAGTCCAAACTTGTTGAGCCCAAGATAATCTATATACATCTGTAACAGCAGAAGATACATTTAGCCACATTTGCAAAGCAATTTCATGGTTATTTAACAAAATCTAATTATTGGAGGATGAATTATTGTTATTGTATTGATTCAATTCCGTTTTTCATCATTGCCATACACAACATTTCCTCTTGTACACGTGTCCTTAGTTAATCCTCACTGCCACTTTTGTCACACCCACTCCACTGAAGTGCAGTAAACCTTGTCATATCATTTATCCTTATTACCACAAACCTATCCTGAATCACTCCAAATACGCTGCTTCCTTCAGCCTTTCACCAAACAGCATTTTCTCCATCTCTCTCCTGTCAATGATGTTTCACTGTCTGTAAATCCTTTCTTCAAATTCTGCTCGACTGTTGTCTGTCCCTCTCTCTGTACCTTGAGGATGACTCTGCGGCGGACCACTCTGGTGGTGACGTTCTCCTCTTCATCGGCCACTCCCTCGACCTCGCCGAGCTCACGGTCCAGCTGAGCATGTATGTAGGTGAGCACGGAGCGCACGGAGCCGCTGGCTATGTGGAGGACATTCTGACAGCTGATGACCAGGAAAGCCAGCAGCACGAAGCTGAACAGAAGCTCAGTCACCAGAGCCCACATCGCCTCGCTTTGATCCCCGGCAAATCAACAAAGCACCAAACACGATGATACACTTCCTCAAGCCTTCAGTGACTCCTGTTTCTAATGCAGCGCCTCTCTCAGCTGGCGGAGAGCTGCAGCCTGTGGCCTTCTGTCGTGGGTTCAGTCGCAGTTTGGTGGTTAGTTCTTCAGTTCATGTCCGTCCTCCATTAGCTGGGGCAGTGGGCCCTTTCCTCAGGTCTCTATTCCTTCTCTTTTCCCCCGGCAGGTCAGGAGTACCCACTCAATGACATCAAATCCAGGCGAAAGCAACCTTGGGAGGCTTCTATTCCCACCTCTCTCTCTTTCTGACCATGTGATCTGTGGTCTTTAAATACCTCTGGCTTCTCCAGTGCGGCTCTGTACGCTGCGGTAAGAACGCTAAGGAACTTGTCCAACGACTTCCGTCAGGCACTTTAACTACAAACTGTTTCTCATCCACACAACTTAATAGCCCCTCAAGAAGCGTCCACATCTAAACGCTACAAAAGCTAAAGTGCAACTGAGCCAAACTAAAGACTTTTTTATCACCAGTATGAACCACAAAGGCCCGAAGAGCAAGTTTCTATTCCTGCCCTCACACAGTATCACGGCTGAGATTGTCCTTTACAAGTGTGGTAATGTGGTGTTGTTGTGCCAGAATAAGTTAACACATGGAAATGATTCGGGTGGGGGGGGATCATGTAACATGAGTGGGACAGTAAGAATGTTTGCTATATTTGTCCGGACTGTTTGTGCCCATCTTAGGCCCTAGACTCTGTGTGAGTGTGTGTGTGTATGAATGTGTGCTGTACGGTTCTAGGATCTATCATTAATAACCTAATACTGATTTGTTAAATGTTGAAAGACGTTTGTTGGCTTTGGATCACGACAGTTAAAGTCTATGCAACATGTATCACTCCCTACAAAGTGTAATATCTGTAGAAGTGATTACTTGTCATATAGAACAAACATCCTTATTATTTTGCATGGGCGGAGCAACACACTCACCTGACCCTTCAGGCGCACGTCGTCCCAGGCCCTCAGCTCTGGTACCCTGTGCGGGAAGCCCAAACCCTTCTCAAATGGCTGGGTACCTCTGAAGTGCCCACGTAAGATCTCTGAGTGCCCCATGTCCCTTACAGGCTGAAGTAAGGCTTCCTGGGACACGTGTGACTGGTCTCCATCCACAGCGTTACATACTGATGCTAGCATGGTGTCCATGGCCTGCCTGGGTTTAGGTTGACTGCCCACCCAGGCCTGTGTAGGGTCAGTGACAGGGATCCAGCCCGGGCCTGTCTGTTCCTGCAGGTAGGAAAGGAAAGAGCCTCCACCACCTCCGTTTCCACCATTACCTGACCTGGAAGGAGGAAATGGATCAATGTGGAGGTGGTACAATTATTGTTTATTTTTACTCCAAGGAAAGTAAAGCAATTCATCATAACCCCTTAGCGGCCACCTCCTCCTTAAGAAAAAAAAGCTCCAGTTCACTACTGACATGCAATATAGATTAATGAGATGTTAGCATAGATCTATAGTTTTGTTGGTGTGGTTGTGACTTTGTCACCTGAGAGGCAGACAGAGGTCTGACTCACCTGTCTCCATTCCGGTCTGCAACACAGCTCAGACCAGGTGACTCACTCAGCCGAGCATACACCCTTTGCTGTCCTGCAACAAGAGAAAGCCCTTCCTCTGAGCCCGTCCCTCCTCCTCCTCTTCCTCCTCCTCCTCTTCCAGCTCCATCTCCACCAGTCGTACTGGTGACTGCTGATACCTCCGAACTTGCCTCTGACCCCTGACAATTGTTCAGCCCGTTAAGATTGATCCCAGCGATGGTGCCCCCAAGTGAGGCTGGCGTGGCAGTGCTGAGCGAGTCAACGCCCATCTCTGAATCATCTTCGGGCAGCTCAATGGAGCCACTCAGCACCCCACCCCCACCGCTGGCTGCGCTGGCCTGACTAGCCGGCCGACCCAGACTTCCATACGGCAGCCCCAGAAGACCTTCTGAATCGTCAGCATTGCTGCACTCCAGCGAGGAGTCTTCCACAGGCACCAGGGACGGGCTGTTGCCTGAGGGCCACACCTGCACATCAGACATCTCCATGAGGGTGTCTTCTTCTGTGGTGGCAATAGGTGCACAGTCCAGACTGGAGACTTCCTGCCAGTAAGGCTCAGCGCCCAGCGGGGAGGGCAGGCTGTACTGCATGGAGGCCGGTGAGAGAAGCTCTTCCTGCGCGAGCCCATAACCTGGAGCGAGACAGAGAGAGGCACACTGACACCCGGCCCCCCGCCTCGCTCCCCACCTCACCCCCACAGCACCGGGGCCCCGGGAGGGGGTAAGTGCCCCTGCCCAGGAGCTGGGCATCTAGGGGGGGGGGGAGGGGGGGGCTAGAGGAGGCTGAAGGGACAAATGGGAGAGAAGTGGGGGAAGGAGAGGGGAGGGCCAAGACAATAGGAGCTAGAATAAAGGTGCAAGGAGCTTAGGACAAGAGAGCAAGGGCAGCTTTTAGAAGAGGGTTTGTCAAGCTCGATCAGCCAGCGCTGACTGTGAGAGCAGCAGCGGCAGCAGCAGCAGACACAGCCGGACGGACTGAGAGTGACACTTTGGTTTGGACCCAGCAGTGACTGATGCTGCTCTGCTGGCTGCCACCTGCAGGAAGCTGTCAGGAATTAATGCCTCTGCCCCCAACCTGGGGGCTGGGACACACACCTGTCCAGCAGGGACACACACTTTGACACACATACACATGCCATAAACACACTCGCTCACTCTCCGTCTCACATACGATCACACGCATACACCCACACTCAGATATGCATGCATTCAAACCCACTCAAAAAAACAGGCAGGTTAATATCATTGTCAGGCTGGATAGCATGCACGCAGGCAATCTCATTCTTTCCTCACACACAAGTGCACACACACATCAGCTCACTCCACACAGCTGCTTGCTCTCTTATTGACACATATTTCTTACAATGCATTGAATTTAACACAGCTATATAAACATATAACCTACAGTACTGCTGATATTTATGCAAACACATATACAGTAGACTTGATTTTCCTTCTGATGTGAAAGTCACATGGTTGCTGCCTCAAACATAGATTTGAATGAGTATTTCAAGTGCAATTATATCAATTAGAAAAACGGCACATTGTTAATGTGCTGTGGACTCAGGTCACTCCTTCAACTGTCTTGAACACCCTTTGTAACAATATTCTTATTTGTAAATGCAGACCTGGCATGATAGAGCAAAATGTCACAGCAGCAGGAATGTTATTTTATTAAGATAATAACTTTATATTGCACAAAACGAAAGAAAAATCCAGTAAAAAAAAACTATGAAGAATGCACTTTTACTATATATATAATATGCCTTATATCTGCCTTTATAATACTAAATGAATCACTCTGAAAATGGCAATTAATTTATGTAAAAATGTTGATGAATGGTAATGTAGGTAAAGTGTGAGTGGCACTATGACTGTAACACTACACGATGCGTTACCAGGAAGTACAGCAGACGATGAAATAGGAGATGTAGTGCAGGGCATACAGTATGTAGATAAGAGCAAGAGGAGGAGGCGGTTCACCTTCTGCATGAGAGAGAGCGAAAGAGCGCGAGAGAGGGATGTGTATGTGTATTCTCTACAGTGATGAGGAAGCTGTGCAGAGCTGCGGGGTGTAACTTGATTCATGGTTGGCAGTGCTGCTGTCGAGTACTGCTGAGAGTGCAGGAGATATTTGTGACACCAAGCGGCCAGAAGGACCTCTTGTCCTACTTTCAGCCTGCCTGTCGGTCGTCTATAGAAACTAGCAATCAGAAATATATATTTATATCTATGTATTATTTTTGTTTAGTGCTTTGTCTTGTGAAATTGAAAGACAAAAATCAGCTGCAAAAACAGCACTGACATTGACTTTGGAGTCTTTTGACATCCATCTTATTGTACTACCAGAACATAGAAGATGAAGAGTAAAGAGTTTGATATAAGTTTAAAATAATCATTCCTTGTTTATTTGGGCCACAACAGAAGATGCTACAGTTATGTTCCGTTAAATATTAAACTCTTGTTTGCCCTGTTTGCTTTAATGCTGCATTAAATCTGAGAATTATACAGTAAATTGCAGCAAATAAATGTATAGTTTAAATAATATAATATAGTCTAAATACAAGGAACTGAAAACAACTGATCTCCCTTTTCTCAAACAAGCTTATTCACTATTTTGTGAATTACTTGCAGATGAAGTTCTGTATAAATGTTTATATATCTGATGAACAAGACAAAGTCTGTTTTAGAAACCAACAACTGCACACATTTCTCTTACAAGTAAATTAGGTGCAGGATCAGGTGTAAATTGATAAAAATATGTTTGGCATTAGTCTGTGTGTTTATGAAATTGACACACAGGCTATGAAAATATATAAAATATATTAGGATCTCTAATGAGTTAGGAGTCTGTTTTTGGTGACGCCACACGAACTACAACATGACATTTATTTTTGTTGCCATGAATTAGATAATGAAAGTTTGTCAGTCCTCTCTCTCCATGTTAGAAGATGAGACAATGATGGTGAAAGAAAGAAAAGAAGGGAATGAGTGTGAGATATGAAACATGATTGCCTGACCCCCCTGATTGGAAGACACAAATACAGAAAGACAAAGCAGTGAAGCTCACATAAAAATACATGTAAAGGAAATATACTCATCTTTTCCATACACTTAAACACTGAAACACATGGAGGACACAAAACACCTATAGTAGCCTATAGAACTTAAAACACACAAAGACGCTCACACCGATACACGCACACACACTGAATGATGAGTTCACGTTAAACAATAAGCACGTTTACAATAAGGGGAGGGACAATATCAAATTGACCCTCATACAACAATCACAAAGACATTAAAAATGTATATTTCACACAAAATAACCCTTCAGGTTTACATTAAATCAGTGACATACAAAACAACCACAACATTCATACATGAAGAGAGCCGACGCAAGTCACAGTTCGCAAAAAAAGGTTTGTGGCCTTTTTTACT
Organism: Bovichtus diacanthus; assembly: GCA_943590825.1. NCBI lineage: Eukaryota > Metazoa > Chordata > Actinopteri > Perciformes > Bovichtidae > Bovichtus > Bovichtus diacanthus. The sequence continues at coordinate 640,165 of CALSBV010010907.1, read as the reverse complement.
CCCTTGGGACAGATCCCTGAGGAGGAAGAGACAGACTGTAGAGTCATTCTCAGTATGCATGCCATGCAAGAACACATGTCTGTTGGTCAAGCAGCATCAAGGGCCAATGCAGCGTTTGAATCGTCATCTCCAACAAGCCAGTGTTACTCCTGCCCCTCATCCCAGTGTCTCCATGCAAACACAGGGGGGATGAGCGATGAAAGTCAGCCTCATGCACATGCAGACAGGCAAGAGGGAAGGGAAAGAAGGGATGGGAAAAGAGGGAAAGGACAGAGTAGGAAAAAAAGAGAAAAAAAGGGCAGCAAGAGAGGAAGAGGAATATAAAATAGGGTGATGGTCACAGACAGAAACAGCGATAGAGAGCGAGGGTCACCTCCCCCCTCCCAGTGGGTGCTGAGTACAAAGTCTGTGTGAGGGGTATCGGTCACAGAGCGGACACTTAAAAAGGTGGGGTTTTCAAGAGCACAAAAATAAAGAAAATGCACGACTAGTCGAGAAAAAAAAAAAAAAAAAAAAAAAAAGATAAAAGATGTGGGTCAGAGGTCAACATGAGGTTGGCATGAGTTCAGAGTTCGGAGAGGAGTGAGAAGGAGGAAGAGTAGGGCGGCTAGGCTGCAGATGACATGTCCAGAGAAACACAGAGAGAGGGACAGATTCACAGGGAATGAAAACAGGGCTCCCAAAAGGACATTCAACATTAGCCCTAAAGAGACTCAAACTTCTCCACATGCAGCCACAGGCAGAGAGAATTTAGATGTCGTCTTACAAAAGTCTGAAAGAATAGGTCTTACTCTATCAGGGTCAACTGTATTTTTTAATCTTTCCTAACCTGAAAACGATATTGAATAAACCTTCGAAATGTGCTTACCTACAATAGAGGTGCACTAGAACTATGAAGGAAAACCGATACGTAAAATCGTAGACATTGTTTTGACAGAAAGAGGGGAAGACAGGTAAAGAAAGAGAAAGATATGAAGGCCGCAGTGTAACTGATTCTAGTTTGAGATTAAAAATAATAATATATAGGCTAATTCATATGGAGGACTGAAACTGACTTTAAGGAGCAGTTCTACATTTTGGGATATACGGTTGTTTGCCTTTGCTGCAGAGGGTTAGATGAAAAGATCGATGCTAATCTCATATTTATGGTAAATATGAAGCTAACGGTGCTAGCAGTTGTTAGCTTAGCTTAGCATAAAGACTGGAAATGGGGAAACAGCTAGCCTGGCTCTGTTAAAAGATACTAGAGTCCACCTACCAGCACTTCTAAAGTTCACTAATCAACACAGTACATTTTTACTCCAGGAAGTTACCGGACCCAGACAAAACCAGCCTGGACAGAGCCACGCTAACTGTTTTTACCTCTTTCCTGTCTTTATGCTAAGCTAAGCTAGCCAGCTGCTTGCAGGAGCTTCATATTTACCATACAGACATGACAGTGGTATCGATCTTCTTCAGCAAGAAAGCAAATCAGCATTTTCCCCAAAATGTTAAACTATTTGTTTTAATATGAACTGAATAAAATCTGTGAAGTAAATTAAGAAATAAATAAGCTATTAAAAACTGATTAAATAAATCTAATGCACAAGGAAATTGAAACATATGTATTGCACCACAATATTTATTTTAAAGATGCGGCCTGAAGGTTATTTTCAATTTCTTTGAGCATTTATAGACCGATTTTTCCTTTCTTTGTCTGTTTTATTTATTCATTCTAATTATTTCTCAATTTATCTGACCATTTTGTTCATTGAGTTATTTTATTTATTGCCTAAAAAGTCAGTTTTGGTCTTCCACTTGGTCACTGCGCCTTATCGACGTACTTAATCCGGAGAGTAAATCATAAACCTCTTGAAACCCATCACTGTGATCATTGTGAGATTAGCAGAAGACACAATATCCAGGTATTAAAAGCGCCGCCACGTTTTTACGCAGAACGTCAAAGCAGGAACGGCCTTTGGGAGGCAGGTAGCCAGACAGATAGACAGACAAGACAGATACATGGTTATATCAGATTCACTGCAGCTGTGATCTGAACATCTCCCTTTTCACCCTTTGACCCTCATGGTCGTATCTCTATGCATTGTTACATCTCTGAGTATTGCTCCAGTTTTCACAGAATAGGACCTGTCACCTGTCAGACTGACTCATCATCTGCACTGGATACAGAGAGGAGAAGCCAGTCCAGTAAGAAGGGGAGCTCACACCAGTCCAGAGGTGAAAATGGAGTCAATAAGATGTAGGGTATGCATGTGTGAAGGAAACCATGAGGAAAAAGCGTAAAAGACTGAGGACTGACAATTGGTAAGGAGGTCAGTTAAGCTAGGCTATACTTACAGTATGATCTACTAGACTGATCATGTATGACAATGTGTTGTTTTATAGACAAAATATCACTCTATAATGTGAGCCCTCTAAATTAATAATGGGCAATAATAGCACTTAATATAATCAAATACTAACTGATCTAATTCTTTGACATGAGAAACCAAAATAAAAGAAATGACAACACTAAAAAAGTAAATCTATTAATGGTAGAATTCTTTATTTATCTCTATCTGGAGTGTTTTGCTCACAGGTTATTAAGTATTAGGGTGCTTGCAACTTTATTTTTTGTATACTTCACTCTACTTCCCATCACATTGAATGGATCCATAGAGAAATGTATAACCAAAGGCACTACTGAGGTTGTAGTACAGTAGGAGTGTCCTGAGTCCCTCTGATCATGTTGCTGGGGTAAAGTCCTGCAAAAGTTTGACGTTTGTGGCAGCTTTCATACACAACAGCATCACAGGGTTATACATGAGAAAGATATAAGGGGAGAACAGAGAGAATTAAGAGGGAAACACACTTCACTTTGCCGTCAGGGGATTATAGGGAGCGAGGAGGTATGTTTATTTGAAAGATGGCTCAGGGTCAAAGCAAAAGGGACCTGGGGAAGGGGCTGCACTGTGGGATTTGGGGAGGGAACTTACCATTCGTCATACCAGGGGAGAGGTTGTCTCTCTCGGTGTTTCGACGTCTGCTGAGATCGCGGGAGCCTTGTCTCGCAGGCTGAGGCGGCTGGCCCTCCAACATGTTGACTATGTCCATACGGTCAATACTCTTCAGAGCTGCGTACAAGCTCTCCACTGCAGTGAAAACCCGCGAAGGAGGGACACAAGCAGACAAGGAAAGAAACGCGATACCATTACAAAAACAATCTGACTTTAATTGGGTTAAAGAGGTTTGAATAAAGTACGGAAGCCCTGAGAGGGGCTGTCTCTGCTGTGTTTCTGACTTAAAGGTGCAAGTGATAACATTCAGCCACTAGATGGCCCACTCCCTCTCCCCCTTCCTTTGCGTTCGCGTCAAAACACTGTGGTTGCCAGTCTGTTGCACAACCTGCATATTTCATGGACAATGTCAGGGCACATTCCCAGTTAGCTAACTAGCAAACTGTAGCTTTAGCTTACCGGTCAAGAATAAAAGTGTTTGGTTTTTCAGCTCTTGAAACTCTTTCAGCTGACTCAAATGAGCAAAAGCAGAACCAACGTTCACCCTGGTCTTGTTCCTCCTTTAGTCACTGAGCATTTAGAATTGGTACCGGAGTGAAATCTCACATCTCATATACTCACTCTTGGCCCTCTTGCCCTCGCGGGTGGCCCACAGGTTGAGCAGCGCAGAGCTCTGCTCCAGCAGCGAGTTAGGATTCTCCACACGAATCTTATTGATGTCATCCACGCTGAGCTGAAGCTCGCGTGCCAACTCTGTGAAGAAGATGAGAAGGAGAAGATCAAGTAAGTGATGGAAATATTTATTTAATTGAACCTGTGAGTCATGTTGTTATAATGTACACAGTCTTTCACAGTAGCTATATCCAGAAGAGGCAGAATAGTCCGTCTGTCAAACAGCCATGGTTCTTGGCAGGAAAACAGGAAATAATTGGTTTCATTGGCTGGTTGCCATGTTAGAACTTAATTAGCAGCGAGCTAGGCAAGCTTGTCAGACATAAGGTAAACATGGAGGGTTTACAACACCTAAAACCAGATTCAGTATATTCGAGTTCACTCACCAGCCCAGCTCAGTCCCAACTGTTCTGCAATCACAGCCATCTTCAGCTCCGTCCTCTCCATGGCACTCATAGATGCTGCACAAGCCAGAACAAAACTACATATTAAACATCTGACTCTGGGAAATGTAAAGCTGAGATTGTCCCTTCATTGCAATGCTCGTTGATTATGCATATGGAATATAGCTGTAGATGTATATCTTATATCATCAAAGAAAAAATAATCAGGTGCAATGATTTACAAGTGGCAGAGTGAGAGCCTCATACCCATAGCAGGTTCATTTAGGGCGCTGTATCTTTCTCTTAAAGCCAGCGGGGTCAGAGTTCGCCTCCGGTCTTCACTCCCAACAATCTGCTAGTCACAAGCAAACCACACTAAAATCTGTCATCTCAGTGAAAATGACTAACTTAATACACTGTATGTGTCTTGTAACTTTGAGAGCTTTACCTTGATACATGGAGGCATGGTAATGTTGAGGTTACAGAGCACATGTTGGCTGTCCTCATACTTGGTGGACTTGCGCAGGAAAGACAGAAATCCAGTGTGCTCTTTACTGCTGTCTCTCACCTTAGACACAGGGACAAAATGAAAACAATGAAGGTATATGTAGAGTGGAGACAGAGCTGGTGGAGTAACAAGTGAGCGGAAACGAATATCAAACTGAAGCAAGATCAGCAGGAGAAAGACACATGGTAATACCTTAACAGAGACAGGAAGCCGGTTATCTCTGAAGGCCTGGAAGCTGAAGCAGCGAGGCTGCTGGGTGGCCTTCCTCACAGGCACCAGGTTCCCTGAACACTCCAGGTGAAGCGGCATTCCCTCCATCACCTGCAAGATGGGACACAGGCATTAGCCTACACTACAATTATACTACATCAGTGTGATGCACTGACCTCCTCAGTGGTGGGTAGTAACATTGACTCTGTAAATAAAAAATGTCATTTTTTAAATAAATTGTACTTCTGATAGTAGTTGTTTTGCATAATACGTTTGTTAAAATCACTCTGTTACGTGGGGATGCTGCTTAGCGAGGGATAAATTAGCATACACTTACACTCACACACAAAGTGCAGACTGCGTTCAAGCCTCTCCTTGTGTCCCAAAACAATGTTTTATTATTATAGATTAAACAGTGCTTAACAGCACTTATTTTGTCATTTTTCTGGTTCTGGATAAACATTTTAATAATATTTTTTATTACCTGTTGAGGACCTGTATGAACGTAATACAATGATGTAATAAATTGCATCTAATGAAGTTACTCACTTCTTGAGTAGTTTTTTTTACTAGATACTCTTTTTCTCTAACAATACTTTGACTTCTACATGAGTCAATATCATTATAAAGTAACAATACTTTTACCAGAGTACCTTTTCTGTTTACTCGACCCACCACTGGCCCTCGTCCCTGAACTGACCTCTATGTCTCTGCTGCGAGCCACCTCTGTGAAGTTCTCATGTTGTTCCAGGGTTTTATCCATCTTATCGTCAGTCATGCAGTAGCAGCGCAGGCGGCCCTCACGCAGCTCGTTCATCTTTGCAAACACCACAAACTTGGCCATGTAGGGTACAGCTGACAGCTCTCTGTAGAGCAGGTTGGCGAAGGAGACGGCCTCAGCTGTCCGTGGACAGTCTGCGAGCCAGAATCTGAGAGGAAACAATGACATGGGATCACAGTATTGCACATAAAGCTTTTTTATCTAGCTGCCTGCTAGAATGACTTACAAAGACTTACACTGAACTTCATGGTATGATGGATATGATGCATGTGTTGACAACTGGACTTACCGTGCTGAAACATTTGTTGTGAAACTGGCACAGTCTTTAGCATACATAAGCTTGGTGGTGCCAGTAATGTCTTCCCATTGGGCTGGGGCTGTGCCACCTGGGAATCAGACAGGACGGGAAAGGGCAAACTGGTTAATCTGGCTTTAGCAAAGGTCATAAAGAAGAAGTCTCATGGTGACAGCGTTAGTACAAAATAAGAACAAAACTTTTTCATCCAACTATGGCACTGACATCTTTCACCAGTGCAAATCATCAGTTTTGCCCCATTAATCGTTCCTTGCCAATCTAAGGGACCCGCTCCAGGCGACACACACACACACACACACACACACTTACTCACGCACACACCCACACAACGCCCAGGCGTGACATGCTGTACCTATGACAGAGCAAAGCAGACGCAGACTGGTGGTGTCGCCCTCCCCAGAGTCTCGGGGGCTGTCCCTCCAGGACGGGGGCAGGGGTATACGCAGGCCGATGGGCCGGTGAAACTTGCGCCGCCGAGGCTCCACAGTGACCACAGGGCTAAAGTTTGCCTGGTTACCCAGCAGCTTTGCAACCAGCTCATCTGGAACTGGCTGAGCCTGAGGTTGAAAGTAAATGATGGAGAGAGGGGGTGCGTAACACGGGCACAGATTTGATGATATGGTAGAAAAAGGGAATTAGACAAACGAAAGAAATATATGAACGGGCAATGGAGATAAAAAATTTAATAAAAAAAGATGTCGGGATAACAGGATAGAAGGTAGAATGAGACAATGGGAGATGGATGATGGAGCAATGGATGAGGAAAAAAGGGTAAAAGAAAGGACAACCGAAAAGGGAAAAATTAAAGGTGAAGAGAAAGAGAGAGAAGTCCACAGTGAATACAATACCTCATGGTTTAAAACACACTTGGAAAGACAATAGCAACACAAATTGGTTGTAGGACTTAATAACTCTTTTTTATTGTAAAATGTAACAATGTGTGTTAACATGAAGCTTTTACAATCATTAATACAAAATGGATATCAAAGAAAAAGGCACTGTGGTTTTTCACAAGGCCATTCATGACATGATTTCTACAGCAACATTTGAGTTAAATAGATATATTCCTAAAAAATATGTTAATAGAAAATTAGAACCATATCTATTTTACTTACATTCAGTTACATTCACTATTTTCATCTTAGAGGTTACGGCATGTGTGGTAGCATGTTAGTTTACAAGACATATTTAGCTTGTCATAAATTCATTCATGCGTCTGAAGGACAGCTGTTGAAACACGCAGCTGAAGGTCCATTCACACTGTTTCTACTTTCATTTTGGTTTACTGAAACAGATTCTGACATTACAAATCTCCATCTGACAATTACAATTCATAAATTGCTGACCGACAAATTCATACAGGATTTTGAATTAGAAAATGTTTTGAATTAGAATTTTTAGTTTGTTAGAAATAGGGATTAATGCAATCACAGTCTTGAAGTGGAAAAAATCTACACACTGGAAAACGAATGCTAACGGAGCCTTGAAATCCCAAATCAGCAAATCTGAAAGAAATGGTGCATATTTATATAACAAACATATTCATAAATATGAATCAAGAAAAATTATATTTATTATCTTTTTGCTTAAAAAAACCCCAATTTCTTTAAATTTTATTATTTTTATTTTTAAATGATTGGAAGCTGAGATTTATATTTAAAAAAATCATTGAGACAAAATAAATAAAATCTTATGATGACTGGATTGTTGGAATCTGCCATTTAACCAAGTTCAAAAAGCCCATTCCCAAATGTTCGGATTTTGATCTTACAGCTAACAGTTCAGTGAAATAGTGTCATTAAGTCCTTGATTTGATGTTTTATTTTGAAACAGGATGTGGGGGCAGGAGATCAGACAGTGGGGGCTAAATCGTAAAGAAAGCTGTTTTTTTTACTGTGTAATTGCGCGTGGTGAAGTGTGCTAATAAAATATTTCTCTTGTCTTTGGTGTGTATGTTTGAGAACATTTCAAGACCTGAAAAGTGTAGCCGTACACACAAAAGGGGGATAAAAGCTTCAACCAACAGTTATATAACTAAGATTAAAGATTTGGATGTGGGACAGCACTTGAGTTCTCCTAAAAAGAAAATCCTTTAACACAACTCATAAAAACATGTCTTTTGATTTTCCATCAAGTAATGTTTGACTAACTGCACTAAGGTATCTCAAGTGAATGTGTTAAATATAGTAAATACAGGGCTTTGTCAGTGACATAAATACATTAGTGAGAAAGACATCAAGATAAAACAAACAATTACATATCAGCACTAAATAAGCAGTCCACAGTTGTATCAAGGTGCCAAGTGCATGCACAGTGTGAAATAAAAACGTCCTCTAAAAGTGTGAAAAAAAGCTTAATAAACAAACCACAGAAAACTTTATCAGGAAAACTTGGCACAAATGCTGATACGATCAGGTCATTCCATCAAAGTACATTAAACATGCTTTTTCTTTTTCAGGCAAAACAGGCATTAACGATTCTGTCTTTCTTCTCCTTCTTTCTCCTCATCGTCCCATCTCACCTGCAGCCCCAGGCGGACTCGTTTGGTGACTGCCGTCTCAGGAAACGAGGCCTGGACCAGTGGCACCAGTTTACTTGTCAGCGAACCTCCCTCTGGTCCAATCAAGTCGCTCTCTTGCTGGACTCGTGATACAACAGCAAAGTAAAGGGGGAAGTCGGTGGAGATGATGCGACGGATTCGCTTCTTCCCCAGCTCCTCTTGACTTTCTAATTCTGAAAATTCAGAAACGTGAGGGTTAAACTCTCAGAAAGTGATCCCACCCAGACATGTTTGAGATCGAGCATTTAGACTCTAACCTTCATCCATCCCGTTGAGGATTGTTTCTAGCACCTCGTCGCCGTAGCGATTGCGATGTTCTTTCCAGACTGCGCCATTCTCGCTCCTCAGCACCACAAGCTCCCGGTCACCTCGACCCAGAGCAGCAAAGTGGGGGATCTCCACTATCACCGGTCTGTCATGGGATTATAAATATCAACAAATGACAATTATGTACTAGAAATATATATATCCAAAAAATGATTAGGGCTGACACATTTTAATTAATTAATTATAAAATAATGCGTAAAAATTAAGGCATATATTATACAATTTATGTTAATTAATTGATGAATGTTACTCTACATTGTTGCATGTTAAATAACCCTAATGTTACCTATACTGCCAAATAACCCAACTGTCACATTTTGCCACACTGTCTGTTTAGACACTCTACTGAAGTGTGGATGTATATATTATACTAAAAAAAGTGATTGCCACATTGTAGGCTAAGTGATAATCTTATGTTTAATATTATAAGGACATGTATTTGGAAAAATCATTGGAAATAAAACTATTAATTTCTGATGCTTTTAATAATTATATTCAATGACTTTCTCATGTGCCACGGTAACGTAATGATTTTTGACTTGATTAATCCGCATATCATGTACATTAATTTGGATTTTCATCAATTGACAGTTCATTTTTTTGTGCATTTAGAGGACCAAACCAGATCTTGACTTTTTCCAGTTGCTTCCTCACCCCAGGAACTGCATCCCGGCCGGTCCCAGGGAGATGATCCTGCTGGCCAGCCCCTCTCCCTCCACCAGGGGCGGGGGGCTGGTCAGCTTCTGCGGCTTCACCAGGCGGCAGGTGATGCGGGTGGGTGCCGCACAGGTCCGTGGAGGTATGATGACACGCAGACCGTTATGCCTGCTGCCTCGCATTGAGCCGCCCCGAGCATCTACCATAAAACTGACCAGGAACCTGTAATTGGACAAAAATTGTAACAATTAGCTGCCAGATCAGATATGAAACAGGGATGCAGTGACATTAAAAGTGTTGCTGACCCTGTGTGTATGGGACTAGCGACTGGGCTGACATTGTCTGACGTCTCAGTCGCTGGGCTGCTGGGAATCAGTGAGTCGTCATCATATTCTTTGGGCAGTGGAAGTGGAGTGTGTTGCTACAACGGACAGAAAGACAAACGGTTCATGACATTCTCAAAAGAAGATTGTTTAGCATAATGTTTTATATGAACCCAAAGCTGTATTATTCACACTATCATGTTTAATAGAGATGATAAGGAGAGGGCTATGATGACTGATTATGCTTCTCAATTTTTAAGTGCTATGTTTACAGTGGATATGGAGAAGGTACATCATTAACCTTTAAAAGACCTTTGGAAGGGATTCTCATTTACAATATCATGTTACGAAAAGAGTGGACCTAAAATAACTGCAACATTTTGAAGTTTTAATCAAAACTGTGTGTTTAGACCATGTCCAGGATACATAACACGTCATATTGATAAAATGAACAAATGCCTCGAGCATGAAAGTATTATTTCTTGACCTTGGAAAGAGTAGTTAAACTAAATAAACTCAACTCTTAACTCAAGGTTCACTTACTAGCTTTTTCAATGAGCTTTCAAGGTCTGTGTCAGCAGATAGAAGTTGTTTTCTTGGAGATTGTACGAGTACAGTAACAGCTAAGCAAACTTTATTCCACCGGTGAAGACTTTGAGATGCGGTAAACTTTGAAAAAGGACGAGTAAGTGGACCTTGAGTTAAAGTGAAACTCCACCTACAAAATCCTAACAGAGAGCATGCATTGCAAACTGGTCAAGCTTGAAGACGTCAGAATATGCCCGTTAAGGAAGTTCTGATGGAAGATGTTAAGTTGCATTATGGCAAATTAAGTTTTGTTTTTGTAGTTCGACCAATTCAGCGTACGAACAGTCAGGTTTGTCATCTCATGCCTCAATTTTGACCATTATTTTTTAATCGTGTTTCTTGCAAGTCCCTCAACGTTATGGAAATGCAACACTAAATTACTGGAGTACCGCTGCAGTATGTTACTAATGCTGCGCCGCACAGTACCTGATCTATCTCGTGTTCTTTCAGGATAACGGTCTCCGGAGACACTCGGGGGATCCTGGGAATAGCTGGTGAGTAATTCCTGTTGTATGAAAAAGAGAAAAACACAAGTGAGATTGAAGAAGTTTCTTTAAATCTCCTCCCAAGTGCTCATCCCTGGTGTTTAGTGAGTGTCTATGGTGCATCCCCCTCTATCAATCCACCAAGCTGGTAGCTCTCTCGCCTGTTTCCCCACCCAGCCCCCCTTACGCTGAGCCCAGCCCTCTCTCGTACTCCAGTGATTTCTTGGGGGAGAGGAAATCGTCATCATGGTCTTTCATGTCATCCATCTTCATGTACCTGGCCCCTTCTGTCCCCAAGAGCTCCTCTCCTTCAGAGAACAACATGCCAAAGAGAGCGAACAGATCGGGTCAGGTTGGTGAAACAGCACAAGAGAAAGAGAGAAAGAGAACAAGGTTGTTAACCAGCGGTTAGAAGGGTTAGAGGTTAGGAGATGGCTCTGTGTTGTAGGAGTTAGACTGGCGAGATGAGACATTAGTGACGATGCTCTGTACACTGACCTTCTTACTGTTTGTCAATGGCAACACATTTAATGCAGCCACTTCTACCTAATGCCAGAAATACTTAAAAAAATCAAGTACGAGGACAAAATCAATACAGCAGGTCACTGTAATCAGCTGCAGTCTCAGGCTGCTGAGTCCAACACTTTTCATACAGAAACTCCGAAAACATTACTACATTGAAATAAGAGAGGACACCTTACAAAGTCTGGAGTTTTCAAAACCCCATAAAATCTGAGTGAGAGACAACAGCATTATAGATATGCACAGTGCGCAGTCTCTGGGGAGAGCACCCATCAGCATAATCTCATCCCAACAAGGTGTTGTCTAGTGAATAAACAGTTATCGAAGAGGAAGATTTAGACATCAACTGGCGTAGAACGCAAACACAGAGACGAACAGCATTGGCCCACTGCAACACACAGAGTGACCAAAGAACAAGCTGTTCTCTTCAAAAGTACAGTTTATCTTAGCAGAGGTGGGTTTACTTACCCCCCCCAACACGTATGTTAATATTCAAGAATTCACCAGAAGTGAGTCTTCCCTGTGTGTAATGTTTGACCGTACCAGCGCAGCTTGTGTGAGTGGGCGTCTGTCAGCGGTCGAGAGCCAAAGTGATGTCGTAGGTGTCATTGCATGTTTGACTCTGAGGGCACTTCCCACAGGTTCATATGAGTCAGCTCTTGTCCTGGATATTCTCCGCCTTGCGTGCATGTGTGACACGTCGTGTAGGCGAAGTGTTACCACATACAAGCGTGTGCATCAGATAACCTGCCAATATCGTTTCACCATAGCGGATATGAGATGTGTCTTTAAGACGGCGTCTCGGCTACTTCCTATATTTAGAGCAAAGGTGACAATCTGTCAGTTAAATTATCAGGAGACTAAAAATATCAAGACATAATGTTCTCTGATGTCATTGTCAGTGGTGTTGTAAACGTCAGGCTTTGAAAGTTAAACTTGCAATAAGGGTTTTTTTGGGGGTCAGCAGAAACGAGCTGCACTGACATGTCACGTTTAAGTTGATATGGTGAACTTAGCTTAACAGTTACACATTTACACAGATGAAGATCGAGAGCAATATTATCATTGTCCTGTTTCTGTCCACCTGATGAATGTAAGTCCAATATTCACTCTCCTTTCATCTACTATCTCTATCTGAAAAAATTTTTATTTTATTTTTTAAACCCCCCCGTCTAACAAACACAGTTGAAATGGCAGGAACACAAAAGTGATGTGGCACATGATCGACACCACGATGGGGACACACACTTAAATGCCGACACAACTGAAGACACACACATTTCAAAGCGATGGTAGCATTACTCCACTCTACTGTAAACCACTAAAGCTCCCAGAGCAGATTTGAAATGTTTTAAGCAAAAAACGTGTTTGATTTGATTTGAGATTAGTAATAATGGATCTGATACTTATAGAGGTGATCTATACGTATTGGCTATGACTGTAACTGCCGTCATAACATGGAGGAAAAAAGACACCTGGGGAGTTAGAGGATGAGTGTTATTAAAGGGACATACAAAGGTTACAGACATGGGTGCTATGGGTGCATGCCAATGAGAAACCAGAGCCACCATCACAGTGAGCGCCACTACAGAGGGGACGAGAGAGAGAGGTAAAGATTGAGAGCGTGAGCTTGAAATGGAGCAACACACTTTAGTACAACAACCTATGAATGCCGCACGAAGAAAGAAAGAGACATTCATACCTAATGTTAGCTGTGCAACTCCTAAAAAAGGGCAAAGGGAATTGGAAAATAATGAATATTTATGTGACCAGGTAAAGCATCATAAAATCAGCCTCATAAACAGGAAGTAATGTTTAGATAACAGCAACACAGTCGATCAAACATTGTTTCCGACTGTTTTATGTGATTGATAATAAGTGTAGTTCTCTACCTTCGTCCTCAGACACGTCCAGAATCTCATCCACTGTTTCTGGGAAACTCATGCGATGTTTCTCTGTGGTCGTCTACAAAGAAGGAAGAAGAAGAACCAGTTACAGATACGACAGCGTGAGCTTCTTTTAATACAATAGTGTTATACAATTACTTTCTTTATTCTTTCAGCGGTACATAGTATCATTTTTACACATTATATTCACGTTTTAGACAAGATAAAATAAAAAAAGGAGCCAAAATATATGTGTATGTAGAAACAAACCCATCAGAAATGATAATAATTGTCCACTCCAAGTTATGATAACATAGATTTAAAAACAGGCGCAATATTTACTGAGCGCGACGTGTAGAGAGAATGTAAAGAGTTAGGCAGGTGGTTCGAGCACCACAGGGTGATAAACCTTATTATTATTATTATTATTATTAATAAAGCCATGACAGGGCTCCATCATTTTTGGAGCCTTAATGAAGTATATAATTTGCTCCATCTGATAAAAGTGAGTGTAAACTTCTTATTTCCATGTGATTATCATCCCCACATAATGCCAGCGCTGTATCCATGTTTCTAAACTTCTCACCATGGAAACCGTCTCCTCAGTGACGAGCTTGAGGACATCAATCACAGAGATGTAGCCCAACCTCTTAGCGATGGCCAGGGCTGAAGTACCATTCTGCCAGACAGAGAGGAGCACATTGATCAGACCTCTGAGCACCAAAGTCTGTAAATGCTTTTGAAGGAGAAAAGGTGCGTTCATGCTCACTGTCGTCGTCTCGTTGGGCTGAGCTCCGTGCTTCAGCAACAGTGTCACAATGTCTGTGTGTCCCTGCTGGGCCGCCTGGTGCAGAGGAGTGTAACCAAGCTGCAAAAGAGATTGAACGTATTCTTACTCATATAATGTTCAAATGACATCTAGCAACTTTCTTTTCTGAATTATGTCTGAATTATGTAGTACAGCAGGCATCACAACAAGCTAACTGCATACAAACAATTTAAATAGTTAAAGGGAATTGTTTAAGTCATTTTTAAAGCAAAAATGTCAAAGATCCACTGGTCGTTTATGATGATGAATTGCAGTTTTGGATTCTTAGTCAGACAAAACAAGCAATTTAAATAAGTCAGCTTGGGTTTATGGGACTTGTGATGGAAATGTTTTACTATTTTATGACACTTTTACACGCTAAAAAGCTAAATCAAGAAAACTGTTATGGAGCCAGATTTATTGTGTTTAACTAGATATGGTTACCTTTATTCTTTATTTATACTGACATATAAGCACATGTTCTTGCTTTAGATTTACAGCCTTACCTTGTACTTAGCCTATAACATATCTTATTGGCCCTTTATTTATAAGTGGTGGGGCAAGATGTCATATAGCCCTCAAGCCTGTGTAGCTTTGTGTAACACTGCGTGGTGATGCAACATTTTCATTTACATCCTTGCACTTTTGTTCATAGTTTCACACTTCTGTGACAATCCTGATTAAACTGACACGTTCAACACATCAGTCTGTTCCTTGGAGCTTGATGAGGAAAGAGTGTAGCTCTCTGTGTAGCTGAGTAAACCTTCATGGGGACAACGCTTAGCGAGGACAGCAAAGACAATCCAAAACAATAATGTCGCCCTGCATTTAACCTTACTCAGTCAAATTTAAACACATGAAACAAAATACTTCCAGTCCCTCCAATGCTTGTACAGTACATTACACTTTAGAGAGGTAATATGCTCTCATTCCTATAAATCATTAATAGCTTTCACAGGGGAGAGCCCTGCAACACTCTTAACTGTGTAATGTACTGTGATTGTATTTCCTGATGAATGAATCAGAGACAGTAGGCACACTGTAACTGTGTGACTCATGCCCTGACTCATTGAGCTGTAGTTTTATTTAAAACCAGAGGGAGGCACTCACCCTTGTTTTGCTGTTGACATTGGCTTGTTGCTGCAGGAGGAACTTCACCATCTTGATGTTGCCATAGTGACACGCTACATGGAGAGGGGTGTAGCCCATCTGACAGCGAGAGAGAGAAGAGTAAGTAAGTCTAAAGCACAGAATCACAGCAGTCGCATAACTTTCGTGTCTTAATGACCTTTTAATTTGAATACATTATGTAGATTTGATCCTAGAATAGTTCATGAATATTACATTATCTCATGGTTTCAATCCTCACAATAAAAAGGGCACGGAGCAGTGATAAAAAATTGCATTCAGACTGCAATTTAGGAATTTACAAGAGAGGATGCAATTATTTCTTGTGTACGGGATGAAAACATTTACAATAATACCAATAATAACACCTTGAGATTATGATAAATTCCAATACAAGAGCCCCAGAACCAGTGGTGGAAGGAACTATGTACTTAAGTACAATGTTGAGGTACTTGAACTCTGATTTGAATGTGGACAGCTTGTTGCTGTAATTCCATTTTCTGCTACTTTATACTTCCACCCCACTACAATTCACAGGGAAATATTGTACTTTTTGCTACTTTGTAGTTTCAGAATAATAATAATAATAATACAAAATATAATCAACAAATAAATGATGATGCATTATTATGAATAATGATAAAATGTTGATCCCTTGGTGAAATAATAATAATAAAAAGTATATAATAGTATTAGATAAGCCCTACTTTTACAAGCTGCAACATTTAAGTAACGTACATCTATTAACAATAGTTCTGTGATATATTATACATCATTTTGAAATGGGCCATTTTGCATAATAAGTACTTTTATCAAGTATATTTTGATCCTGATACATTTGTAATTGTATTTGTTACTGAATATTAATGTGGTATTGGTACTTAAGTCAACAAATGTTGTAACTTATGTAAAGTCTAAAGTGCTCTAAACAAGTCAAAGACATGACCACATTATATAATTCTTCACATAATTTAAACCCTAATAACTATTTTCTGCATACTGTATACAACTCCATGTCTTAACACTGCTGTAGAGCTGCTCTAAACACTCAGAGGCCAAAGGGTCTGAACCCCTGAAGGGTCGGCCATGTTTTGATGGTAACAGAACCCTCTGCTGTGAGAACATCCAGCTATTTATGCTACAGCACTTAGACACTATCTGCTACGGCTCAAAGTAGATGGCACAAGTAGTTTCTACTCTGATAAGGCTTTGATAACCGTGCAACAGTCTCCCATGAGACTAAAAAGGTCTTACCCGCGTGGCAGCGTAGACTGAAGCCCCTTGCTTCACCAAGATATCTGCGATGCCAACATGTCCTTCCTGTGCCACCAGATGCAGCGGGGTTAATCCACTCTGGGGGCAACCAGATTCAGAAGGCAAAGGTCAAAGACAGAACAAAATCAAGACTAAGTCACATATTATTTTTAGTTTGAATGTCTAAAATAAAACGTCCTGCCCCCTGACAGTCATCCTTTAATCATCTATGTGTTTCTTGCCTTGTTTCCAAGGTTGACGTTGGCCTGTTTAGAGATGAGCAGGGAGACCATGTCGGGCCTTCCTTCCTGCGAGGCCAGGTGGAGAGGTGTGACTCCCTGAAGAGACTCAGCATTAGCCGAAGCTCCGTACTGCAGCAGGCTGTTCGCCACCTCCACCTGGTTCTGCTTTGATGCTATGTGGAGAGCGGTGTAGCCATTCTGGAGCACAGACACGGGTTGTGGTTAGCAAAATATGTACATGAATGATGCCGGGCCAGTCGGCATGACTTTTTGTGTCTTTTTTATTTACCCTGGCTGCACTATGAGGAGACCCTCCTTTGCTGACAAGCAAGTTGACAACATCCAGGTTGTTGTGATGTACAGCAACATGCAGCGGAGTCAGACCATTCTGCAAAAACAGAATCAAAAGTTCATCAGAGTGAGGATCAAACAAAGCTTCATTTATCTTTCATCTCTTTCTTCCTTACAGTCAAACCCTTTATGTTTCTCTTACCTTCCCAGCAGCATTAGGGTTGGCTCCTCTCTCCAACAACAGCTCTGCTACATCCACCTTGCCGTACTTGGAGGCCACGTGGAGCGGAGTGAAGCCTTTCTACAGAGGCACCAACGAGGAAGTGGACACAATATTAGGTTGGGGAACAAAGCTATAGGTGCTGACAGTTTTAAGCCAAACGTTATGCAGTGAAGGATAAGCAGGCAGGTTTTACCTTGGTCATCTTGGTCTGCTGAGCCTCCATGTCTAGTAGGATGCGCACGGTTTGTTCGTGACCTTCCCGGGCAGCGATGTGTAGGGGTGTGTGTCCTGCTGTGGTGGTGGAGTTGGGGTTGGCTTTGTGCTCCAGCAGCAGTTTCACTAGCTCCTTGTGGCCCATCCGAGACGCACAATGCAGAGGTGTTTGGTCATCCTGGACAATGAGGGGAGAGTAGATATGAAATGTAAGGTACCGCATAAAAATACCCTCTCTAGTCTTAATCATCCTGTTTTCATTTCTCATCTTCTCTTGTTACAGTAAATGTAAAATGAAGCTGTGTTGTGTGGGAGGGAAATTAGCATGTGGAAGCTCTGCCAAGAATTAGTTGCTGAACCAGCTATCTAAATTACCGTTTAAATGTCTCACATAAAGAGTATTTAATCTACGTCTAATATGAGAAATATTTATGCATGAGTTCACAATATGTGGATCGTTCTGTAGTGTCTGAAATCTCTACCTTGGCCTTGGCGTCCACCGGTGCTGCGTTCTGCAGTAAAAACTCTGCCACCTCATAGTGTCCTGCCCGAGATGCCATATGAAGAGGAGTCTCCACTTTCTACTCATGCACAGAAGGACAAATGACCCACTCAGATGAGGCACTATTACAACAACAACATCCCCACCAGTGCCATCTGCGCTGCTCTGGGAATTTCAGAGGAATACTCACCACGTTGGAGGCACTGGGTGAAGCTCCTTTCTGCAGCAGGATCTTCACAACGTTGAGATGACCCATAAACGATGCCACATGCAAGGGGGTCAGGCCAGACTGTTCAGAAGAGGAGAAGAATATTACAAACGGTCACTTCAATCATGTTCAATATAATAATAACAATACTGATCTGTGATCTTTTATTGTCAACCCCTCTGTCCTGTTTCCTCACCTCAGTCACAGCCTCTATTGATGCAGAGTGTTTAAGCAGGAGATCCATCACACGCATGTGGTTCTTTTTACAAGCAATATGCAAAGGAGTGAAGCCGTTCTGTGAAAAAACAAAGGAACGATATTCAACACTACAGACTAAAGACTTAAAGCAACTTCTCTTGAATTGATCAATTGACTGTGTGTTCATGTTACTGTGTATTTGTCACTGACCAAAGCCCGAGAGTTGGGTTTCGCCCCTTTGTCCAGCAGTACTTTGGCCATGCGGTGGTGGCCGCAGTGCGCCGCCACATGCAGAGGAGTGAGGTGGTCCAGTGTGATATCATCAATCTCTGCATTGTACTGAAGAAGCTGCTTGATGCAGTCCATGTGGTCCCCCTGTGCTGCCATGTGGATTGGAGACAGGCCATTCTGCGGCAAAAAAGAAAGAAAGACAACGTGTTGACTCACTCATCCCTTGGAAAACAGGAAACAACTTGTCTTGTAGTGAAAGCAAACAAGCAAGAGGGATCTGTGGCTGTGTTTGGCTGATGCATCACAAACTTACACTTTTATTTACACACTTAATTTTAGAGTACAATACAAATAATACAAAACAACTCCATGATTTGCACTCAAAGCCAGAACAGATGGTGTTCAGGTCCTTTCTAAGAGAAGTGAAGAAGAGTGGATTACCTTGGTCTTTGCCTGGATGGGGGCTCCATGGTCCAGCAGGATCTCTATAATCCTTACATGACCGTTTCTGGATGCACAGTGCAGAGGAGTCAGCTCATCCTGGAGAGAGAGGATTGTTAATGATTTAGTTAATGATGCATCAAATTAGAAACAGTGAGGGAATCAAAGATGTGATGAAACGGTAAGATGGATGTCTGCTGTACCTTGGTCTTGGCATCAATCTGAGCCCCTCTGTCCAGCAGCAGCCGGACCATAATCACATTCCCCCGTCTGGCTGCAATGTGCAGAGGAGTAATGCCGTTCTGCAGAAGAAACAGATGCACTTAGACAGGCACACAACAGACCGCAAGGACAGAGATTAACCTCCGACAACATCAATTATTCCCTACCTTTGGGGTGAAGTTGACATTGGCTCCTCTATTAAGCAGCAGTTGAGCTACGTTCAAGTTTTCATAGTGTGCAGCAATGTGGAGGGGTGTGAATCCAGTCTGCAGGGACACATCGGGGTGAGTACGTGTTACTCTTGTTACCTTCGCATTTTAGAAACACAAATACTAAAGGACTAGGCCTTCACCATTATGGCCAAAATATTAATCCCGATTATTTTGATCAATATTGAGATCACACTTATTCATTGATTCAAGGGACAAAATGTTTTTATTGTACTTTGACATTCAAATAAACAGCACTGCTTTCACGTTGTGGTACATTCCTGCAAATTAACACGTGCATCAAAATAACCTGAAATAGGGCTTTGCTTTGTTTTGCCCGTCTGCTCTCTGTTATAAACTGTTCTACTCTGCAGCCACAACATTAAGAGCACGCATTTTAAACGTCAATATCGCAGGTGATCAAGTTCATTTAAAATTGGGAAGCCAAAATCAGGGTCGCAATTAACCTGTATACAATGATATCTGCAGCTATGCACGCACACAAACACACCCACATATATACCTTGCTGAGTACATCAGGATTAGGGTCATTCTGCAGAAGCACTGCGGCTGTGCGGGTATCGTCGTTGCGTGCTGCAATGTGCAGCGCAGGGAGGCGGACCTTTCCCTTGGTGCCGTAGTTGATGAGCAGGGCTACGACATTCTCATGTCCCTGCTGAAGAGCCACGGCGAGAGGAGTGAATCCATCCTGCAGCAGACAGGAGAGTTAGAAGGCTGCTTGACTCATGGAGAGAAAATGAGAAACGAGTAAGAAGACAGGCTTATGAGAACGAAACAGAATGGATACACAGCGATGTCTGGATCAGCAAGGATGGGGTTGAGGAATTTGGGAGATTACTCTTTGAAAACGTCTCTCAGTTCCTTAAGTCTTTAGTACCTCAGTTGGAATGCTCTGATTGGCTCCGTTCTCCAGAAGAAACTTCACAACCTCTAGATGGTTTTCTTGTGCAGCCATGTAGAGTGGAGTGAAACCCTTCTGTCTCAGAAAGACGCACAACAGACACACACACATACACATACACACAGCAGCAGAGGAGACACAAGCACAGCAAAAGAAAGACAGGAACACGGTCACAGATGCACGCACAAGGATGTACAGACAGAAGAAACACCAAAATACAGATATATAGGTACAAAGACACTTGTTAACAGATGGGACTGCAATAGGCGCTACAATGGTTTCACATCGTAAGTGCTGAGGAGCCTCAGCGAGTCCTGTGATCACCACAGTGAGAGCAGCGTCGAGTCTAACCTGGGACTGAGCGTTGACATTGGCCCCATAGTTAACCAGCTCTGTGACCACCTGCTCCTGCCCGGCCAGGGCTGCAATGTGCAGGGCCGTGTTCCCTTTCTGTTCAAACACAGATACATGAGAATAAGAGTACACAGTCAGAGAAACAGCACGAACAAAGATTATAGGTGAAATCCCACTTGTGTGTTCAAAGTGCATGTGGCTTTTGGACACGTTGGACACTACGTAGATCTAGATGAATAGTGCTTTATTTACATGCGTCAAAACAAATGGCATCATTTCACATGTATAAAATAAGGTTGGAATGTTACAATAGTCTTGATACTAGTTTGATTTAAATCAGGAACTATCTAAGAATAAGTAAAGAAAAGTACATATTTGAGCAATACTTTCAATACTTCACAGGTTTTGATACTCTGACATAGAAAAAACCTTAATTTCTCATGAAAAGACCCAATTCAAAATCCACCGACAGTATCAGTGCCTTTCAAGTTCACTACTCGTGCATGAGATCTCACTTATATATTCTGCAAACAAAGCGACACATTGTGATTTTAAAGGGCTCATGTGCGGGACAGTGTCTTGCGCGGTTTAGTTCCAGGTAGTGAGATCTTCTCATCTTACTCTTGGCAAGAAAACCGACACGTGCGTGTGAAGCAAGCCGTGAAACCAAATGTGAATACAAAGCACATGTGGGTTTTCACACACGATTTTTAAATTGAGTTAAATGAGGAGTTTGGTGAGTGTTTACCTTTGTGGTGGTCTCCAGTACGATTCCATTGTGGAGTAGCTCCAGCACCATTTTAACGTGGCCTTCTTTCGAGGCCAGATGCAGCCCGTTGAGCCCATTCTGAGTGAGAGAGCAGAGCAGACCTCATACTGACGGGTCCTAAACACACTATGAACACAGATATTTCCTCATCTGAAATAAATAACCACACATACACACATGTAGGCCATGCCAACTGAAACATGTTTTTTGTTTTTATCAGTGACTAAAGCACTCACAAACCAAAGCAGACAAATACTTACACTGGACACCACGCATGCAGTGCTCTCAGAGTCAAAGTGGTCATTATCGAAAACAACGTCTACAGGGATGAAAACCAGGATGTGAACATTTTTCATTTGATTAATGATGGTGAGAGGAGGAGGAGGAGGAGAAGGAAGAGGAGGACGGGAGGAGGATGGCAGGCCGCTGGTCTCGTGGCTGGGAAGAATACGAGCCGTGTGGGATAGGTCTGACCTCACACAGCCTTCCTTCAGCCGCACAGGACATGTGAGGTTGGACCTTTCCCACACCACTGATATTATTCCTCTGAGTGGGGAGACCACAGCACACCATCACTCTACTGCAGACAGGGGAGAGAGGGTGGGGAAGGAGGCAAAAAAGCAAGAAAAAAGTGAGGTGAGTTAGAAAACAGTGCACAAACAGAGGAAGAGAGAGAGAGTTGTTAGGTTGAGAGGGATAGAAGAGGAGGGAAAGCACAGGAAGGGGAGGGCAGGAGTGAGGCAGTGTGCAGGTGAGAGGTATCCACTCAGACAAGGAAACACAGCTGCCACAGTCAAGCCTCCGCCTGGCCAAACCCCCCTCAGACTGTGCACACAGCATCAGGACGACCAGTCACACAACAATGCTCTCACCACCGACGTTTAAGTGACAATCTACAAGTAAAAAAAAAAAAAAAATCACTTCACTCTGTATCATTGTACAAACTTGAAAAGGTAAATAAACAGTGGCACTGTTTCACAATACAGTAGAGATTCACCTGTGGAAGAGTGTACATTTGGTGTCTTATTATTACATTGAGCCCAGGCAATGTTAATCCACTATGTGCAGAATGAGAACATTTCAAACGTATATAAGTATAGCTTGACTAAAAGCAACACATAAAGTAGACTGCACCGACTTTCACAAGAAATGTTTCGTTTTTTCGATTAACAAACAAATGACCAGACTTGATGTAATCACACAGAAATCCCATATAGTGGGGCTCTACGTGCAAAGCAATGTGTGTGCAAAGGGTTCACTTAATCCAAGTGAAGCGAGAACGTTGTAGATTATCACTTTAACTCAAACACAGTTAACACCAAACAGTGAAAATAACACAAATGTCATAGGACGAATATCAAGAACAATGAAATGAAATAGCGTAATTCAGGAGAAAAAACATTCTGGTACCAGACTGTATTTCTGCATTTAATTATATTTTTTATTCATTAGGTGTCTCCCACTGTGTAGTGTCACTTTGCATTAATAAATCTGTTGCTTCGTGGGGTTTGTTATGGAGCCTAAATAACAGTCCTCATAGAAATCCTGACATTACCAGCAATAATTACAAAATGTTGAGGACAGCATAAGTGAATGGAAGGGAAACCATGACTAAGTTAGATTAATGAGCCAGAGGAATCTTTCACACATGCAACTTTTGGCCAAGTTTCAGAAGCCTGAGGGCAGCAGTCCTAGCCTCACTAATGCTGCCTCTTCCTGGACACTCTGGGAACAACCGTCAGAGTAAAGGAGGCAGGATGGAAGAGGCAAGGCGAAGGAGAAGCCCCTGCCCCATTTATCACCTTCCCAGGAGACCCTGTACGCACCACCTGTCACCTTCAGCTCCTGATTAAAAGTTCACCTGAGTGTGCACATACAGTACGTGCACGGGCACATACAGTACGTGCACGGGCACATAGCGGCACAACGATGAAGTCGGACACATCATGCACACCAAACACATTCATGAAGAAATAATAACGCAACACATTGTGTTATACATGGACAATATGTGGCAGAGCAAAATGCAAAGAACCTTCATGAATTAGATCCCAAATGAAATCATATTATTTGTTCTATAATATTTTTATTGTTTATAAATGCCATGAGCTAAATTGTAATGCTTGTTTCTATTCACACAATGCGTTTCTTTTTTGTATGAGAGGCGGGTAGTCCACCCACCTATTGAATTTTATTGTAATCCAGTAGAAAGTAGAATGTGCAGCTCTCTCACCTGATTGGCTGTATTTATATCAATGCCGTTTTTGATATGGTCCAGGGCCTTGTCCAGGTTGCCAGAACGGGCCGCTCGGAGAAAACTGTTGCCAGCATCTGCCTGCAAACGTAACAGAGAGAGGGAAAGAGAGGAAGGAGATATGGGGTATAAGAGAAAGTGAGAGACACATAAAGTAGAGGAGTAAAGAGGGAAAATGGAGAGGGAGACAGAGTTTGGTTAATATTTTTTTCAGGGACGTTTGAAGGACTGAAACCGTTCAGTCGTAATCCATCAGTTTTCCTCTCATGTCACTACGCCCTTGAGATTTTGGACAGTGCAGTTTGCATCTGCACCTTGAAATGTGCGTGTTGGGGGGGTGGTGGGCACGCAGGTAAAGTAGAAGAGTACACAAAATCCAAAAAAAACCCTCTCAAGATGTATCCGCAAGTCTGTTCTCTGTACTCAGGTGACACGACAACTGTGAGAATACAGACAGCTACTGGAGTGTAGTGCTGTGCCCAGCAGACTGCTGGCTCTTTGTCTGGACTCTAAGTTTATGTGTGTGTGAATGAAAGGCAGAGAAAGAGACACAAGGTGCACAGAGAAAGGAAAGTGAGGGAGAGAGAGAGAGAGAGGCAGAGGGAGAGATCGGTGATTCCGAGTCATGGGCCGGCACATGGCACGTCTAGTGTTTTTGTCTGTGTTTTGTTTGTGTGCGAGGGCTTCATGCCTCTCCCAGGCAGGCAGGGGTTCTGCTGAAACAGGATCACTCATGCGGCACAGGGGGAGAGCGAGGGAGAGGAGCAGAAGCGCCAGCGATCGAGGGAGAACCACAGGGAGAAGCTTGACTGCGGCAAACCCTGCACTTTTTCCATTTCATTTACATAATCTCCTCTCTCCCCTTGCCCATCCCCTCCCTACATCATCCCCTCTCTCCCTCTAACCAGCTATCTCAACGCTGCTGGTCAGGAAAATCATTAGCCGAACAATCGTTAAGTGTATGTTTTCACACAAAGGCCAAGAATAAATGTGTGTATAAACCTCAATTTCCGATCCGAAAGAAAATCATCTCACGCACACACACGTAACAGCTTCGTAAACACAGCACTTGAAGCTGTGTTGTTTATTGTTGCGATAGGGTTGTTGGTTCTCTTTTGACAGAGATGGAGTGAGCGTGAGTGAAAGAGGAGAAAGGATCCACATGCCTGAAGTTGAAGCATAGCAACAAATGACACAACACACCCTCAGCATGACACCGATGGCACAGCGCAGTGCAAAGAGAGAGGTCACTTTAAAAGATGATGGCAGGGGGACAGAACACTTTAAAAAAGGAAAAGTTGCTTCCACAGATTCTTGTTCCTCTTGTTCCTCATATATAACGTTTATATTGACCAGATGAACTTACGGTAAGCAGCATCCTGCGTGTTTGTGTGAGCACACTGACTCACTCTGAGTCATTGTCTTTCTCTCCAAAAGACCTTTTTGTTTTTAGCTTTTGCTCACAGACTACTGAGAGGCATACTACTCTGCAGTACAAAGCCTCCGATTCACACTCACCCCACATGCTGACAGTCAAAACACTGATTACACATTCCCACACACAAAAAAGAAACACTGGAGGTACTGTAAAGCAAAACATATATAAGA
>CALSBV010010907.1:563655-614774 GCA_943590825.1 Bovichtus diacanthus | reverse complement strand
CACACACACACACACACACACACACACACACACACACACACACACACCTGTCACTAGAGTTACGATCTCCATACTGAGACACACCCTCCAGAAACAGCACTTTTTCGACAAATTAATCTTTAGGTTGTGTATGGTTGGAAACTCCTGCTGTGTGTGTGTGTGTGTGTGTGTTTGAGAATCCATTCATAGAGACTGACACAAGTATTGTATGAATCTGACTCATGAATGCGTAGTCAGTTTCATAATTGAAAATAACCACATTCTTACTGTTAACCTGTCAAAGTGTGCTACTCTATATATACTGTAGAAGGAAATCGATTAAATGATCAAAGGATGATTGGACAATTTTTGTATATTTTCATATACAGGTGTATATACTTCACACAGCAACGACACACGATGTCGTGGAGTGTAGATTGTTTGCAGACTCTGCCATGGTGACACAAGAAAAATCCTTTCATCAAAGTATTAGCAAATACAGCTGATGCAGAAAACACACACATGCATGGTCCCCACAGCAAATGGTTGCATGGTAAAACCATGGTGACCCTCACTGAGGCCCCTCTGGTGGATTCCCACCCCCCAGACTTCACTGCCTGCTGAAGTTTACAAGGCTACAGAGACTCACACTAGAATCCCCCAGAAAGACTCGAGCTGGATGTCGCTGGTTACAGCCGATTGACTTCCCTGGTGGTCAGTCCTGCATGTTTCTCTGTGCATCTGCTTGCGTCAAGAAGTGAGTGTGTGGTGTTGTGAGATAAGGATGCAGGGGAACCACACCCATCCACTTTCACTATCATAAACGGGTTCAGTATACATCGGAAGTACACACATCCAAAAATGTTCTGTGGTAATTCACGCTGCTCTGTCTTGCTGGACGATTTAGATTAATGTATCCCCCTCTGATTATTCCTATAGAGAGCGGACAAGCTTCAGGGCTCTGGGTCTAAGCAAAAAAAAAAAAAAAGGAGCGAGCACATTAATCATACTGTTTGGAGCAAAAGAAACGGACAATAACCTGCTCAGCAGCTCCACGGTTAACATTAGCAGTATCAACACACTGTCATGCAACGTGTATGCAACTGTCCTCAGGCTACGACAGAGTGCAAGGATCTTCATAATGAAGCTCAAAATTACCAAGTCAAATTATTCTCCTATCTCGTCACAGACAATCCTCTGCCCTGAACTCCCCTCTCCCTGTCTTTATCTCAGCTTTTCTTTCCTGTTGCCTGCCTTCCCTTCTCTACCCCTTTTGCTTCTTACATTTCTCTCTCTCCCTCTCTCTCCCTCTCTCTCCCTCTCCTTGCTTGCCTCCTCTGCTGGTGCTGCAGCAGACAGAATGACATCACCCGCTCGCTGGTGGACTGCAGTGTTCGAAACCTCAATGTATACGTATGTGTGCGTATGTGTGCGTATGTGTGCACGAGGAGGCATGCCTGAGATTCCCTTCCTCCGCAGCGGACGACTGGACCTGAAGAATCATAATTTTAACAAGAGATCGATTGCGTGTGTGCGTTTGTGACAATTCTGAATGGAATCAGTTTGAATGTGTGTGTATGTGTGTGTGTGAGGGGGAGAAATGAGACATTGTGAGGCATGAATGGCAGAGTAGAAAGACTCACGGTGAAACTGTGTTTGTGATCTAATGGTAAATAAGATTTGAGAACACGCCGTTGTGTCCGCACCGAGCTTGAAAATGGCCGTTATAACTTTGCGACGCTATCTCTCCATCTGTAAACCCTTGCTTAAAATGTTCCCCTTCATCTCTCTTTGCCGTGGCTGCGTGCCATGCACACTGTTGCAGGATTACTTACAGATACTATAGTGTTGCACTGGATTCAGAGTAACCTCAGCAGCAGAGAATTCATTTAACTGTTTCTATCGTTCTGTCAGTACAAAGTAGACACATTTCAGGGGAAAATGTTTGGGATTTTAGCAAATTATGACGTCTATGTTGACTACCAAGGCCATGACCCACTATTCCTAGCTCAATGAATTGTTATTAAACAGATTTGGTTATTACCATTTTCCTACAGATCGAGCAGAAACAGGGGTTCCAAACCCTTTTTACTTGTGACCCTTTAAAATGAAGCTGAATCTACTTCTCATGACAGGTTACCTTTTCTCTTCTCAGACTGTTTGATTTGAAGTATTTTGAGGTGTGATAGTGTTAAGCCCCACCAAAAAGAGAAAACTTGGGAAAAAATAAGCAGAATTTTGTAAAACAGTAAAACATATAGAAAGTTCTAATGCTAATCCTTTCAAACAGCTTTGACCCATCAGTATGACTTGTCCTATCTAACAGTCTGGACAGGAGAGTCTACATCTGAACAGATCTCATTGCAACAAAGGAGAGAGCCAAGATCGTTTTCCTAAAGTAATCCAGAGACAAATCCTGGAGCTCTGAATGTCAAAGGGAGAATCTCTCTGCCAAAGATCCGGGTGATTTCACTTGGATATGGAACTATTATCTGCTCAAGAGGATCTCAGCATACAATTCACAATACACAGACACAGTCCCTCTCTCTCTCTCTCACACACACACACACACACCCACCCCCACAACAACATGAATTTGCAGACACAGCACCAGGTGAAAACCATAAATATTTGAAGTGCCACCACAGCTATTTGTACAGGCAGCAGAAAGGTGAAAATAGGGTGCCTACGTATGTTCAGCATGTCACTAGTCCTGCTTCACTTGCAATAACTCCCTGAACTTTAAACAACATAGATTGTGCAAGCACATCAAAAACTCTGGATAATGTCTGCCCCCCCGTTAAACTCAATATCTTGATGTATTTAAACCAACAGTGCGATTGGACGGTTTCTATACATTTTAGACGAACACTGAACTGCGGATATGGAAATTACTGCAGAGTGTTTAAACAGCCATTTCATCACCCTTCTTCTGCTGACTTGCATTTGTTCAAGAAATTGATTTCTTTTCTTTGTTTTTTTTTCCCCCTCTTCCTCCCTGCCCTCCATCTCCGCCTTCATCTCTCAGGCTGCTTGAAGAGGTCGAGCTGCTTCCGGCTACAGAGATGTAGTAAGTATATAGCAAGTTGACTGAGACCCGTGGGACCGTTCAGTATTGGACGCGTTTACAGGACGCAAGTGAGCGGGCTGAAGCTGTTATATTCCCCCGCTCAGCACCGTCTGTCTGTATGTAAATCTGTCTGTCTGTTTGCTTCTATTCCCTGTATGTGGCGAAGCGTCTTGTCCCATTTTTACTATTTACTTTCTCACACTCCCAGCCTCCCCCTCTCTGTGTCCCACTGTTTGTCCCTGCCGTACTCATTGATTGTCTCTTTATATCTGGCCCTGCTGCAGCCTCTGCGCCTGTAGATGAGATTGTCATGGTTAGTGTGATCTTTTGTGGGGCTGACAAAGAGGGTGAAAGCCATAGAGAGGAGATAGGGTTTGGAACCTATGGAGAATAGGATCCTGATATGGTAAACATCCTGTGTTTTACTGCACAGAAATTATACAGAATATGACCGTCTGGAGGGGCCGAAGGAAAATATAATAAGTCCAAATATTAGACTGATCTGAAAAGTCTAACACTGTAAAAGTTAATATTAAAACTTCTCTGCACTCTGCATCTTATCTGCCCTGTAAAAGAAACAACACTTCAGCAGAAATCAAAGTGAATACTAAGAGTGGTTGTGAGTGTGTCTTTTTGCAAAGGTGGAAAGTAAAAGTTTGAAGTACTTTACTACTTCTCTACATTTTAGAGTGGTATATTGTGCTTTTTACTCTACTACATTTATTTGACAGATATAGTTACTACTCAAGATTTTACCAACAAAAATGTGTGTAATAGATTAAAGTCTCCAGATATAAAAAGGAGTAAAAAATTGCTTCATATTGACTATTAAAAAGTTGCTTATACCCTGAAACATCATTCTGCATGATGAGTACTGTAACTTTTAATACTTTAAGTTTTAAAATGCAGGATTTGTACTTGTAACATAGAATTGTTACTTTTACTCAAGGATAAATATACTTCCTCCACTACTGCACGCTGTTCTCAGGGTGTTTCGCTTTTTCTTTTCTTTTTTTTACCTTTTAGCCATTTGGTCGCCAATCTTTGGGAGGAACTAAATCCTACAAAGATGAAATACTGCAAGAAGTGAAACACAACAACAACTGCTGCTGATAGCATTGTAAAAATGACTGCAGTTCATCCTCAGACAGACAAAGTAAAACACAATAGGCATATTTCTACAAGTTGCATCATCTCTGCTTCTATTTCCCGAGGTAAAGCTGTGGTCGACACAACATTAGCTCTCGTACTCATCCAGGCAGTGGGGCTTTGTGGGCGTGCGCCCTGTGCTGCCATTACCTCCGCTGACTCAGTAGATTAAATAGTCTATAGTCTTTAGTGAAGCCACACTGAAAAAAAATCTCAATAATTGACTCGCTAATCAGTTTACTGACCTCTAGTTTACTTACCACAGCTAATCCTGGTTGACTTCATACAATCTGAACATCAAACACAGGAACAAAAGTCAAAAACAAGATTAAGGAATGAAAAACAGAACACGATACACACCCACACATATACGCACTTACACTAATCTTGGACGCACAGGCATCACAACCCTCAAAGAAACTCCCTCCCATGTTGCTATGGGAGGCTCAGCCTAATGAGTGTGATCAGGACAGGTGATGTTTGGGTAGTAAGCAATGACTTGCTATGTGTTTTTATCGCTCCATCACCTTAGAGCTTCCATTAAAACCATAATAAGTTAGTCTAGTAGTGGTCAAGAGTTTCACAAGTGTCAGATCACTTTCTTATAAAGCAGGACCAATGTTTACATCTCCATGACCTGCATCTCTCTCGGTCTCTCATTTTCCTATGTCATCGCTAAAGACGAGGGCATACTCAAGAATGAAAACAAGAACTAATCGTGAAAACGACGGCGGGGAAAAGTCTCCAAAACAAGTGGACATACAGAGATTACAAGAATGTTTCTTCGCAAACAGAAAGCAAACACAGAAAGAGGCGTATGCTAAGTAAAACAGAAAAGAGCTTGAACAAAAAGTTAATACCGATACATCAATATTCATGTTTTAGACGCAAAGTAAATATTAAAGAAAGCCAGTGACGAAAGAATAAGCCCATCGCTGTCTGACGTAAAAGGATACAGACAGGGAGCATTGGCAGGTGCGTTACATC
This sequence comes from Bovichtus diacanthus, assembly GCA_943590825.1. Classification (NCBI taxonomy): domain Eukaryota; kingdom Metazoa; phylum Chordata; class Actinopteri; order Perciformes; family Bovichtidae; genus Bovichtus; species Bovichtus diacanthus. The sequence continues at coordinate 609,589 of CALSBV010010907.1, read as the reverse complement.
TGAGAAAATGCAACCGATGATTTTATAACAGAAGAGAACATTGCAAAAAAATACAGCGATAAAATGACAGCAATAGAGAAGCGTACAGGTGGAAAGAGATAATGTGAAGGGACAGAGAGACAGAGAGAGACAGGCAAAGAGATGAAGAAGAAGAAGAGGGGTGAAGAGGAGACGGAGAGCAGCAGAGATGGTGGTACTCACTCCAAAAGTGACGGTCTTGACTGGCATGCCTGTTGGCCCTCCACTCTCTTTCTTACGTTTTCGGTTGGTCTCAAACTCACAGCTGTCTTTTCTGTTGCCCCCTGCGAGTGCTGTGGTACAGGGCACGCAGACCCCCGTCCAACGTAAACACGAACACACACACACATACGCACACGCCCAGACACACACACTTGAGTAAGCATGGTGGGTGGAGAGACTGGAGAGGGTGTGGGTTGAGGGGATGGGGGGCCCAGGGGTTTATCTCTGGAGGAATGCTGCCTGTATCTAAAGACACACATTTCACACACAGCCAAAAAACAAATGGGCACCCCACATTCTCACCGTGGGTTTCCTGACTACGTCCTGGCTCATTTTTGTCTGTTTTTCCCCTTTTCACTAACTTTTCTCTCTTGCTTCTTGCCTTAAACTTTTTTTTTTTTTTTTTTTTACCCCTCTTTCGTCTCCATCTTTTTCTCACCCCTCTTCTATCCTCCATCACACTCTATGTCTCCAGCTCATCTAGCCTCTCCACCTTTCAGGTTTTGTTGTGCCCCAAACACTCTGCGTCACCCCAACTTTATCCCTCCTTTCTCCTGTCCCTTCTTCCCCACACGTCACGCCCATCTGTGTCTCCTGTATGTTTTGTGACAGCCAGACAATCATTTTTTTTTCACGGACCAGGCGATACCAGAATAGCGTAGAGTTACTGTGGAGAATGGGTGTGTTTTTCAGAGCGGGTCTGTTTCAGTCTGTGAGGTGACTTACAGTGACAAAGCGCCTGGCGGGGGGGTTGCTGCCACCGCCCCGTGACAATGGGCCAGACACATGGGGTGGGGGGGGAGTACGGAGGGGCCAGCCTCTCAAAAGGCCCTGCCTCTTTTAATAAAGCGTCCGTCATTCCCTGCTTGAAAAGGCCTCCTTTTCTCTACCTCTCCCCTCCTCTCTCCCTCTCCTGGCTAAATGCTGGGAAAAGCACATCGCTGCCAAAACCATGCAGAGAGATAAATGCTTGTAGGAGAGGGGAAGGAGGGGGCAATGTAGAAAGAAGGCTACGCACTTCTCAGTGCCACTGGACCGTGACCTGGGCAAAAACATCACGTGGGATGTCTCTCCTGACCACAGTATTGAGTTTGGACAGTGTTAAAGAATGTGGGGCAGGGGACAGTGGACACTAATGTCCATGAAGACATGACAAATTATCCTGTGGTCTTCCACGAAAAGGGGACTGCAACTCTTCCCCTCTGGCATAAACGTCCTTTGGCTCAACCTGCAGAGAGTCACTCAACTCATCTGAGGAGAAGAAAGATAACTTATCATTTCCAAATTGATAAGACCTCCTTAAGGTGTGGCAGAATAAAGTGAGTGATGACGGAGGTTTACTCTGGAGGTGTCAAACGTTAAAGTCACCCTCCACTCAAAAATGTGTTTTTCCTATTGTTACTCGACTTGGATGTTTGAGACGGTGCTCATCTTACATCTGAGTTCGTGAAGCCTCCAATGAACTGAGAAAGAACTTCAGTGAAGAAGGAGATATCTTGTGCACAGTAGTTTAACTTATGAAATGAAAAAAAAAAAGAAAAACCCAATCAAACACAAATTAGTATTCAAAGCAGAATATTTCTTTTAATATGTATGAAGGGGATCTTTAAGTTATGGAACCTAAAAAACAAAATTGGGATCTGATGCAAAATTCAACAAGGAACATGGCACAGAAAAGTAATTGGGTCAGCGTGCAAAGATGCATTGCGGTATATAGCGAATCTCTCCGAGGCAGCAGTCTCACTGACTGACTGAGAGAGTAAGTGTTTCGGGGAGGATGCAGGTCATTATAAAGCATACACCACGCTCCGGTTTTGTAACGGGGTTGATTTAGGTTTGGGACAGACGTGCCCTCTGCACCCTGTGTGGAGCCCCTCTTGTTGGCGGGATAAAGGGCTACAGATGTCCACGTGTGGTGCTTGTGGTGGTTTATTGCCTGTGTCCTGATGTCTGAGAGAACAAAAACTAGAGTTAAAAAAAAGGTGGAGGGGGGGGGGGGCACCAACATATTCAACATAAACACTGATAGTGTGTCAGCTGTTTCTTCAGCCTGTCACACAACCCTTGCAGTTGTCTGCCTGGTGCCACACAGATGAAACAGGTATACATTAATGGTTTAAGAATAAAAAACTCATCCAACTCCTCCATCACAAGCTGCAATGCTTCCGACCTTTCTGTAATTAACCAAGTTTCTGTGTGGGAAGCCAGCTAGGATCATGTCCATGTTGCTGCAATATCGTGGAGGTTGGTCAACTTCTTTCATCCTGCTGGACATGGTCCTCCAAAAACGTGTCAGGAGACTATGAATTATAGGAGACACATGGAGGTCTACACATTATCCAAACCAACAGAGTGAGTGGTGGCAACGCAGCATCAGACTGCAGTAAGATTAATTGGGAGAAATAAAGACAGTCCCAGCACAAACTAACGTTGTATTCATATTTGTAGCTATTCTGGTTTTTCCAAACAGACTAAAACATGCTTCCATGTGAGCTTGTACTATTTTAATTTGGCATAATGGCCCTCTAGTGGCAGCGTGATGCTCTGCAGTGTTGGCCTGCAGCAGCAGCAGCACAGAGGGTAGGGCTGGGTCGGGCTGATTACTGCAGCCCTGGCACCAAACTCACCCTCAGACACACACACACGCTCACACACACACACACGTTCAACTCCTTATCCTGTGTTTCAGCTCCTCCTCACAACCTACATTAAGCTTGCCTGTCCTCTGAACTGACAGAGGAGCTGTTTAACTCAGCATTAACAGCAGCGTTTTAAAACTGCTTTCCCTCTGCAGACAGATTACATATCACATGTCAGAGCACACATACCGGCGGCTCCCTTCATACATACTGTACTTAAAGACGCCTCAACAAATGCACATGCGCCTCAACGTGACTAAGCCAGACTGACCTGTGGAAGACAAAAACAGGGAGTTAGAAATACTCGGACGAGGGAGGAGAGCAGAAAGGATGAAGGCAATAGAGAAGAATGGCAGCAGCAATATGTCAGCACAGGGCCAGGGTGCCATTAATCTTTCTAAGTGGAGAGGTACAGTAGAGAAGGGGAAATCAAAGTGAAGACGTGCAGGAGGAGAGAGAACGAGCATCACTGTGGACAGAATCTGTCCTCACAACTCTCCACGTCTCCTTCTCGTGTGTACGCATTATCTGAGCACAGAGTCCATCATTTAAAAACAAAGGCTCGAACCATCAGTCACAAGCGGGCTCGAGTCAGCATCTGACAGGATCCGAGCAGCCAGACCATAATTCAATCAGTCTGGTTAATAAACGCAGAGCTGAAGCGGTCCAAGTTTTCAGACTCTATTCAGACTAATGTACTGTCCTGAAACTACGAAATACAAACTCCATGAGGAGTTCACCTGCCGCTGTTGAAGTGAGAAATGTTGTAATTCGATTAAAAGTCCCATTAGAATATAACTGTACGGTGTCCTCTGTGGGAGGAGTGCAGCAAAAAGAAAAATGTTGTACTGTTACCAAAGCAAAAGGGGTCCAACGTTTTGTTTCATCCTCAATCAGCATTTTCTACTTTTTGTTTCCATTAGTGTTGACAATTTCTTGCATTTCATCCTCAGCGGACATTTTCTGATAAATTTAATATGTGACGAAGGGACAAGGGCAGCAACGTTGGAAACATTTTCCAGCGCAGACACAGTAAAGGCAGCACTCCTTACTAAATACTTTTACTTTGAGCGATTGAGCAAATTCCACGTCAGCCAAGAAATAAGAGAAATCTGTATCTAGCTCTTTAAAACTCAAATTCTTGAACAGATTGTCACATCTGCGCCAACTGGATTTTTTAAAAGCATATTGATATTTGAAAGTAAAGAAAATCCAAGTCAATATTAATGTTTTAAACATAAACCATTATTGATAAGTATCCATTAAGTCAAATCCATCCGTTATTGAATAGTTATTATCGAGATATTAAGTGGGACATTTTACAGCTGAAAAAAAATTACTTTTAAACAGTAAACTTCTATAAAATGTTAATGAAGTAATAGCTATAAACAAAAAACTTTATAGAATTCCAGACTATAAAACTGAAAACTTTTTTCAACTATACTATACAAACTAAACTATGATAAATATTTAAGCATCAACTGTTGTGTGGGCAAGCCTGTATTTTGACCATTAGTTAGTAATAGTTTAAAAAGTCTGTTAACAATGATTTCAATAATTCGTTCTTCATTCACCAGTAGTTGTTTCTGTAAATATGATAACAAGTTAAGAGAAAACTTTTTTTAACAAAAGATTGAGCTTCAATCACAAGGCATTCCTGTTCTGCACTTGTTGTTTCTCATCAGCCCACATATATGCAGAGAGAGATAAATGAGTGATAAGCTAAAATAAGCTAAAATAAGCTAACAATATCATTCAGGCTCTACCTCAGATATCTCAAAGTGATATCCCATTAGATAGCAGTTTTTTTTTCAAACTTCATGAGCGACCCTATGGGTGCTTTGTCTTTCGGCATTATATTGTCCTCAGTGCATTACATTTTGAATCCGTTTAGAGCATGTCGTTACCATTTGAATGGGGAAAGTGGCCTTTTCCAGACACTTGTTTGTTTTGGCTTGCCCCAGTACAGCAGCAGCCTCATTTCTCACCATAAAAGCTGAACGAAGAGATGGATGGAAAGAGCCAGCGGTACTCGGCACAGCTGACAGAAGGGAGGACGTTTCCGACGCAGCGGCAACTGTGCTGATAAATAAATGCGCCTGGGACGCTTCACGGAACGTGTGCCTCTTGTATAGTATCTTCTTTCACCGTCTTGTTGACAGGATGATGGCATCTTCATCTGCACAGCTCTGCTGAGTCAGCCCCCAACTGCTCGCTCACCTCCCTCCCCCCCCTCTCCCTTACACACAACTTCCATCATCATGTCATCTACGCTGTGGCTGCCTGCAGCAAAGAGCAACCCATACAGACTTCAATGTATGGTCAGCTCTTAATTTACAAATAAATATATATTTGATGCTGCTCTCCCCTCGAAGAGTTCATATCTGCTGCCTCAGGGGCTAGATGCCGAGTTGCCATGTGCATCCGAGATTGATGTGTTAATAAATATTAAATATAAGCAATTAAGGGAGATGCTCTCATCAGTCACTGCAAGGGCAGTCAAAAGAGATAATAAAAATGATGTCAATTACTCCACTGCCTCCGTCTGCCTACTTTATTGCTGCCTCACACACAATTCGATTCAAACACACACTCAAAAATATACAGACGCACTCATCATACGCACTCATGTACGCATCTATACACACATTCACCTACAGTACATGCAGGTGCATAACACACACGCTCGCTCACATTCAACTCGCACATATGCAGCTCGCGGCAGCAATCTTCCATATGCAGGCGCACAGTTCAAGCAGCGGTGAACTGAAACTGAGCATGTGAGGAGGCCGAGGTGTTCCGATAAAAAGAAAAAAGAAAAAGTGGTACGAGAAGCTGGTTGTCATAAAGGGATGGTCTCCAACTCAGTCCGAGTTAGTAATGTTCAGAATTTGGGCTGGAAATGAAAATAAAATACTATGATGCCACATTAAAAGGTGCTTAAATGCTCTGGATGAAACCTGAATATGGCCTTGGACATTACAAACTAAAAGTCTAGTTCAACTGTAAGTAAATCTAATAGTGTTGCCAAAAATCTAATTAAAACAAAAAAAAATGACATAATATTACAGCTACAAGAGGAATAGATTTGAGTTTTTCCTGTTCCGCTCTGTGTGGATCGAGCTGTGCAGATTTTAGCTTGTAAATGTCGAACAGACAGAGAGTCTGTCTGTGAGCTGAGCACATATGTCCTGGCTATTGTTAGTTTTCTTTTTCTACATTTTTGTCGTACTGTCCATTCTCAGACAGCCGATAAGGGCTTCATCACTGCTAAATGCGACATGGTGGAAGTTTGTGGAGGACATGGAACTGTGAACCTTTTTGTACACACTGGGCCAATCTGAAAGTGGGCACGAAGGATTGTCCATCGGCAGATTTTTCTACAGCTTTCAAACTCTTCGACCAGCCCTTCTTTTGGAGTATACTTCAACCTTTACCATGCACTTTGCGCATTCACCTAAAAACACATGCACATGCACGCATGCATGCACATTGATTGTCGCTCAGTTTCTCTTTCTCTCTCTTTTTTGTCACACAAAAACTCAAACTGATCACTAAGGGGCCTAAAATTTAAATACATAACGAAACACTAACAGTGCTGTTTGAAAGGGCAACCAAAGTAAAAACTGTTTTAATTTACAAACAAGATAAATGGGAGTCAGATAAGTTTAATAAATATAACTAAAATGGATAAGAAGTTTCAAAGTTTAGGAAGGGTCACAGGTGAAGATCTTAAGAGATTTAAATCAGACTTTGAAAATTGAAAAAGTCTAGACATGGCTTTCTTTAATCCTTGTGAGCAACACGATGAACATTGATGGGGGAGTTAAATGTATCTTCACATTGCTTTGAGACAAAATCATCCAAAATAAGTTTATAAGTATAAACAAGTCTATTTCATGATACAGTGACCTGCGTATGGCAAAAGCATCAAATCTTTTTGTGGGCTTCATTTATACTTGTAGTGGAGTAAAATGTCTAGTTTACTGTTTTGAATTGTTTGCAGCATAGTATCATAACTGTGTTCAGTTAGTGTTTATAAGGACATCTTTGCCACCTGCAATGCTACATGAATTCTTACTCAAAGTTTGAAACATCCACTTTTAAAGATGAACTTTTAAGAATTTACAACCCAGTATATAGTGAGCCTGTTCGGTAAGTGTGGTCTGCATTTATGAAGCCATTTAGGTAAAAGTAACTTTGGCTCCATTGAAAGTACTCTTTGTAGGCCAAATTGTTCCCCTGAGGTGTCTCACTGTTGCAAAAAGCCAAAAAAGATCCGTTTTTAAAGGGGGTCAGCAAGACCAGGAGCATCCTGCTCCGCTGTCTGCTTCCTAAAGTTGGTATCTGGCCAACTGAGACATTATTACACGACTTCTGCAGTTTTGCACAATAGCAGTTAAGCCCCCTCTACCTTTAATCTGAATTCTGTGAAGCTGGTATCAATAACCCTGGGACAAAAATGAGAGTTACAATATTTGAATACGCCATGGCCTTTCACATGTAAATTAAACTCTGCCCCCCTAGCCGAAACAAATTACAGCCAACTGCTGGTGGCTGGACATGAATGGGCTTCCTAATGTAGTCTGCATCTACAGTGGGCTGGGGAGCAGCTGGAAAGAGAAACTGAGACGGGGGAGAATTTATGTGACAGTGTAGAGTGTGACAGTTTGCTTTTTTTTCATATCGAGTCTGCCATGCAGCCGCACTGTGACGAATGGGGCTTGGCTCCATGAGCATCTGTCTCCAAGGACTCACTGAGGGGTAATTAGAGCTGTGGGGTGATAAGGGGGATTCTCCAGCCCCACTAACTATTAACGGTGGCAAAGGGGCCGGGGCCTTTACACAGACCTCTGACATCTTACAATTCTGTTACACAGGAGTGGGTGGGGAGGGTCGGGGCGTTTGATGCGTTAGTTTTTGGTCTAAATTTAAATCAGCCCTCAGGGAAAGAGTCTTGGTTTGTGGGACCAGTTGGCTGTGAGTTTTATATCACCAATCTGCTGACTGACCATTATTCTAAATGCTGTTTTGATTTAGCAAGCTCTGACAGCTGAGAATAAGAGAATGAAGCTGGAGTGAACTTTAAAAGAAAGATATGATCCATTACTTAGATTTTCTTTGCTTCCGCCATCGTTCTATCGGTTATGTAAGATTGAAAGTGAAAACAAAAGCTACCGGTAAAAATGATTACTGAAACCGTAAACATCCATCAAAGTTACCATACCAGGCTCCAAGATGGCGGCCGTTCATTTCAAAAAGGTTTCGCTCGGCCCAAAGACTTTACATTGGGATGATGTCACGCACATTTATAAAAATACAATAAAAACACTTTGTAGAAAGGCTAATGTCGTAAATTGTGCATGCACAGTTTTCTGTGCAATATGGGATTATTAGTGACTTTACTTAAAATAATGGGGAATAATTGGCTTGTTTACAACCTGCAATGCTGTACCTATAAACTGTAGCTTTTCATGAAGACGCAGGACTAGGGCAGTAAAGGAAGGAGTTGAGGGCTGCTGGCAGAAAGGGACACTCTATCACTCTCTAGTAAACACTAGTCGAGGAAGCAGACACCCTGTTGCAGGGATTTGGTTTATGCTGCTATTGTTTTCCACTGCTGTGTTGGCTAAAGGCAAGTGAGGGGGACTGGGCTCTTCTATCACTGCACCAGTGTCTCCACCTCTGTACTCTGGGACGCACAGTGTTCCTACGTCTCTGCTCCCCGCAGCAGTCACCACACTCCTCCTGTATGCTATATTCCCTTTCCTCACTTACTTGCTTACTAGGTTGGTATCGTAAGGAAACCTTAGACATTAGACTCTACAGTCCCAGCTGCTATGACTCTGTAATTATATAGTTCTAACTGACAGATTAAGAAGAAGAAGAAATATCTTCTTTAACTCATTCACACAAAAGGTAAATGAAAATTCAAAAGAAAGAGGAAGTATACAATTCGTCAATGCACACGCATTCATGAGCATCACCGAGGGAAAGACAATACTCCATATTGTTGTATGTTATCAAAACTGTGTGTTACCTTCTGTGTTAAATGTGTTCACCAAATGTTGTTTGTTCTTGTGTTTCTGCATTTCCAAATGCTTGACTTTGTCAGCTGAAAATGGCTTAATTGAGGTTCATTAAAGGTGCTCCACGGTGTTTGGGAGCAATATGGAGATCGGGAGAGTAGGTTAGGGAGTTTGACATGAGAGCAAGGGGGAGGGAGGATTTGAGGGGAAATCATCATGGGCAAGGGTCGTCTGGAACAAGTTTCCCAGCAGCCTTATTGCACTTAGATGATCTCTCCTCCACAGAGTGGAAATGGACTCAAGATCATCTTTTAGACAGGTGGAATAAAACCTTTGGGAAACGTGTCCCCGACTGTTTAAAACAGATAAAACCCGACAAAACACAGGCACAGCACATGACAAACAGTGACACAGGAAATACACAACAGCCACAATACACAAACACGACACTGACACATCAAAGGCAAAGACAGGCACAACATCTGCAGCAGAAACAACCACAGTGGAAAACACACAAACACAGACTGACGCACAGACACGACAAATCTTACACTAATACACAGACTGAAGCCATGCAGACGGAAACAAAGCATGCACACAAACACGCTGATAAAGAGAAAAGAGGTCGTCCTCCAAAACACACACATATCCCTCACACACTTCCTATGTTTCCTCCTAACACACAAACACAAACACACACACACACACACACACACACACACACACACACACACACACACACACACACACACTGCATGTGTTTTGATTTAATCCTAAACACGAACACAGTGGTACAAATGACACAAGCATATTCTATAAATTAGAAGAACCCACAGGAAAAATACTTGGACTATTGTCTGTTACCACTACTGTGACCTGTGTTGTGTGAAGTACTTTGTGTAGAAAGATACGCAGACGTGCTAAAAACTTGTATCCGATAGGAAATCTATCCAATCTATATTTTGCCCGTGGACTCTTGCCATGTAATATGCTGCTTGAGAACATTAATTTCAGAGAAATCACAGACACTGATATAGATGTGAATATAGATACAGATACACACTCAAGTTATATATCAATATGTGATACTAAAAGGAAAAAAAAAACAACGCAAAAGAAAAAATCAAAATGAAAAAAAAAAAAAAAAATTAGCAAGTTAGTACAATACGTCAAGCAAGTACGGGAACAAAGAAAAAGCTCCAGCCTGATCCCACGACACCTGACTGAATCAGCTCACAGCACAACAGCAACACTAGAAAGTCAAAGGAACCAGAACTACAATACCATAAGCAACATACAACAAAAACAAGAGATAAAGATAAAAACAACAACAACAGCAGAGCAACAACAGTGACACAAACTTTAAGTGACAGATACAAGATGGTCATAAATACAGAATATAAATATATATATATACATATAGATATATAGAAATAGGAAAAGCCAGATATACGTGTTGCAGATATTTACTTCATCATCATAGTGCCATACTCCTTGGCCATCCGGCATCTCAGAGCTCACACTACTGTCCTGATCGATTAGCCAGCGATGCACGGCGTGGGCCTAAAAGGACATACGACATAAAGACAGAGCCCAGTTAATCGCAACAGTGCGAAACAGAGAGGCGGAGAGACAGAAGAGATGAGGGGAGGGAGAGGTGGGGGAGAGGAGAGGAGCAGAGCGAACAGAAAACAATGGCAAGGAAATGAGAAAGATTCAAAAGAGGAACAGGTGAACATTATATTAAGACACAGGTAGAAAACAAGGTGGAGGGAGGGAGGGGGAGGAGGAAGAGAGCAGGAAGAGTAACCACCCCACCCTACCCCATCCCACCTTGCTGGTCCAACCCCTCCCTCCCCAAAAAGCTCTCCCTGTGGGAAACAGGCCAGGTTAGGATGAATGGTGGTATGAGTGTGAAAGCACGATATGGCGCGACACGAGGATATCACACATACAGTGATGAGCGCTGGGCAACGCCACACTGATGGCAGTCAATGGAGGAGGATCTGGTGTTGATGGTTGGTGGCTCACAGATGGATGAGCTGCGACCGACACGTTGGAGCGAGTCGGGAATCCTTTACGATCACGCTTGTGCAAGTGGCACCTGGACACATAATGTAGTGTACTTACCCAGAATTCACATCAAGAAATGTGCAACCGCATTTGTGCAGTACAAAAGACACCACATAAGTTATCTTTAACACAACAACACATACAGAGAAGAGCACAGAGTAATGCCAAGTCTGGCCTCCGACTGAGATGCACAGAGAAACAGTGCAATATAGTTCAGCATTGTCAAATAGCTAAGAACCTTTCTTCACCATATGTATCCAGACTGCCAGGAAGTGTGGAAAAACAACAAGGATGGTTGAAACGACAGTAATTCATTAAAAAAAAAAACACACACAAAAAAAACCGTGTCAACAAAAGTCTGTGAGGTCCAGACAGTAACCAGATAACACTTGTGTTTTCCCAGAAAAGCACCAAGACTGTCTGCTCCTCCCAGGGAATCAGACAGACAATTAAAGAGACAATCTGCCAAACTTCTTCCTCCAGACAGACACGTAGACAGAGGAAAGGTTGCAGATCAGTCCTGCTCACACTCCCTTTGTTGGGATCAAACACATACTGTAGCCAGCTCTAGTCCCGGTCACCCTGAAACACACACACACACACACACACACACACACACACACACACACAAAACAAAGCCCATCTGTTACTCTTGACTGTTGTCGTGTCAGCACCAAAAACAACCGAGCGCAGCTCCTTTTGTGACGCTCGCGGCCCCTTTGCGGCAGAAATACTTGTCAAGATTTACACTTGGGTGAAATCGCAGAATTCAGGGTAATAATAAGCCTGTCATGGCTGCAACTGCACATTTACTATTTACTTTACGCCAGCAATTTTACGGCACTTGTGTTGTGTTTTTAAGATCCAGTGATGCGGGCTGTCATACCATGACACTGCAGAATAACATTTATTTTAGACTGAAAGGACATTTAGCACATAAACTGTTGACTTCAAGGGAAAACTGTAGATTGGCCTCTAACACAGAACACGATGAGAGAAAGTGAGGATATTACATGTGTACGTGTAACTGCGACAACCATTCACACACACAAGTGTATGTGTCGTTGTAACAGAATACAAGGTGGAGACAACGCGTCCTGAACTAGTTTGTGAGACGTTACAGAAGTTACAGAAATGGTTGGACAGAGAGATGAGGGGGTTTACAAAGCTGTTCGACCATGAAAGGACTGATGGAGTATCCTGGCTCCTCTACACTTTACCCTCATGTAAGCCTCACACAAATTTAAATTTTAACCCCAAACCAAAGACCTAACCCTAAACATTAATTGCATCACATACTGTACATGTAAATACTGGATCTCATTGTATCTGTTAACCTGACAAAAGAAAACATTTTAAAGAGGTGAGGAACCCTGAGGATATTACTCATTTTCCTATGCTTGTGAGGACATTTGATCCCCACACACACACACACACGCACACACACACACACACACAGAGCAGGACCTTCTGTGTCAGGTGTTGTCTGTGAAGACAGATGCATTAGCTGGTAAGCACAAAGCAGGGAAGTGTAGGACAACACACAGAAACGAACAGAGTCACCTCAAGGGTACAGTGAATCAGAGGGTGACAGCAGAGGCCAAAGTCCTCTGTTAGGACACCCGAAAATAGACAAAACAAGCAGAAGGGGGCAGCTACAATGTACAAGCAGAAAGCACTGTAGTACACATGCTACATTTGATCCTTGTATAGCCTAGGCATGCATGTGCACTATGCACAACCTTCATCTATGAGAAATAGTTGCAGTAAAAAAAATGCTCAGTAATAGTCTGTGCATGAGGGGGGGAGCACGTATGTGTTTATGTGTGTGTGTGACGCACAGCGGCATCATCAGTAGAGTTTGTGGTGAGTTACAGAGCGTGTCAGCTTAAAAGAATAATTGGATTAAGTAGCAGACGGCTACTGATGACAGGGAGAGAGGGGTGGAGGAGGAAGAAGAGGAGGAGGGAGACAGTGAGGCAGAGGGGGAGAGAGGTGCTGATAAGAGTAGCAGGCCATTTGCTGCGGAGCCTCTGGGAGCCTCAGGGCAGCGAACAGACACACAGAGGGAACTCAAACTGTTACGCTGTAGATTAGAGGGATAAAGGGATAACACTCGTAGTCTCTGGACAAGTAACTAGGAGCCTCTTGGTATTTGGGTATACTTTACATCAAACTCCAAGACAAGCATAAGACAACCACTATGAGCCATGTACAGCAGAAAAGAAAAAGGACATCATTTTGTGTCTGTTTGCTTTTAAACCTTCCCGATGGCCTTTGGAGTACGGCCACTCTGGAGGATGTTACATTCGCAGCATATCCTTTACAGTGTCACGGAGAGGAGTGCAAGTCAGAGGAAGGCTCATATTAAAGAAACAGGAGTGTGTGAGAGAGAGAAGTGGAAGAATGATTAGAGAGTAATCCACTGAGAAAGGGGCACTGATGAAACAGGACATAACATAAGGCTTCCCTTGTGTTTCATTTGTCACAAGCATCATGTGCTGCATGTTGACACAGATGACCGCAGGCGGATCAGAGAAATGGACCACAGTTCGAGAAACACTTATTAAAGTATTGCAACAGAAAACAAAATGTGCTTCAATTGGATGAGAATGTAAAGAAGCAAATATGGGAAAATAAAATATGTATTTGATATTTTTCCCCAACTAGGCCACCCCCTTTTTTGCAGGTGACAGTTGAGCGTCAAAATACTTGTTTGCATAAAATTACAAACGTGCATGTTTTGTCTGTTACTGGAGCATTAAAGCTACACACTGTGTATTTCTGCTATATGACAATATATCTCATTTTCTTTTTCTTCATCCCACACAAAAAGACACTGTTGCATCCACACGAAAGGTGTAGACTACAGCTGCCCTCCATGATTTCACATTCACAACACATTCTGTTATACTGACAGTCAACAATTCAATCACCAGAGACGATTACGGTCCACCTCAGATCAGCACATCGGATTTAAACTCACCCACAGTAAATAGGCACGGAAAACACAGTAAAACACAAAAGCAGCCCACAACAATATGAGATAAAAACATATCACGCATGTCCCGATTAGTTAGCCTTCCTGCAGTTACATATGTAAGGTTACGTTACAATATGCAAATCTTGTTGCAGTGCCACCATCTGGCAGATTGAGAGACGTTTAGACAACAACAAGAATAAATGTAAATGTCTGCACGTTTTATGCAGTCTGATAATGACTTAAATGAACTCCACATTTTGGACTAATAATGCAACACGTCACCTTGAGATGTTTTAAATCACCACATGACTACTGTAATGAGCTGAAAGTAAAATCTGAGGGGCAAACGACTGGAAAATCTGCATAAAATGAAGAACTGTTGACATTTGGCAACTGAAAGCATGAATCCTTCCTGTACTTAGCAGAGGTCAAACACAAAGTTGGCAAATCCAGAAATCCATGATTTTTTGGTTGTTTTGTTTGTAGTGCGGGACCTTTACGGTTTAATCCTTCAAATGTTTGCTTTAAGACATGGTCTCAAACCTCCATCCTTAAAAGTGAAAAAAAAAAAAGAACCTGCAGCGTGTGGACAGAAAATTACAAAGGAAAATGGTCTGAATTAATTGTGTCTAAACATGAATTGGCCTGTAGGTTGTCCGTACTACAAGCACACCCTTTGCACGATGCATTTTTTGGCCATTTTTTTGCCTTTTATTATATAATACAACCAAAGATAGACCGGGAAGGGGGAGAAAGAGAATACAATATGCAGAAAAGGGCCACGGGTTCATTACGGAAATCAATACAAGGCCAGAAATGTGAGGGAAAAAAAATGGCATTAACAAAACCAGCACAAAGATATTAAAAGTCTTGGCAGGGCTTATTATGAGTAAACATGTATAACTGGCTGAGCTGCCGGGTTTCAAAAAACCTCCAGCAGAGTGCACAGAGCTTTCATTAGAATAAGCCCTCCACAGGGAGAGAACAGCTCTCTGCTGCTCAATGGACCTGCACCGCCTCAATAACTCACACTCCCTCTGTGAGAACAGTGAGAACAATAAGGTAGAACGAAGCAGTGATATACAAATGGTTGTAGCATTAAGAACCAAGCACCTTCCTCAAAACACCTATTCATCAGTCCAGTTTGTTTTAGCGTGTACTGCATCAGCTTCTCTTTAAAACGTCGACCTTTCCGTCCATTATCTTCAAGTGCAGGAGAAACATCAAGTAATCAAAGCTCTAATGCCATACGTCAAACTAGGCCAATGCCTGGCAAGTTCCTCGTGAAAGGCTGACACAGTATCTAAACTAAATGGACCCCTACTAAATTATTCAACTCCTAAGGAAAAAAAAAAATCAAGTGGAGTTAGACTGTAACAGGACAGCAACATTACTGAGGTGCTGAACAGTAAAGAGCCCTTCTCAGAATCCCATAAGGCACCCGATTTATCTCTTCTCCTGTTCTTATTTCAACACGACTTAACTGAACACATCACAGAGGATATGGCCCTAATGTGAAGAACTACAACGGTGATTAAAGTAAGAGGACAGGACGGTACACAATAGGCCACAAGAACGGGGAGTCCATTAGCTAAACAGGATCTTCGAAAAGTGCATAAAGGTTACAAACTAGGAGAGATTAAGCACGTATAGAATATATTGGGGTATTGTTTGCCAATTTTCAATACTGCTAATGATGCGATACTTGAGTTTCGGTACCCATACCAAACTAATACTTCTCTTGATAGCATACTTTAAGAAACGTAAACCTGTTTTCTACAAAAGCCTTTTTCCAGCTTAACTTCTGAAACATTAAATGTCTAAACTCAAGCAGCACACAAGAATATAGCTGATTTAAGCGATTTATGTGACTAGTTTTATAAACTTGACAGTTGTTTTTTTTTTATCACAGACACACTTAGTCAGTACAAAAAGGTATTGAGGTTCTGTACACTGTACCTCACACTGCAGTATAGCACTTTAGTACTTCAATTACAAATGTGTAAAAAAACTAAAGTCTCAGACTGGGAAATATGTCAAAACTATTTA
Source organism: Bovichtus diacanthus (assembly GCA_943590825.1). Taxonomy (NCBI): domain Eukaryota; kingdom Metazoa; phylum Chordata; class Actinopteri; order Perciformes; family Bovichtidae; genus Bovichtus; species Bovichtus diacanthus. Next base: position 593,576 of record CALSBV010010907.1, on the reverse strand, counting down.
TCAACTTTCAGTGGATTCTTTTGATCCCAGACAGCTGACATGCCCTCTATAGTCACACGCAGTGGCAGTTATATACCGGCGTTGTTTGGTTCAGTGTGAAAAAGCAAAGCCAGCATAATGGCGGATCTTTCTTTACGGTAGTATTGCGGAATCTCTGTTAAAAGGGGGGCTACTATTAGACATGGTACATCAATTGTAAGGCAGGGTTGTTCCAAATGCATTGAAAAACAATGTTAGTCATCCAGATACATTATTGATTTCAAACTCACCCGGGCTAAGTGCACAATATAGCTCACCTATGATTTGACTGCCCACAGCACCGTGGGTGCTTTTAGTGCACGCACTGTGAGAGTAGCTGCATCTTTCTACGTTCCTACTAGCAAAGACTGACAATGTGTCAAATGGAATGAGAGCCAAAACAATCCCAAACCGTGGATATACACATGCTTCTTTATGTTATATTGTTTTGGAACAACTGAAATTAAAAAGCGCTTTGATGCATTATAAAAAAAATAAAAAAAGACATCCTTTAACCACCCCCAAAACACAACAACTAATTAAAACATCACTGCTTGAAACATTTGGGTGAGAGGCTTTACATGTAAGCAGGCGTCAATGAGTGCAGATATAGAAGAGGAGACTTCTTCTACAACATGAGAGCGAGTTAAGAAACAACTGAGGGAAAAACGAGCGGGAGAGCTATGCAGATCTGATAAATAATGCATGGCAGAGAGCTGGCGGCAAGCATTCTGAGCTCCATCAGCAGAGGAGAGGCACAGGTGGAACCCGCCAGGTGGGATGAAAGGGAAGGATGCTGCAGTCACCTCCACCTATCACCTCTACACAATTTTTTTTTTTCTATCTCTGTCTAACTCTCCACCTGGGCTCGAGCTCACTCTCTAACCGAGGATGTGCAGAGTCACGCTCTTCATCCTTTACTGTCCGCTCGGCCTCCTTCTGTGTACCATGGGAGGCCCTGCAGCAGTAAGGATACCTCGACGGCACAAACAGGGGATGAGAGGTGTTGATTCATCGTAATGGACATTTTTGGGCGGTAATTTGTAGTGTTGTTACCGCAGCTATAATCAGTACATGTGCATCAGCAGGGGCTCAAATGAATATGAGCATGTAAAAAGGGTCACATCACAAGTGGTCACGGTGACAAACCCACAGAGAATCATTCCCCGACTCTGCAGATCATTGTTTTGGTTTTCCAGCACACACACTCCACTTTACTTTTTTTGGTTCACTCACATTTTTTCCCCCTAAATGCACCAAGCAGCAGGTTTCAGCATAAAAGCTTTAAAAACCCACATACACGACCTGCTGAGCACTGAGCAGCGGACCGACAACGGTAATGGCTAAAGTATCCGGTGAATATAATTAATTTAGCTACAAAAGAGCCAGATATTCCTCTCTGGAGTCGGTGGAGACCAAAAACAGAGGTAAAAGAAGAATTAATATTTGACCCTAATTTGTAACATGGATACAAAGGCATCTGCAAATGAATCCTTAGGTTGCTACGTATCTGCTGGATGTGTAAACTGGCCTCTTATAACCTACAAACACTTTTAAAAAGTGCCCCTTTGTGGCTGCTGTTAAAGCTCACGCACATTTCATGCTCCCTTTTAAAGATTCTCTTTGTAATTGTGGTTTATGGGGCCCCAACTGCAAGGCAGCTACACAAATTAGTAATATCTCAAATGCAGAAATCATCACAACAACACAACATCTGCACTAGTAAAGAGGAATAGTAGTCACGATAGCAGGAATAGTAGACCCTCTCCAGCATTGACTGAAACATTAGAATAACAGACTTAAAAATAGTATGTCAGGCCTACTGCACTGGTTTTCGTTATGCAGTATAATAAGGTTTTCCTGTTATTTTGTCCAACCTGTCTGATTCCTCCTGGTCCCACCCTCTGCTGAGCCTGTGGAGGTCAAAGGCCATGGAAGCAGAAAGCTTAACATCACATCACAGAGAGGACAGAGTGCTTTGATGTTCTCTGCAGTGGAGAGAAAGTACAACCTCTTCTGAGCATCAGCTCTGTTTGTACCTTTTTGTCTCCCTCAGAGAATACTTATCGGGGGATTGTCGAGGCGCCAAGTGGAGGAGTCTGTTTTAACAAAAGGACCTTTCAGGAGCGCGGGTATAAGTGCCTACTGACACCAGTATAGTAAATGTAAACATGTATAGGACTGCAGCAAAACCTCTTAATGTAAGTAATCTGGATTCAGCGCTTGTCATTTTTCTTTGGTGGTAAAAGATTATTCTTTTTTTTTTTAAAAGACCAGATAAAACAGAAAAACCCGACAAAGGATTATTTGATTCAAGGCAGCTACAATGAAATGTCAGTGATCTACAGTGTTTACTGTAGTTGGAGCACTCTGAGGTTGAACTGTGACATGACAAAGAGTGAACAATGTTTTCATGTTTTGTGTGAACCCATGGGACTTGTGATGTTTGCACTGAAGCTTTGAAAAAGTAAGAAGAGATGAAAAGAAAGAGAAGAAACAGAAATGGAGGGTATGACGGAGGGAGAAGCCAATTTAAATTTCTTTATGTGTTTTATCAATGACACCCCCTGCCCCTCCTTCCTATTTTTCTCCTATTTCCATTGAAAACCGTTGCTCCTCCATCCCAGACTATTTTTATCCAACATTTCATTACCATAATAAAACACATGCATGAAAAAATATATAAACTCAAAGAGACAGCGCAGCCAAAAACCTGGATTTGTGAGGCTTATTTTCATCTTTCTTTCTTGTCTTCTATTCTTTTATGTTACTCTTTTCTTTTCGCTCAGAGAAATGGAAAGAGACATGCCTTTTCTTTCAGCCTGTGCCTCATTATGGTGCTTTTCAGGTCTGCTCCATTGTATGGGGCCAGCCTAGAGCCGCGCACAAGCATAGCGGAGCAGCCGGTGGATTACCCAGACTCGCGTCAACACTTTCGACAGAACCACCAACCACTCCAGCAAACGCCCCAGCCAAGTGTAGCACGAACGTTACATGCTTTAATAGGTGTAGCCAAAGAACCATGCCAAGACTAAACCAACAGGAACAGCTGCTGTGCCGCAGACATCAGTGCGGACAATACATCTAGGTCTTTAAACCAGGGCACGGCTATCATAATAGTGGACAGAATGTATTACTGTCCACTGATAATCAGCATGCAGTGTGCCGTCTAGCCACACAGAGCATCACGTCTCAAACTGAACGCCAACATGATTAGACGTTCAGAAGTGATGGAAGTAATTTTTTTGTCACTGAAAAGCCTGAGGTCACAGAAACACAGTACGCAGTGTCTCTCTCTGCTTAACGTTTGGCCTGTAATAACACTTTCTCAAACGATACATGTTGACATAAATGCATTATGAAGTAAGAGATAAATGCTGAATAAAAATATGTTCTTACCAATAAAATTCTTCACATTTATTATTATTGCTGAATATGCCATTAACATATTCTAAACTTTATTTCTGTCTGTTCATTATGAAATTACAATAGAGCTTATCACACAATATCCATATATTAAAGTAGCTGTAATATATATTTGAATATTCACAATAGATTTAATGACTGTGAAATGTGAGCGGTGTCACCTCAGCTCTACGAAGCCTTGTAGTTTCTGTTAATTGTTGTTTAAAGTTTCGGTTTTATAGCCCGCAGCTTTTATGTTTTGTTTCAGTCTCTAACTCAACCTAATTTCCATCTGCAGCAGGCAGCTGTTTTCAGAGAAAAAGCTCTAAAAACCGGAGGTGGAGCCTAAAAACAGAGATAAAAAGAAAGTGAATATTGGACAATGTAAATAAAAACAACTCCAAATAAATGCTAATGTTGCTCCATATCCGATTTATATGTAAATATGCAACCATTTGCTAACAAGTTTGCCATATCAGCTTTATGAAGCAATAATGTGTCGTGTTGAAGGCGCGTTTCCACTGCCCCCAAGTGGCCAACAAAAACGTTAATGCAGGTTTAATATGCAAAACGACACACACACACACACACACACACACACACGCACACACACACACAGTTGAACAATGAAGATGCCCTTGGCTGCATCTTATGATTTCACGTGTGTATTTGTGTGTGTGTGCTTGTTCGTGAGTGTATGCGCTGCGTGTGTGTGCTCAGAAGTAGGTCGTTAGGTATCAGAGCTGCACCCTCACCTTCTCCCTCCTGGGACAGAAAGACGTATGCTCATCCACAGAATAATGTTACTCACAAAAGAGGATTCAAAGAAAGCTGATGTCTGTGCAAGAGACTATAGTATCTGCACATTAATGTTAGCAGGATTTATTGTAAAAGAGGGCACACGTTTTTATAATCATAAAAGACACATTATAACTGGCTGATGTGCGTTATGTAGCTGGCAAGGAAAAGCTGATTTGGTTGAGGTTAAGAGCTTGAGATAAAATTCCTCCCTCATGCACCTCTCTCTCTCTCTCTCTCTCCCCCCCCTCTTTTTCTTTCTTTGCCTCCTGTTGTTGCTGACTCAGCCCAAAGGGAGACTCCTCCTTGAGGCCAGCCCTGGCTCGGTTTCAGCGTGACTGGAGTCCTGCTGCTGAGGGTTAAGGTTTGTTTGTGTGTGAGAATATTCACACTACTGTACATGTACATGCAAATGTACCGTAGCACTACAGGATTGCTTTATAAAATGTACACACACATTTTCAGAGAACGTTTTATCAATGTGGAATACAGTGAAGCGTGAGGAGGAGGAGGAGGATGTCAATATGAACATCGTTGCCCTTCCTCGAGCCATTTCCCCATTCACATCTACTGCTCAATTAGACAGGACAGTGCTACGGCTGCTTCAGCCTTTGCAACAAGTTGGACTTTTAAAGTCTAAAAGCCTCATTCAATTAAAGCCTCAAATATTAAAGCAGTATTTATACAGCAGCATTTAGCATTGTTGTGTGCTGTATTCCCTGAATTTTTCTACCAGACCTCTGCTGATGTGCATCTCTGTGGCCTAAGTGTTCGCACTAATTACTGTACAAGACAATACGACTGAAGAGCAACTTAGATTTGTTAGGGATTTGTTCTTACTGCCCAGAGCCACTAAAGGTATTACATTTACACTGAAAATAGAGAAATGTAGCAACGAGAAAAGGAGCACATTTGAAAAGCTGAAACCACGCTTGGCATTTCTGGTTGATAAACGTTTTAAATCATAGCTCAAGTGTCAAATTTATAAATGCATAATTTGTATAAATGTGCTACACTATGACTGTGTAGCACATATAGCTTTTTCTATTCATCTAAAAAAAATAAGACGTTCACACACACACACACACACACACACACACCTTTTCCACTTAAATCTATCCGCAGTATTGACACACATAGCACGGAGACACCTAATCACTAACACTCAAGCACACACAGACACACACACACACACAGCTGTTGAAAAGCCATTTTCAATGTGTTCATGAAGAGGGCACGCTGAGTTCCTCACTGCAGCTCTTCCCTGATTCTGTAGTCAGCACTAACGGCACGTGGCTTAAACCTACAACCATGTGCACGCTAGGACAGGAGCAAAGACACACACGCACACACGCACACACACACCCACACCCTTGCATTAATGCAGCTCTGCACATGCCTGCACAAATGACCTGCACGTACACAACGAGGTCCATGTTAAGAAACGTTCACTCGCTCATACAGTACACAGCAGGCGAGCTGAATGCATCTAAAAATAGCGCCCTATTGGCACCCCCACGGTCATCATTATTCCTTTCATCGTCCTTATCAGCAGTGTGGGGCTCATTCAGTTGGTGGACAGTCAAGCCGCTTTCATGGAGCTTTCCTCTCCATCGACACCAACATCACCATACCCTCCACATACCCTCTTTTCAATTATTTTCCTCAGTCTCTCCTCTCTAAGTCTCTCTCTCTCTCTCTCTGTCTCTCTCTCTGTCTGTCTCTCTCTCTCTCTCTCTCCCTCTCTCTCTCTCTCTCTCTCTCTGTCTCTCTCTCTCTCTCTGCTGCTGAAGCTGCTCCATCAGGTGTCCATCACTGCAATACATGACCTCTAAATCCTAATCCTGCATCTAACAAGTATTTCCAGTATTCAACATACTGAAACTAGATAATGTTAGATAATTGTTATTTGAAAATTACAATTTGATTATTAAAATAGCTCACCATTAATATTCTGTCAATCGATTCAGTGACCAATTGTTTTAGCTCTAAACCTGAGAATGAAGCGCTAAGGAGCAAAAAAGCTAAGCAAAAAAGTAAAATAAAAGTAATACAGTGGATTATTAAAATTGTCCTCCACTATCAAGTAATGCAGGTCCTATGACTATGTATGTATGTAGTGTATGACTTGTTGGGATACACACACACACACACACACACATACAAGAGTTTAAACATAAATTCAAAGTTTCCATCACTTTGTAATATCCAGACGATGCGTGGTGCTGGATCTAGCAGTGAATGGGCTCTTAAAGTAGGTTAATAAACCTAACGTGGAAAAAGCATCTGACAAAGACATAATTGTCTGACAGTGCTCTTTTGAAGAAGTTTACTTCCACATAAATGAAGAGCATCCATTTAATGCTGTCAGAGCAACAGTCTGGAAGGTCTGAGGGTGTAGTCTGTGTGGATTAAATGTTCCGGCAAACTGTGCGTCACGCCGTTTTGTGAACACTGTCTTGTTCTGACATCTTGCTTATTTTTCTCTCTGCAGTGTTCGTGTGTGTTTTTGGACATCTTGTCTATGCACCTGCATGAACATGTCCTTCAGGAGAAACATCCCAGCTAAGTTCAGTTTAAAGCCTTCAACAAACCCTTGAGATCCCTATTTTTTGAGGGCCTTAAACCGTTAATCTTTACTAAGATCGCGGTTCCTGCCCTTTGTGGTACATTACAGAATGTTGGGGTAAAACCTTACGTACTCACAACCCCCACTGTCACTCAACATCTAAATTAACTCTCCTCGCACATTATTCAAACAAGAGAAACATACAAAAGGAACTCCCCCCTGCTGCACACCTGTGGCCTGAGAAAAACACACTTCTGTTCTCACAAAGCATGTGTTCTCCCCTCTAAATGAGACACATACCAACCGCAGAGAAGTCCCTGACCCTTAGCAAAGCCCTTCGAAACAGGAAGAGAGCACTTGAGTCTGGATTTGATGGGTGAGAGTGGCTCAAGGGGGTTGTCAAAGCTGAGAACATATAAAGAAGGGAGGCTGGGGGTCAGTTCATTGACTAAAAAGAGAGAAAAGCAGAAGAGAGGTAAAAAAAAACACAAAAAAAAAACGTGACCGTCTTTAAAACTAGAGAGCTGGTTAGAAATAGAGAAAAGAAGTACAAAAGAAAGAGGAGAAGAGCGAGCGGGAAGCTTTGGATGTGATGAGAGCGAACAGTGTAACTAAAGCTGTACACGATGAGAGGGGTCAAGAGGGAGAGAAAAAAGCAGAAAGTGAAAAGGTGATACACTGTTGGCCCTGCTGAAGAAACATGTTTGTACTGGGAGGCACAATGTGTGGGAAAGCACTTTAGAAAATTGAGAATTAATTCTCATCAGTTAGAGGTGGGCTACTGAGTACAAATATTTTGAATCAAAGAGTGTCCCATTCATTGAAGAAACAGAATACAGTTGCATTACTCCAGCAGCTATATCAACACTTTAAAATGCACTACAAAGAAATACCGCGTATGGAATTCTAATAAAGTTTAGTTTTTAAATAGTTTTGTAGTTCAATGGAGGATGTCCTATTGTGTAAAAATGTTTATTGCATTATTCTTACCTGAAAGGACGAGGGGACACACTCTGCTTCCAGAGTGCTGAATATATACAATGGTCTCTAAAATGGCCTTATCAGCATGTCAAAAATAAAGTCTATAACCAGAAGCAATGCCTCAAAATAGTTGCAGCCTTAGACAGCACTTTGGCTTCCATTTTGAATAAATGGAGCATGAAAGAGGGATGAACAGCCAAGGAAGTGCCAAGCTCGAAACTCACCCTACACCCTCCTCAATCTGCTACCAACACACATACCTTTCCCCCGTCCCTCTGTCTTTGTGTTTATTTATCTCTCATATTCAAAAGCCTGCTCCGTCATGCTTGGTGTTATTAATCTCTGTCAAATTCGTCCTTCTGCCAGTGATGCCGGACATGCGTTTTCACACTGGTACTCTTCAGCTCTGACACAGGTGTCCTTCGTCCTTCAATAACCCCGTTGTCTGTGCGACGTAGAGGGCATGTACACAAAAAGTGCTCCGCATGTGTTACCCACAATGCCATCCAAACTCCATCATCTTTAAAGAGCAAGTAGAGATATCCATAAAAAGACCAAAACCAACAATGAATTGATCCTGTGAGTATTGCCTGTGTAGCAAAAGCCTGCCAAAAAACTTTTTTTTTTAAAACAATCAATAAGCCACACGTTGCACTGGGTGACATGTTCCTTTGTTACAATGAACATAGGCACTGTCATTTATTTTGAGTCAAGAAACTGTCCTGTAGCCGGAAATACCCACTAGAGTACCACGTGTATTAATCCACGGCAGAAAATAGTCCCCAAGAAACACACAATCTATTCCTGTTTAAGCGATGTTTGCTAAAAAGCTACAATGCCCAGCTGTTTAAGGAAATTATTATTAAATTATAAATTTAAATTTTGTTTTATATTTTATATATTATTTTATATTTGTCTGGGGAAGTGTAAAAGTATTGAGTAACATACAAACACAACTACACAAAATGCAAGTTTCAATGATATGCATTAAACTGACAGATCTAAAAGCATAGAAATATAAATGTGTTTCTTTTTTTCAAGGAGGAAGTGTGAACAAAGAAGTACGTGAGATGGCCTGTGAGGCAGTGCGGTAATTCAGACTCCAATCAATTCAATCCCCTCAGTTAGAGTTGAATGGTCATTATTTTGTGGGAGGATTATTCTCTCGCAATATGATACCATTTGGTTTAACTGTTGCTGTGATCTATCAAACCTGTATCACTTAAAAGCCGAACCGTTTAGATGGATACATTTATTTTTTTTTAAAAAGGAATAAGAGACGCTGAATTGATCTCAAACATGACATGTGACCTTTCACATGAATAAAGCGGTCTTCGTGAATGTATATGACCATGCTTACTGGCACAGTCCAACAATAGCCTGGCCATAATGCGGTATGTTGGAGCAGTATTACAACACACACAGTGAAATATGACACTATTCCCACAAAACCATCGTACTGGAAAGACTGACACAATGTGTGTGGTCTTGTACTGTGAGGAAAATATTGATGGATAAAGAGTATTTCTGTAACATACTACTTAAGAAAGGGGGCCTTCTAATACTCTCCACCTCCTCTTCTGCATTTGAAACTTACATAAGTCCACAGTGAAAATGTGCAAGGTTAACATCGACACAAGATTGTAGGAGTGAACTCCCTCTTTTGATGAACTGCGGCAAAATGCAGCAGCAGTGCCGTTTGTGGAGCTACATATAGAGACACCGTCATCATAAATACCACCTTAAGAAATCCAATTTATTCAAAATATCGATACAAAAGTTGGTTCGGTCATGAAAATGAATCATTTCTGGAAGGTCATAAATGCCTGTGTGCATCTTGAGAGCTGGAAGACGGAGCTCACCTCTCCTGCCATTAAATCATTCATGACCCTGCAGTGCTCTGGACCACACAGTGGCAGACCTGCCTCCACCAATCTGTGTCTCAACTCTCTGACAGTAAGCACACACACACACCACTTCACTTTTAAGCCCTGCACTAAAATCAGCCTCCGCAGACGGCAATTACAAATTCTCATCCAGGCGCACGCATTCCCAAACACTCAGACAGTTGGTGTTTATTTGAGTTCTCTTGCTCCAGCTCAATACACCTGTATCCTCTGCAATCCTCAGGGTCATAATTCTATAAAATATGTCTAAATCTCTTTCTCGCTCTGACGGTCTCTTCCACTGTACAGAACTCCCTGCACCATCGATCAGCCTCGTGTCCATATTCATGAGCTCTGCAGAGGGTATCATTGGATATCAATGCTTGGCCGAGGGGGTTCCCTGTAAAGTTGCCATCTCATGACCAAAATGTTCCTGCAATCAAGAGCAAGTGAATCACCAAATGCCTCTCTGACCTCGATATGAGCTTGATGACTTTATTGAATTGGCTTTAAGTACACTTAAACTTTGGCTTTAAGTACATTTTTAATAAGGCCCAAGTGTCCCAGGTGTTGAAACAGCTAACCCTGAATCCCTCTCAAGTTGAAAACTACAGGCCGGCCTCACTACTGCCCTTCCTATTCAAGGTCGTAGCGTGTGCAGTTTTTTTCCCAAGACTCCGGCTTCGTCTCTCAAAATAATCTACTTGATGAAACCAGTCAGGTTTCAAGCGCTGTCATTAAAGTGAAACTGCACTGCTGTCAGTACTAGAAACCCTGTGGTCAGCAAGAAGGGATTCTCCTCTTGCTGGACCTGTTGGCAGCCGTTCACATGGTGAACCACCCAAATCCTCCTGTACAACCATCATTCAAAGTAGCAAGGCAAGGAGAAAAGCATAGCCTTTCTTTTTTCCACAGGGACTCCACAAGGAACTGTTTTTGGTCCCCTACTCTGATATAATATACAGCTCTATCTGTCCTTTCCATCACAGCCTGCCTTAATTATATCTCAAAACGGATGATGGAACACTACCTTCAACTCAATCTCCCTTTAGACTGAACTAGACCAGTCCTTCTGTTCAGCACAACATTATCAAATCAAGTTTATTTATGTGGACCAATATCACAAATTACACATTTGTCTCAGTGGGCTTTACAGATTGTACAGGATACAACACCCTCTGTCCTTAGACCCTCGCACCGCACAAGGAAAAAGCAGGAAGAGCGACTGATGTGGGATCCCTCTCCCAGGACGGACAGACGTGCAATGATAATCATTAGTATCCAGCGAAGCCCCACCTCACTATCGGCAACAAAGTCTGCTCGAAATCTGTGCATCGTGATTGACAACAAACTAAATTTCCCTGAGCATGTTGCATCTGTCACTTTGGATTATATAACATCAGAAAGACCAGGTCCTTGTATTTATGCCGTTTATGTTTCCATGTTATGTATTAAGTATTCCACTGAACTCCTTGTACAGGCACCGGTCATCCCTTGCCCTTGACTACTGTAACGCCCTTCTTGCAGGGCTGCCAGCATGCACAGTCAAATGCGGCAGTGCATCTGGTCTTCAATCAGCCAAAGACAAGCTCATGTCACTCTACTTCATTACTTTCCACCAGCTCCCTGTTGTTGCTCACATTAAGTTCAAGTCGCTAATGCTCACCTACAAGGAAGCCACTAGCAATACACCCAGTTCCCTGAATTCCCTCATGAAGGAACTAAGTATCGAGGCACTTATTCTTGATGACTTCTCTTTGATCTACAGTCGCTTGGATTGTACCTCATTTTGGACAAAAGCTTCTGCATCATAAATAAATGCAAATGTGCTTAATAAAACCCTTGTCGCTGAGTTCCACCTAATATACTGTGCTGATGGGGTTATTTATAGGATCCACCAAAATGATCTATGCAAGGAAGATGGAGCCATGTGTTGGGTTTATGAGGCAGGCCCCGAGAGACGCCGATGCTTTATTGGCAGCGAGACAGATGTTTTTGAACGTGACAAATAAATCAAAAGATCTGGATCATATGCTGCACCATCATCCATCGACCCACACTGGTCTAAGGTTAAATACCATTAGTACAATTAATAGCATTAATTATTTTTAAAAGAGTAATTACTAAATATATACAGTTTATTTGAGTTTTTTGGAAAATTATATGAATCTTTAACCTCTTCACCCTTGAATGTCTCTATCTATCAACCCCCTGACTAAACAAGCGCAGAAATCCTTAATGAATAATTGATGACTCTGCGTAACAGTGTTGCAGAATTGAATTGCGGCACTGGATCAGAGAGAGAGGCGGGTGTGAAAACATCTTGTATGTATACTGCATGCTCGACTGGTATCTAGGGCAATGTGTGACTCTGTATGGTTCGGATAAAGACAGAGTCTGTGTGTTGGATAAACACAACCCGACCGATTCCTTGTGAAGTCAGTGCAGTGCCAGGTCCTTCACACCTCCTGTCCCCAGCATGGACATGGTCTTGTCTTATGAATGATCTTTGAACCAACTGTCAGCCTGCTGATGGCATCATGCTGTGCTGTCAACCTGCTCAGATGCTGACCAAGTCAAGTCAAGTCAAGAAGATGAATTGACTTTCATCTTCACATTTTGAGATCTGAGCCTGCTCTGACCAGCAGAGGGCGCTGAGACCAGCTCATCCTTCATCTGTCCTCTGCTATCAGTCCATCTTTAAGAGCTAAAATACATTAAACCTGATATTCCATATCACATATTTTCAACACCATTTCAGTTTTTAAGGCAATCCAGAGCAAATGTCCGGTCTCACACTTCTGTTACCACATTCATCTCCATGCAATTCTCTTTGCAACTGTTGTTCTCGCACCCTTTTCTTGCTGTAACCTGGCTATGCAGCTTTTTGCTTTTTCTTCCACATTTTTCATAAATCTTTTGAGGGAAACGTATGTCTGGATGACAGTGCTGAGCCATATATTGGCTGAAAACACAGGCAATCTTACTCACAGCCACACAGAATACACTGAGCTTAAAATATATTTCACACCCAATTTCATTTTGCATCCACATCAATTTCAGTTATAGCTTATTTAGGTGAAGTGGGCAGTGGTGCCACATAAATCTGGGTAAGAATGTGCTGAAGACAAAGTACTGGCTTCACATTAACCTTTTTATGTTTACAGTAAAACAGTTTTAACCGTGAGGTTGGTTAATGTATTATCTGACAAACCTTACAGTTAACAAGGATTCTCTGTCTGGAATATACATATATTAATATTATATTATATATAATAACGTTTGGCAAAGTTTAGAGAAATAATGGGCAGACAGAGAAAGATTAGAGTGGAGAAGAAAACCACTACGCCATACATTTTCAAAAGTTCAATATAATAATTTATCCCCTTTCAATGGAATAATAGTGTGATAAAATAGTTTTTACATCACACTTCACATTACCACTCAGTTCAGTACAATTAACAAACTGGACTCCAACTGGCAATCTTCCAGTCACAAACTTCTCCATCTTTTAAGCTCCATTACCTCTTTAAATGAGAACATACTCAGAATTTATATATATACCGTAAGTCACACAGGAGTTTACAAAAATAGACTTTACCAAGATAGACTATTTACCTAAAACAAGCTGTAATCGATATATCGTTATCGAGATATGAAATTAACTATAAACGGGATAGAATATTTTTGCAGTATTGCCCAGCCCTAGCTATGCATAGTCCTGTTTCAAAATGAAAACCGAAAATGTTACAGCCAAAAAGAAAAGATTTTCACTCAACAGAATGGCTTGCTGGAAACATGAGCCATATTTTCACACTCAAGCATACTCCTCTGCTCAACAGCGAGATATTCTGAGCCCATTACATAACAACAGAGGCTGAAGTTCAAGGGTACTACAAGTGTGGCGTGAAACATAAAAATAAACCTAATAAATTAATTAAAATAACACACATGCTGCAAATAGGTTGAAATACTGAACCTAACAACAATCACATCTAGAATTAAATTAAATTTAAATACATTTCAGACGACCAGAAATAGATGTAAATGTAGATATTAAGAATAAACAGCAAGAAAAAGTAAACAGTTAATAAATGTGTGTGGTTTGATCCCCGGCCTCTGCAGTCAACATGTCAAAGTGTCCTTGAGCAAGATACTGAACCCCAATTACTCCCGATGGCCAACAGTGTGCAAGTGTGTGTGAATGTTTATCACTACTGATGAGCAGGTGGCACCTTGTGTGGAAGCCAATGGGTGTGAATGGGTGTGAATGGGTGTGAATGGGTGTGAATGGGTGAATGCTGACATGTGTTGTAAAGTGCTTTGAGCGATCGCAAAAGATTGGAAAAGCGCTCCATAAATACAGTCCATTTACTGGTAATTAGTATATTAAACATACAATATTTTTGCAATTATGACCATGTTATTCAGATGAAGATGATTGAAAGACTGAATACGGACAAAGTGAGCATGAGGGATCACAGAAGGGTGTGGTAATATATTAAAAAAAGAGTGAGTAAGTGTTGAAGGGGATTCGGTTTCATCGACTCAGCAGGAAGCAAGAATGCAAAAACGACGAGAATGGAGTGACAGCGGGGGATGTGGTAAGAGAGCTGATGAATGACGGAAAAATGGCAAGTCGTTCAAAGAAGTTGCTTTATGATGACCTTCAGCCTCCTGACCGAGGACAAACGCAAGAGATGGAGAAAACAAGAGGGGAACACGGACGGCACCGTCAGTTTGAACTGTGTGTGTGTTATTTCACGGGCCGTGTTGCAGTAGATCTAAGGCAGCAACAAATGATTCTTTTCATTATCCAATAATCTCCCCCATTATTTTCTTGATTAATCCAGTAATTGTTGCTAATGTCAACAACATGTTCCCGGAGACCAAGGTGGTGTCTTCAAATGTCTTGTCCTCTAAACCAAAGTTTACAAAGATGTTCAAGAGATTCAGACTTCAAACATTCAAAGTCTTTTAAACATTTAGAAGTGCAGGACAAGTTATCTACTGTGAATCCGTCACAGATTTATTTTAAATAAAAGTGAAGAGGGACACAGGCAAAAATATTGATCCAGTAGTTATTTTAGTCACACAGAACAACACATACAAAGAGGAAGCCACAATATCCACACGCACACACACACTTGCGTCAGATGCAGAAGCGTTCCGGCAGTGTGGAGGCAATTAAAGGTCTGTGCCTAAGGGGGTGCTGAGGCCAAAGTCACAATGCTCTATGCTCTGACAAACATTTTCTCCATTACCAGCAGACTAACTGTTCTGCACTGCCTGAAGCTCTGCTATATATTATCCTTCTACTAGACTCTGCAGTGAGGGAGATGGGAGGAAAGAAGAGTGACCGCAAGAGTGAGAGAAAGGGGCTGCAGGAGTGGAGCAGAAAAGAGGACATGGTGAATGCAGCCACATCCAGATTAGTCGAGATCTAACTTCAGCCATCAATTAAAAAAGAATAATTTACCTAAAAAGACCAAACTGGTTTGGAAAAGACGAAAACAAAGAGGACGAAGCGCTCAACTCTGACGACCTGGTCCATATGGTGAAGATGGATTTTTCAGTGCTGCATGTTGCTGTACAGGAAATGAAATATGGATGTGTGTAAGAGCATATGCTGTTAGTGTGTGGAGGCTACATTTAAAGGACAGCGTTTCGGAGGGAGGTATGTGGAGTAGAGAGGGATCGTGTAGGAGTATTTGACAGGAGAGGATCGAGAAAGTGAGAGAAAACGTGATGTCAGTGTTCATGTGCTGATCGGAAAGTGCTCTGTGTAAACACTAGGTGGCGACATCCAACTTTCTCACAGAGCAGCCAACACTGTGCTGACTCAGGGCTGGCTGACAGTGGATGAGCGTGTGCCAGGTCTACATACATGTGTGCTTACATGTGATCGTGTGCGAGGTGCCGTTGACCTTGTAAAGCTGCTGCATACACGCAGATTCTCCTTCATCCTGAGCCGATACCGCTAAAGTCCCCGAGGACCGGCCCCCTCCTCTTCGATCCAAACCGATTTAATATGGTGACGGGAAAACGCAGCTAAAACATTATCTGAACAAATGTCTGTTTACTACATCAACTGTTTTATAAACGAGTGTGGTGGAAGTTGATTATTCCATGTCTATCTACACAGCACTCCCATTTTCTCTTCTTTTCCTGCCTACCGAAAACATTAGGCTGCCGAAACAGTAAAAATGACTGATGCTCCATCCCCCCCTCCTGCCTCTCTCTGTTGCTCACTTAATCTCCCTTGTTTCTCTCTGTAAATGTGAGATCCATAGCGCTTAGTGCAAACTCAGAGGCTGAGAGAGAAGAGAGAGAGAGGGAGAGGTGTTAGGAATCGAAAGCATGGTCTTGCAGTGTTGCACTGTGCCGCAAGTAACTGCGGCAGAGAGAGGGAGAGAGGGAGGGAGTTGTAGTCTATATTGAAGCAGGAGAATTGATTATGGGAGGGACGGAGGAATGTACTGTAGGAGGGAGAGAGAAAGGGAAGGGGGTGGGGACATGGCTCTACATCTGCTTGAGAAAAATCTCTGGGGTCAGCCAATTAGAGGCTGGGTGACACCACTATCCTCCCAGCTAGCTAGTAAATCCTGCGCCACAAGACAACCCACGTGCCTCTGTTCAATGAACGTGTGAGCTTGTACACAGACACACGAACAACCGCGAAGACACACACAGAGGGGAAAAAAGACGTTTAAGTACATAGTGAGGTTAGAGCTAGTTTAACATCAGACGGTTAAGTATTTGCGTGTCCAGGGTCACTTGCTTTAAGGGCACACGTGTTTAAGAGATTGAGTATTAACTTACATCATTCAATCATCATTGGATTGACTGACATATATCACCACGTCGTAGCCGACAAGACAGCTCCCCTCATCGACCTAATGGTGCCGGATCTTTATGGATCATTGTAATATATTCGGTGAATGGTCGGGATTCTATAGTATCCTTTTTAAAACCTTATAAAGATCTGCTTAGGTTTTCTGTAAATAACCTAAAGGGAAAGTTCCCCCAACATATGTTTTACGTTAGACGTGTACATGTTCTCACTTACGGTGGTGAGAATATAGCCATGTAGCTAGATTTGGTTTTGAGATATGCATCTGAACAATTTTCAGCCTCCACACCAAATCAATAGATGTAGTATTGGCATTGTGATGTATTTAGTTTGTAGCACTTAGCATTGAAAATGTAATTAATTCATTATTTTTAAATGAATTGTTCCAGTTACACTGGATAATCCACAAACTGCGGTGTTAACAGTTTCTCCTTGGTAATACTTTTTACCAAATAAATATTCCCTAAGGGACAATATCTAAAGACCTCCCCACAAGGTCCACTCAGTCTAAGCTTTCCATTGTAGCACATGATCCTTCTCAGCAGAGAGTCACTTCATTTTCATGAAAATTATGATATTTCTATTATTTCTCAGCACATAAAATACATTGACCTTGGGAAACACTTGGGAGTGAGAAAATGGAATCCATGTTTCCATGACAGCTGGGTAACTGCATCTGCCAAGAAAGATCGTGTGATATGATCTTAAGCTCCAGGACAGCTACAGAGTGATCCCGTGTTGAGGTTTATTGTTTTCACTGCGGTTTCCAATGTCAAGAACGAACTCTCCAATCTCAAACCTGATTTGGGTGAACTGAACCATCAATATCTCGCAAAACTTTGCCAGATATGTTACATGTTTTACCATTTACATAGATGTTATTTTCTAATGAAATAAAATACTTAATAAAAGATATCTTAGACTAAGAGCTTAATAACTGGTCATTTTACCAACTCTGCCATCAGAACCTATATATATATATATATATATGTTACTGTACTTGTAGCATTTTAACATCAACAAATCATGACAACATTTCCACAATTTGAGAATTGAGTATAACTATATGTTACCCTTGCAGAAAAGACTGACCGTGCTGTCACCAGCCATTGTCTACATTGTTACAGACTTGGCAAAGAAGCAAACACAATATTTAGGCCAAAGTAATTAAATAACAGCGTTTGCTAGTGCTACTGCACATGTAGGACCTTGAACATATTGTAGGCATGGTGAATGAGTGAATGAGTGAATGAGTGAATGAGTGAATGAGTGACCGTCCCGTTACGTTCCGAGTGTCTACATGTCATGGGCCATCCTCCTGAAGAGCAGAGCGTCACTGTGCTTGCTGCCTGGGTGGGATGAGGAAGAGGCTCAAATCAAAGTGACACCACCTCTGCCTCCGGGGGGTTCAGATGAAGGGGTTGACAAATGGCTAAGCTTTTAATAACAGGTCCATGATGCTAAGACACTATGATGACTCTTGACACCAAGATTAGATGACTCAAGAAATCTGC
Source organism: Bovichtus diacanthus (assembly GCA_943590825.1). Lineage (NCBI taxonomy): Eukaryota > Metazoa > Chordata > Actinopteri > Perciformes > Bovichtidae > Bovichtus > Bovichtus diacanthus. Next base: position 575,552 of record CALSBV010010907.1, on the reverse strand, counting down.
ACTCTAAATAACTAAATAAGATTTGCCATCAGGGGGCAGAGAGTGAAACTCCAAGGCACCAACCAAGGCCAAAGTCCTGGTCTTGTAGTGTCATCATCTGTTACCCAAAAGACTAAACTGAACCTGGAATCCTTGCTTAAAAGCCCAACTAAGCTGATGTAACATATATACTGTATTTCAAGACGTGACTTTGGACTTTGGCAGGTTTAATTCAGTCAGGAGATTTAGACTCCAATCATGAACTCAATCTTCTCCTTCCCATCGCATTAAATGAATCAGACGTTCTCTATTCTCCGCACTCAGAGAACTGGAAGTGAGAATTACAGCCGGGAAGCTGCGCTGCTGTAATGACCTAGTGGTGGGTTATGAATTGAATTATTCCTCTTCTCTCCGGTAGACAGAAAAAAAAGGAATCATCATATCAATCAGGTAAATAAGACACCAGTCATTCAATACAGAGGAAAAGGGCGCAGAGTCACCCCGGGGTCACCCACACTCCTCTGATATTTCACTTCTCTTTACCTTCACTCTCCTCTTCTATGGCTCTACCCCAGGGCTATATTCCTTCCGTGTGAGGGCTCATCTTCGCACCAAACAGGCACGCAATCACTAACACATAAGGTTCTTCCCACACACATACAAACGCAGTCCTACACTGGCATGCTCTCCTAGAACACAAAAATATATGCAAACTTACAGCATACATGCTCTAAAATGTGGACCTGTGTATTTTGCCACCTAAGATAACGAGACTGAGTCTACAGCGATGCCATCAGCTCTGTGAGGATGTACACAACAGTGCTTTGAGCTGAATTCTAACGTCGGCATGCTCTCAATGGCAGCGCTAACATGCCGATGCTAACCAGCTATAATGTTTAACATGTTCTTAGTTTAGCGTGTAAGCTTGCTACCATTTGCCAACTAACAGCTGAGGCTGATCAGAATCAGCTTTACTGGCCAAATAAGTGTCTGCACATACAAGGAAGATGACTCAAGTTTTCCAGAAATAGAATAAAAATAGATGTAAAACCAAGGACAACAAGTGGAATAAATATATAGATAAAAAAAATAAAAAATCTATATAAATATAAAACAACACCAAAATGAAATTTGTAGAAGTAAAATGGTGCTGGAATGAATATGGAATTATTAATGTAACAGGTTTCTTTATATTCATGAGGCAGATGGATTGGCAGTATATACAGTGTATGAAGCATTATTATATTCATATTGACAGTGAGGATATCTGTGTGTTAAAGATAAACTGTGTGCATAAACTCTTAGCGTATATATTTTACAGGTACAGTCAAGTACAGTGTATGTTTTGTGTTTCAGGGTTATTAACAGTTTATGACTGATTTAACTGTGTCAGAGTGACAGCCTGCAGGAAGAAACTGTTCTTGTGTCTGATGGGAATGTGATTAGTTTTGCAGACATTTGGTCATAAAAACAAATTGCTGGACAAAATTGAAATTTTGACCAAATGGTGTCACTAGATGAAAAGTCTCGCTTAGTTTATTACAATTCAACCCGAGAGGAACATTACTGTTTGTACCAAATCACATGGCAATCCATCTCATATTTGTTGAAATACTTCACAAAAAAAGATATATTATACAGTATATATGAACCTCATGGTGGCGCTAGAGGAAAAGTTAGGGGATCATCAAGGTCAGTAGAATACATCCCCTGGGGACCATGTACTGTATGTTGGTACACATTTTCATGGCAATCCATCAAATAGTAGAAACCTACTCATGTATTCTCTTTGTGTGCTGAAGCATGAATGAAAAGGGAAGAAGGTGACAAAATCATAAGGTCAGTAAAAGGCGGTTGAGGATAGAAAAAATGCCTCAAACTGCACCAACTGTTGTAAGTTATATGGCCTGTTGTTTAAAGTCGAACACAAAGGACACATAAAATATTTCTCTACAGAGCAAAACGGAGCAGATCAATACAGTAAGTGGTAGGTTGCACATTGCAGAGGCTCCTAGCTATCGCACATATCAGTCCACGAGATGCTGCAGAGTCTGAGAATATCAAGGCAGGACTCGGAGTACCTGAACATCTAACTGCACTAAGCTCCCTATTCCACCTCCTGTCCTTTCCTCTCTCCTCTCCCATCAGCCAGAAGGAGCTTAAAGGGAAAGAGCTACGTTCGGGTAACGTACACCAAAAGCATCCTCTTTTCACAACAAGGTGTCCAACAATGACGTAGAAAATTCGAAGATCTCGCCTCATTCTTTCTCTCCCCTTTTTATTTGGGCATGATGAGGATCCATTTCAATAACCCTGATCTCTCAATTCCTGTTTCAGGGAGTTATGTAACAGCTGCACTATTAGAATAACAATTGGGAGGAGAGATTAGCGCAATCGGCCAAGGAGAGAGATAGAGAGGAAGATGAAGGGTGGGAGGGAGGCACAAGGAGGGAAATCTAAGGAAGCCCCTCACAATGTGACACATCATTTCATGTGCTGTCTCACAAATGAAAAGATGTAACCGTGCAGTGGGAGGACGAACGCAGACGGATGCTGCTACTGTTAATATTTTTTGGAGGTTCACACAAAACTGTTGTTGGGAGACAAATGCTTTGCTGAAAACACTGCAGTCCTACGTGTCAGTTCTGCTTCATTTACAATCATGAGCCGGGAAACACACCAATAAATGCTCGTGTCTCGCAGACTTTTTTTTAATCTTATTGCAGCGATAATACAGAACAAGCTGAAGCTGATGCTCGTGGCTTCAGTGTCAGAATGAAAGAATGAATCCCTGCAGTGAGGAAGAAGCTGAAAACATGGTGATGAATCTTCAAACCCGATCAAAACGTTTTAAAATATCCTCAGGCTTTGGAGTTTTGGGGAAGCCGAACCCCTGCAGAGAGGGACTGCCTGCTGGATGCTTGATGTTATTTTGCTTGTTTCGTAATCTTTTTCCCATTTTAACAAAGATTGTAGAGTAACTCTCGAGCAGGGGAGTCGTCTCGTCTCTCTAATTACAATAAACCTGATTGGGTGTGGAGGGCTATCTGCTTTGGAATCACTCAGTCTCTGCCAGCTCAAAGATAAAGACCTGCTATCGCCCTGGTAAAAGGAGGAGAGATGGGGGGGGTGAATTGGTCTCACGTGTGCCTTACAGTCCTGCTTTAATTAAAGGAGAGTAGGCTGCAACTACCGACCAACCTGCCCCAGCAGCACTTACTGTAGAGCCAGGAGCTGGACTCACTGAGGCTCATTCCCAGGCTCCATCAACATGAGTGAGTGCCTCGGCCAGGCCTGCTGAGTCATCTGTCTAAAGGGGTTCATGAAGGGCCCCCTGGGCCGCAGCCACACACGCAAACACACATCAGTGTCCTTACGAAGACTAAGCATAAACTTAACTCTTACACTTATCTAAAAACAAAGTCAAATAACATGCAGTTACATACTGGCTCCAAAAACCCCTAACTGCAGAGGAGTGAAAGTGAAAATATCCAATTTCTCAGAATCGAAAGTAAATACAATTTTAGAGTTTAGAGTGGGGGTTCTCCACATTTGTGGATGTGGGGCTCAGCTGGCACAGGGTGGTCTTGTGGACCAGTAAGGGATGGGTGGGGGTGACAATACTTTAAAAAGATCCTATAAATAACATTTTCTGTCTGATATGGGTTTTCCACATTGTTCCCCTTAATTCAAAAATACAGAATCCACGTGTTTCTCAAAGTCTGGACCAAGATCTGCATCTGCATCCTGACCAACTACAAGTTGTTCACTTTGCCCCAATTCAGCCCAAAGCCCCTATGTTTGACGGAAACAGGAGTCAGGATTGGCAACGTAAAACGTCACTATGACAGTTGATTAAATATTATTTTGTGTTCCAGACCTCTGACACTGATCTATAAATGTGCAAATCTGGACAAAGTAGGTCTCCGACTTCATTCCCTCAAGACTGGGAACCGGGTGAAACAGCCAGCCGAGCTCCTTCCAAAGACAACGACATTTGCCTCCCAGCACCTCTAAAGTTAGCAGATTAACATATGTCTTGTTTGTTTAATATGTAAAGAAAGATGTGTGTGAAGGTGAGGTGAGGTTGCCAGGCAACCACAAGAGACTCCAGGAAGTTGTCGCTCGGGCCAAGAAACAGCCCGGCAGCTTGAGTAGTATTGATCTTTTCATCCAACTGTCAGCAAGGAAGCAAGAGTATTCCCCAAAACTGTTAAATATTCCTAGAAGGTCTCAATAGCACTTTCAATAATCGATTAATCAGAAAAATAATCTACAGTTTAATTGATAATAAAAAAAAGAATCATTAGTCGCAGCCAATATCCCTGTAATGACAGTCAGAAGTAAGAGGCCACAGTTTATTTGTCTTGAGCCTGAAACTGATATCGACTGAAGCCAAGTTCTAGATGAGAAAAAGATCCACACCCATAAAAAAAACTATTTACATGTTGGAGCTGCCAATAATGAAATTGATTACCATCTGCCAAAGGTTTGACCTGAAGAATGGTTCATTTAAAATTCATGGCTTTAAATGACAGAAGCCAGGAAAGGTACAGGTATGCAGACAAGTGCTTGAGTTGCCTCTGATGGGCTCAGTCACTGCTGCAGCCCCCCTAACCCACTGCACCAAACCTGGACACTCAAAAACACACAGAGTCACACATACACATCAACACCTACAGCGCTAATCAGTCTCAGACATCAACACATTAACCTCAGTAAAGGCTCTGCTTCCTGTTCAAGCAGGGAGGGCAAGAGATTTTGGAGGGCAGACAGAGACGAGGCTGGAATGCTGATCCACTGCTGCCACCTCTGCTTTCTATGAAGATGGAGATGACACTTAGATAATACTTTCATCGTTGCAATGTCCGCCGGCAGCCATGTTAGCTGCACAGTCCTGCACCACGTCTGTTGGTGAGGAACCTGAGGGTCTATGCGGCTGATTTTTACCTTTAAGATGCCTGATGGACTGTGATATGCAGCTGCAGGCAACACCTCTGACTGCCAGACAATATACAGCAACAAAAGGAGCCACAGTGCATCCTGACCAGACTTATTGTATTGATAAGTCTGAGTACCATCACCACTAAGTGGTCAGTCCTCCTATGCCATAACTTTCTGCAATCTACTGCCTTGCAAGAAACAAACAAGCTTGACTAAACAGAAACTGGACGTGCACACCGATGATGACCTATCAGCTACATCAAACACAGATTTTACATATGATCTTGCAACACTTACATCAATACAGTTGTATAGAGCTATCGTCAGAAAAGGTATCGGCAAATGTTTTCATTAATTGTTTATCTCATTTGGTTCCAGCTTCTTAAATGTGAGAATTGTCTGCTTTTTCTTGTCCTAACTTACAGTAGATCTTTGGGTTTGTTTGGACAAAACAACATGTGACATTACCTTGAGCTCTAGGAAACTGTAATGGACCATTTTCACAGTTGTGAATTCTATAGGCCAGACAATTACTTGAATAATTTTCTTCTTTTTTTTTTAAAGAGAAAATAATGGTCAGATTACAACAACTAATTGTAACTCTTGTTTTGAAAGAAGCAACTTTTGTCCCAGCATACCACATTGTTACATTTGCTGGCAGAAAAATCTGCAGATTTACAATTAGCTTTGCTATTTTTGGAGTCATTTTTAATTTTTTTTTACAAAATGCCAATAATTCACTGGTTACAGTCTCTTTAAAATGTGAATACATGCTGTTTTAGTCTTCTACCATAGTAAACTAAATAAACTGCTTTTGGACTACATTAGTAACGGTTGGTTACAGCGCAAAATCCCAACAATAACAACATATGTAAAGAGATTTACACAGTCACAACATCATTACCAGATTAAAACTCACTGAAATGCAAAACTCATTCATGCTCCAAAGATGAGCAAAAGGCAAATGACACCAGAGATAAATCCATATTGCTGCAGGCAAAAATACTGCTCTGAACATATATCCAGAATGGGACTATTCGATTTGTTAAACACCCTGGGGTGATCACATGATCACATACTGTAGCTCGAAAACAATTGGTAACGGGAGGAAGGATCTCTGAATGTTCATTAAGAGTCCAACTGAAACATTTGGATGTATTCTACTACAACTACCAGCTCACAAGACAAATTTAGTTTTGTTAAGAATTTGCGATTTTATGTTACATTTGAACTATTTTGTCATTTTAAGAAATGCCATTAAGAGAAAGAGCTCGATTCTTCTTCTGTTTTGTGTTCACAATTCTTCTCAACTTTCTACATTTGTTTTTTAAAGCAGTGATAAAACAACAGCTTTTATTCACCAACTACCAAATTTAGACTGCAAATATGTAAAGAACGCAAAGGCCAAAATAACACTAAAACAGAGTAAACATAATTATCAGGCCCGGGAGAGTTGATATATTTTCATTCTTCAGTCCGTTTGGAAATAAATGGCAGGTATACATTTCCCATGACCTTGGAATAATCCTGAATCTTTAAATAAGTAGAGTCTAAAATGAAAATTGCAGCAGACACATTTGTATCTGTCATGATGAAATGAGACAAACGATACAAACACAGCAAAGCACGACTTCATATTTCCGGGACATTCTTGCCATGTAGATCACTTCACAGCAAAGCAGCTTTAGATGTAGACACAAACTCACGTACAGAATGAGGTGAAAATAGGTGCTGACGAGGACAATAAGGCTTTGTTCACATCCTGACAATGCTCATTTTTCAAGAGGAGCAAACTCATCAATACAAGTAATTTGAGGACAGCATTAGCCGCTGCTCAGCATCTGACCCGGGCTGTATAATACCACTACACCATGAAGCCAATTAAAATGGCATTTTCACCTTTTGATGATGAATTGTTAGCTTTAAGACTCTGGACATTCATCAGCGGCCACAGATTTGTGTCCCCACTGGGGTGGAACTAATCATGTAAAACACCAACATACATTAGCCACAAACAGTACATTAAAGGCGATGAAAACAATAAAGAGGGCGAGCATATCCAATTATGTCTTTAAACAATGCTAAATCAAAATGTATTACGAGAAAAGAAATAGACCTTTGACTCTAAAGGCCCGGCTAGCAGCCCCTAGAGGCGCTAAGACCAACTGGACCCAATAAGACTGAACCAGGTGACAGCCTAAAGAAATCTGCTGACATTGTCGTCCTTTCAGAGCCCTGCGCTCCTGCTTTAGCGGCTAAAAATACCAGAGCAATAATAAATCAACCGCAATAAGTTGAAACAATTCATCGCACAAGACACGTAAAGGTCAATAAACAAAGCTACAAGTGATTCTTCATATAATAACTCAAAACACATCAATTGTGCAGGTTAAACGATGGGAAGGCCTACGGTGGGGAAGGCCAGTGAAGCTTACATAACAAAAACATGGTTTGCTGATAACAAAATGATACAGAAAAAGCTGGAGTGTGTACGTGTGTTGCTTTCTGTGTGAGAAAAATGTTTCGGGTGGTAAAATAAAATAAAAATATGGTTCTGTCACAAGAAAAGTATTGACCTTGCCTGCACCACGAGGAGAGGGACACTCCCGAGGTGCAGATCAATACACAGCTGATGGAACAACTATTGAAAGACAGGTGTAGAACGGCAGCGAAAGAAACCAACCAACCAAGTGTAACGGTGGTTTTATTAACCGCCATGCAATATGAGGAAACTTCTGAATTACAGACTGTATAGAATTTGACTACGTAGCTGCGGGCATCAGAGAGGAAACAAAGAGGGCACTGGAGAGAAAGAGAGAATTTCCCCAGTATTAACATCTGCTCCAGAAACCAGGAATGGCTGTAAGCCGGTGTTAAAAAAAAGGAAGAGAGGTTGGGAGGGGGAGCTGGAGGCGAGTCAGGAAGCTTATTTGAAAGACTTAAGCTGCATGGTTACGTAAGTGATATGGGATCCTCTGAAACCATACACTTTCAGTCAAAGTTGGGATGCATTAGTACCCTCGCCAGAAATCTTATCCCTGCCTCATCCATACTGTTAGAGCTGGAGGATTTCCTTCCTTCAATCTCATCTCGTCAGACACGCACATACACACACGCATAAAACACACAAGCATCTCTGCACCGATTTTCACACTCCTTGTCCTTTCAGCAAAAAGGTTGATAAGATCCGTCTCTTAGAGAGGTTAGAGGTGGAGGAAACTTACAGTAACTCACTGGTTCATGTCATTGCAGACAGAGTGGTGGCATGTGTGTCTCTGTGATGAAACATTTGTGTCTGACTCTTGGAACAAAAAGAGCTGAGGAGCAAACCCCTACTGAGAGGCATCTATCCCAGGTGTTTCTGAGTCATACCACCTTTCCCCTTCCCCCTCTTTTTTCTTGCACAACAAACAAATAGAAAAATCGAATCCCTACACCAGCCTTTCAGCCTTGCCTTCCGTCTCTGTGGAAGTGAAAGCTGTACTGTGTTTCTGTCCATAACACTGTCTCTACTGCATCAGCATCAGATTGGTTTACAGCCAGTCTGGCACGGTGCAGGCTCACAGGGCGACTGGACTCATGCACGGTTGCCGAGGACCAATTTGCCAACAATACACAACAGCACAATCTACAGATGACTCATTTTCATTAATGAGTTTGAGTGAAATCCGACGAGAGGCCATAGGAATAAAGTAGACTCTGCAGCTTGATGGTATGTCCCTGCAGTGGTTGACTGGCGAAGCATAGATTTATTGTTTACAACAAGCCCTGCCAGTCGCTCCAGCTCTGCCTGGGACTTCTCAGCCCGAAACAAGTCTGCAGGTACTGCTCTGCGGTCATTAAATTGCCACATAGAGGAAAAGCTGAGAGGAGAAGAGACCATTTGCGGAAATTGGCCAACTCACCGTCTCGTGGATGATTAGATAATCTGTAGTGAAATTTTGCTCACTGACACCATACCGCAGTGTTAAAACAAAGAGGAGAGAGAGAGATGTGAAGAGGGACAGAGACACAGTGAGAGGTAGAGTACTATGCTGCCTTATCAGACGGCTTAGCCAGGACGGTCAATAAAGCAGGTATAAAGCAGTCGAGAGGAGTAGGAAAGCATGCAGTGTGTTGTACCGTTTCCCCATGTCTGTATGCACCGGACATACATGTGTGCTGGGGGGACTGTGTGTACACACAGTAGAAACACACTCGTGACTGAGTTTCCATGTGTGCCCCGGCACCCCTGACCACAGCTTAGCATGACAGAGAAAGAAAGGGGGGTGGCGTCTCAACCTTCCTGCCCCCCTCTCCAGCCACCCCTCCCTCCCCACCCTAACCCAACCACTCCACCCCTGACTACCCCACCTGTGAATTGTCCCAGTACCTTGCGCTTTTTATCCCGCGAGCGACTCCTCTTTTTGTTCCTCTCCTCCTCCTTCTCTTTGCGCTCCTGCTCTAGCTGGGCTTCTAAATCCTTGTTCTTGCGGAGATGTTTGGCGGCTTGTGCCATGGCGTTGGTAGTGGGGGTCCGGGCGGCGTTGGCGTCTCCAGATCTTACGGCGGTGATCTGCGGGGCGAAGGCGCTGGGACTTCTACCTGGTGCCGGCCAACAGTAGCGCTGCCGCTGCTGCTCTGTGTTCCTCTATGGCCCTGCAGAGTCTGCGAGCGTGCTCACCCTCTGCCTCCTCCTCCTCCTCCTCTTCAGCAGTGCAGTCACACACACATCGGCAGTCCTCAGCCGTCTGCTGTGGGATGCTACTGCAGCGCTGCACTCTCTCTCTCTCACTCACTCTCCAATGCTCGCACTCTCCCCCTCTCTGAAATGCTCACGTACACTTCCCTCCTTCAATTTTTCTGCTACCTTCCAATCTGTTCTCCCTCTTTCCCTGTGCAGATGAAAAAAGGTAAATAACAGTGAACAAACAGGTTTTCCTTCTTTTTGACTTGTTTTCCTTCTCTTCCCTTCACTGCTTTGACATTCTTTGAAACTGCTTCGACCCCCTCACCCTCAACAAAGATTCAAGCGGGATGAACTGACAGTCAGTTGAGGAATGTCCTGAGCAGCTTTGAATCAAAGTCAGCTCTCCTTCTTCTCACTGCATTGATTTTGTTTCCCTTTCCTGTATTTAATTTCTCAGTATCTCATCGTCCTGCACTGTGTCCATCTGTGGAGGATCGCTAGGCTGCACAGGGAACCCGTCATCACCACAGCCAATCACGAAATCACTCGCACACACGGACACCAGAGGAAATAAAAAAAAACTAAAACATGCATGAGGGGAAAAAAAACCTGCCTCTTACTCGTTTACTCCCCCCCCCCTCTCTCTCTCTGCTCCCTTCTCCCTCCCTACTCTTTAGGCGCTGCAGCAGACAGGATTGGTACCCGTGCAAAGACGTTGGTGCAGTGTGCTTGTTTTTATCAGAGTGAGGCTGTGAGCAATAAAGGCTATTCCGTATCCCTCCCTGACTGTCTGTTGTAAAGTGTGATACAGTAACATTTCAAGCTTTGCTTCATTTACTTATTTCTCCTGCATTCCTTTTCTCCTCTTTCCCTGATCCCCTGTTGTAGTTTTGCATACAATGCAATGGGTGGTGTAAATATATGTATTATAGTATAAGTGATTTCTGTGTCTACGCTCATGTACAATGTATGTGTGGATATGTGCGCAGTAAAAAAGAGGTGCATAGGGAGAGAAGTGCGGATGGAGCCGGCACCTGTTTACTGGTATTGCTCTGCCTCCCTCTCCTCCCTCCTTCCCTCCCTCCCTCCCTCTCTCTCCCTCTCTTCCCTCCTCCCTGCAATGCTGCTGACGCAGGCAAAAAATATCCTTTAACATCTCACTTTGCATCACACATACCGTTCAAATTGATACAGCACACGCACAAACGCACACAAAGTCCACATGCATGGCAACACACGTGCTTCAGTGCGTAGACACACGCGCACGCACACACACACACACACACACACACACACACACACACACACACACACAATCTGTTGGTTTCAGAGGATCACATTGGAAAATATACAAAAACAAGCAGGATATTATCACTCTCCATCATATTGTCTCCATCATATGTCTTTTCCTATTCTTACAGTGTTTATCAGGTCTTTTTCTCTGACAGTTATATATTGAATGAGTCGTGATATTGAGCTCAATTTGAATTAAAAGTGCTCTGAAGAAAATTCAACCGCGTACTTCTTGGCTTTGCGTATTATTTAATCCCAAAATGACATAAACAAAATTAGGATTGTTACCATCTTTTAGATTCATTTCTCATATATTTCACTCATTATCTGCTGCTGCTTCCTGTCCATATCTCTGCACTCATGTCTTTCTCTCTCTCTTTTTCCTTTGCTCTCCTGCCAAGGCTTCCCCTGATCTGATAGCAGCTCTCTCTTTATACTGCAGCATACTAATGAATAGGACTGGTGATATTGCCTTCTGTCTGCAATACTACTACATAAATTAATCTCTCATGTGGCCTAGCTATGACACAAACAAACACAAATACTGCCGGGCTGACAGCTCTGTGGCAAGAGATCCATCGCAATATCAAACTCCAGGGGAATGAGCCTAAATGAATCACCAGCGGGACTGACGGCACTGGTAATAAGAAGGTTTTTGCTTAGCCAACGAAATTGGTCTTGTTATGCTATACTCTTGCTCAGATTCAAAGTACGCACTGATTGAAACGGCATAACCATGTATCAATTATGCAACTTATGCAAGTTACTGCGCCATACTGCCATTTAATGGAAACCAATGGCTAATAAATCAATCAAACAACGCAAGTTATGCAACATAAAGCACGCCTGGATAGCAAATTCACACATCTTGGAATTTTCAATAAATGTCTCCATCCTGACAACAGCTACAACAACCAATGACATTTATCCAGAAGATCAAACAAACAACTAATCAGCCAACAGCCCAGTATATTTACCTTTTATATACAGTATATTTACCTTTTATATACAG
>CALSBV010010907.1:551429-563645 GCA_943590825.1 Bovichtus diacanthus | reverse complement strand
GTATATTTACCTTTCATATACAGTATATTTACCTTTTATATACAGTAATTACACAGGATAAACATATCCGAAGTGAGCAAAGAAATACTGATCTGAAGTTAAGAAAGAAAATTCATTATTGACCTTGGAAATAGCAGTTGAGAAGTGTTCAGGGCTCAGTTTTACCCGTCACAAATGTATTAGTTATTTGTAAGTGTCCATCATTTGTGAAACGTGACATTGCTACCGATGGAGATCTACATGTAAACAGTGCTCAAAAATGGCTTAGTTAAAACAAGCTTCTGGAGCTTTTGATGACATCACATGATCTTTATCAGCAGATGCAAGTTGTTCATTTATTCTAAGCACTTTGAGGACTTCATCTCTGTTGGCATAAAACTGCTGTTTCCAAGGTCAAGAATGAACTTTGAACCTTAACATAATTTCAGCATCTATAATTCCATTACAACTGAGCAAACTTCCTCTTCTATTGAAGACCATGTGATATAATCGAAAGCTCCAGAGGCCCGGTTCACAAAAGTGATTCATGAGAACTGTTTATACATAGATCACAAATGGTGACAATGTCAGTATGTGGCAAGATTCTTAACATGCACTAATGTATAAAGAAATAGTTTTCATCCATATTTTTTGCTAATACACGATAACCACAGGACTTAAAACCCCAACATAAGCCTATTTATGTGTTTAAGAGTGCACCCAGTGTATATTGACTGTCACTGGGGTGGTCCTGCCTGGGTAACAAAGGGACAGGTTGTGTGGACCTGGGGGGAGAGAGAAACACACAGCTACTGCCCAAGTTCTCTTCAGTGTGACGGCCAGCACCCGCCAGCACATTAGCCGCTCCAGTGCACCTCTAAAAACAGTGGACGGGACATGACAGAGCCACACACATACACCATCGCACACTCACATTCAAACTCACCACAGCGAAAGGAGACAGAAAATGCAGCCTATTCAACACATGGACGCATACTGTATGTTACTTCACTATCAAATCCAGATCCCTGGACAGAAACACACACAGCCATGTAAGTGTTCAAGTGTATCCAGCTAAATACTTTGGGCCAGTGTGAATTTTATCTATCGGGGATGATTTAACAAAGTGTTTGTAAAGGTCCACACTAGTCAGTGTTAAAATAAATTCAGCACTCAGGTCATTTAACAACACATTACAGTACGTTTTCAAGAATACAAGGACAAATGTATTGTCACTAAGAGTTAGCTGTATTGACAGTTAGCGGCACTACAGCTATTTACCCCGGATTTACAATTTACAACCAACATGTCAATTTGTCAAGTATCCTACAAATTCATTTCGGCCCTCTTGAATATATAATGAGCACATTTAGATAAAGTTTTAGCAAGAAAATCGCAATAAGCAATGCAAGGACAATTTAGACAGGAGAGAACAAAAGGACAATAAAGAGACAACCTCCAGGGCTAAAAGGTGAAGACAATGCGTAAATGACGACTCTGCTGGTTGTAAAAAGCAGTCCGATTTTATAGAAGTCTATAAGAAAATCACCCTACTTCTCACTTCATTTATTCCCTCAGTAAACATTTTCCTAATGACTTTAGGGTCTCATCCGCTAGTTTCAAGTCTTCCACAATACAGCATGATGTTCATTTAGTAAATTATGGTCCCATTTAGAGTAAACAGATGATAAAGCAGGGTATGCTTTAGGGCGGGGTTACCCTGTGATTGTCATGTCATATGGTCACAACAAAATGGCAACGGCCAAAATGCCAAACTAGTAGTCCACAAACCAATGGGTGAAGTCACGGCGACTACGTCTACTTCTTATATACAGTCCTTGGGCACACTTAATCGGCCACAACCTGAACCTTATGTTCGCATTTGCGTTCATTTCTGAGGACTAACACAACCAACGCTCCACACGGCAAAGGATACCCGAGGCAGTGTCATGCGAACGTGTAGTTAAAAGCAAGTATATCTCCGGCTTAAATCAAAAAGGTTTGTAAATCTGCAGTGTCGATTTTGATAACATCAGGCACACTTAGGCCTAAGTGTCTATTGTAACTACTGTTAGTATCTTTATTATTACTTATTTTAGAGAACCCTGATATTTCACCCTCAATGGAGCTGCAGAAGACCAGGCCTCTCCTAAGTCTTTGTACCACTAAGTCTTTATGCATGTTGACATTAATCAATCTTGTCAGCATCTCATTACTATCCCCATCACTCAGACTTAATGGTTTTATTGGTCCATGTTCAGTGTGTTTTAATGGTGATGTTTCCCAGTGATAGGCTATGATAAGCTTAAATGAGTTAAACTGGCTGCTCACATATAAGGCCCGGCAGAAGAAACCTAAACATCCCGTTTGTCACATCCCTTAGTTCTGAAACCAGACAAAAACTGACGAGCATTTCCCTAAATAAGCTTCAACCTTGAGCTGATATAGAAACTACAAGTTCTTCATTAAGATACATTTATGGATCTTATGCAACGTCTGACAAATGCAACACCAAATCATCCTGAACAGTGTTCAGTGAACACACATCCCTTACTTCTAGTAGAGAAGTTTCGCCCACAGTCCATAAACTCCAGGGGTCTCAGTTGTTCCAACATCGATGTTATATACAGTTGTCTGACCAAAGGTGTACATCTGGGCCTCTGCATAGGACACATTGAACATGAAGTGGAATTTAAACAGTTCATCAAATGCAGCTAAGGAGCTGGATCCCAGGCGTTTGTGCACATATTAAGTGTCAGTCCTGTCCTTTGTTCCGCCTACTGCGAGGAGGTACAGCTTCTGAGTGCAGCAAAGCACAGTAATGACACCATTTCATAGGGGGGGGGGCAAACTACTTTCGCTACCCAACAGAGGTTTCTGTTCATTGTGTAATGATGTAACTTTAAATATCTCTACACCGACTTATTATAGGCATAATGATCTAGTTAGTTCTTGTTATGCCCAGGATGTTGGGACAGTGTTAGTTTTGAGCCCCAATAGCAAGCACATTAAAGCTACAAGACAAAAATGACTTTGTGAGTTACTTATTAATTAAGACTGTTTGTCCACCGCATCAGTGTGGCTTACAGTTAAAGTTACACATGTATCTTTACTGGTTTCAGTGTCATATCTGGAAGCTTTTTAGCTGCTTTCACAACAGAGCGGAGCTCAGCTCAGGAAGTCAAGTTGTTTTGCCTCTTCGTTGACCTTAGGCTTGAAGGATGTGTCCCACCTTTCAAGCATCTTTGAAGATGTTTCAGCACCAAACAACACCAACAACGCCTACATCCAAAAAATGACACCATAAGACTGAACAATTTGCTGTGACATTCACCAACATGTCTCAGTTTGACACTGAGACAGTAACTATTGGCCAGAAGCAGATAACAAGTTTCTATGTTTCCACTCGAAATACCACATTCTGCAGGTCAGGTGTGAGTGTTAACAAGTGAGAAGAACACTGTCTTTGGGCTGGACTTTCCAGCCAGTTATTCTTGAAAGTAAATGTCAGCTTGGGACAAGCTCTTGGGACAATATTCTCATTTCCTGCTCTAATTTAGTCATTCTCATCATCAGGGACAGGTCACATGGACGCACTGTTCTGAAGAACATTTCTCAAACAAACACTTCATTAAATCAGTCCGTCATAATGATAGGAAAGCTAATAAAGCATCTCATTGCTTTGCATCAGTCATATTATCACATCAGCCGCAGCAGTAGCTCAGATCCTGCTAGTTTGTACTATGCCGCTCATGTTGAATCCACCTCAATATTTCAGAGTCTCTGGTGGGTTTGCTGGCAGAGGTCCACAGCCTACAGTGAGATACAGTATTCTGCAGGCCTGTGCCATCCTCTGCACCATCAACTGTGACTTATAGTTATTTTAGCAGCAGTGTTAGTCACTGTAAGCCAAAACGAGATGATGGGATGAACACAAACCCTTGTTGTATTTGTGCTACTACAGTATGGATGAACACTGTGGACCTTTTCGTGATTTCAAGTGGATCAAAGGATCATAATATTGCCCTTTTAACCACGTGAAACAGATTATGGTTAGTCGTCACAGTAGATCAATTGGAAAGGCAAGAAACATTGAGTAGGGAAGAATAGAGGTCAGACAGCACCCTCTATTGTTTAATAGAGGGTACTGCGACAAAGAGGGACAGGAACATTCCCTGCATGGGTCTACAGTCAAACATGAAGGGTTTTAGAAATAACCTACTGTTGAAATGTGTTCATTTAGGGAGCCTTTAATCAACCAACATAATAAAACAATTGGCCAGTTACAACAACCAACATGAGTTATGTCTGAAAGGACTAAGATTAATTAATGGGACAATGACAACAAGTGTGGTAGGATCAGGACTAATCCATAATACTGATGACAGTGCCCCCCGTAGGCTCATCTTGCAGCACTGTGAGCGACTGTACATGCACAGCAGAGCTCAACACTGCACTGCAGCACATATCTCAGAGCAACAGCACAGGACTGCACAGCTCGGTGCTGCTCTGATGACCCAACACACCGTTGAGAAAGAAACACATGTCCAAATGAAACTAAGTCCACGTGAACATAAGCATTGAGATTTCTATACAATCTTTGCTGAAATGAGTACAGAATGGACAGTCAATGGACATAGACGACAGTTTTGATTAGGCTTGACATTTAATCGGAATTTTATCGAAATCGCTGTATGGACGAGTGCAACATCACAATCGCAGGAGGCGCGATATTTGTTCAAGGCTAAATATGCATCAAAATACCATATTGAATTAAGTGTTGTGGTGCTGCAGAGATGCCCCAGCCTACACATCGTAGTCTACAGACTGAAGAAAAGGTTTCTGTCTGGTACAGATTCTCGCAAAAAAAAAAATTAATCACACCATGATTATTTTAATATATTTTTTAAATTAAATAAAAATAAAGATACAAAAGTGATCATTCCCTCCAATATCGTGAATCATATTGCAATCATCAGTCAAAATAATTGCAATTAGATCATTTTTCCAAATTGTTCTGCCCTAGTTTTGATAAAGAATTAATCATGCAAGCTATTTATGAAGCAACAATAACAAACATTGTGTGATTCCAGCGTGTCAGATTTATGGATGTGTGGCTTATATCATTATAAAAAGAACATTTTTGTTTTTAGACTGTAACAAAAAAGAAAAACAATATGAAGATGCCTTCTTGGGCTCTGGTAAATTGAGACAATTTTCTGACATTTTATTAAACAATAAATCAAAAACTAACTGATTGATGAATTGGTAGAAAAAAATGTATGCAAAATACTGTATGGGTAAAACTAGGTATTTTTGTTTAAGCCCACGACCAGTGGACCTGCTGATCAAGCGAAGTCTGTCTTGATAAGCAGGTCCACATCTTTACAGGAGAGAATTATACAAACATCAACTAAGAGCGTAATACAACAGCACTACAAACTAGACTCAGAAATTACTATAAAGTTAATCAACACATCTCTGACCAAGAATCCGCTTAATTTCAATGAAATAAAGTTCAATACACTAATATTAGTTGCAGATCTACTCCTCAATTATAGTGTATTTTAAACCCTTTATATATATATATATATATATATGTGTGTGTTTTATTCTTGTTATTTTACCTCATTAAGTGTAATGTTTGTTGGACATTTTGCGGTCATCCTTCCCCTTCTGATATTTGGCTAGAAAAGCATGAAGGGAGGATAAAGCAGGTTAGCTGCGAGACCTGAAATGCTCCTTTAGGAAGATATCTCTCTCTCTCTCTCCCCCTCTCGGCTGGCACTGCACCAGCAGAGAGAGCCCTGATTGGGAAAGCCATATGGCAGGTAACAAACCAAGGGCAGGCTTCATGTCCACACTGTGCCGCGGCTCAGGCAGCCTGCCACCTCATCTAAAGGGCTCATCTGATTTGGCTCTGTATTCTAGGGAAGTAGGTAGACCCGAGTTCAGTGTAAATATGCCGTGAGTGTTACCGACGCTGCACCATCACCAGCTCAGTGGTGTGAACAGCAGTTCAGAGACGTCTCAAAGCCGCAGAGTCAGCATTGAATTTCACAGTCACACCAAGTGGGACTGGCAATGGCCTCAGGCAGATTGACAATCACTGCTGGTGTGTACAGCGGATCTGTCAAAGCACCGCACAGCATTGTGCATGCAAAGCAAGACTTTGGCCGTTACTACTGGCCGTTTAAACGGTGATTTACATTTACATTACATTACATTTACATAACTTCCACCATCATTTAATTGTAAGGGAGAGATGTGATGAGTCTGCAGCACTTCTTGATTAGAGATACCAAAATAGCTCAGGTTAAAAAATCCCTCCTGTAAACAATTTAGGCGAGTCTCTGACCACAAGTAACTGAAGCTGCCATCTGTGAAGTGTGAAGCACAGCAGCTGCAGGTTCAGCAGAGCAGGCAAACTGTCACTGAAAACACAATTCCTATAGATGCGAGAACATTGGCACTATTTCATCTATCATGATGTCCTAACAACAAACTACAGTCAGTGATCAAAGATCTCTGGAGAGCAGCAAAAAAAAAAAAAAACAGCATTTGGAAGTGAATGAGCCAAAAAATACTAACTGGAGCATTTTTTCGCTTTTTTTTTTCCCATGCCTGACCGATGAATGAACATTCAGAGTAAGCGGAGTACTCAAAAATATGAAACTGCAACAAGCTGAGGGACAGGCTGTATATTCAGCTTACTTCTGCCATCTAGTGGTGTCATAGGGAACATGACTTCTAAATACAACTGAGCCGTGATACATTGTTAATATATGGATAGTCGACTGATGGGAGGAAATACAAAGGCGATTAATGAAATTATAGTATTTGTTATGGCACAACTGTCTATTCATATTTTGTTTTGTCTTTTCTTGTGTGGTTGTCATGAGACAAACTCTTTGCTGTTCTCCGGCTTTACTTCAGGACCCCTGTGTTCATTTTTTAAAAAGGGCAGATAAATTTAATGGAAGAAATTAAAAAAGCAGTGGTTTAATATTTTAAACTCTACTTCCTCCAGCTAATCAATTTATAATAAAATAATAAGATGTTAACGTAAAGACTAAAATGTAGACAGCCAGGCATTTCAAAATGACTGAACTTAAAATGTTATTACAGGTCATTTATCCAGAGCGACTTACAGTGAACCAACTAGAGGGACAGTCCCCCTGGAGCAACTCGGGGTTAAGAGCCTTGCTCAGGAGCACAATGGTGGAAACTCCCGGTAATGAACTCACACACTCCCAGGATTCTCTATGGAGGTCTAACCACGAGACCACTAAACCACTAAACCACCACCATTGTTCCAACTGAACTGAAAAGGGATGTGAGGGTGGAGGATTTTCTTTATGGGGGAAGGTGAGAAGAGGACAGGAGGGAGAAAATATTTACTACCTCGATCCTTAGCTGGTACCCACAGGCAGAGACGACGTGAACACGAAGGTTGTCTGATCTGGAACAGAATCCCTGCAGATATCAGATAACAGACAGTGTTATGTGCGCCAGAGGGCCAGTGTTCCTGCTAAATCACTGTCAACCTGATACATTCAATGGACTTTCTATAATCCAAACACCAAGACAGCTTTCGCTTTCTTGAAGGAACCATACTGGAGGATGTTTTAATCTTTTTACCGACAATTATAATTACATTTAAAATGTCAGTTTCAGACTTGCCTTCCAGGCAGCCAGTGCTTTTAGTTCATGTTAGTACGGTGTGAAAAACAACTTGCACGCACTTGTGAGCAATAGAGACAGAGAATTATTTTATTTTGAGTTCACGAGCAACGTAAAATACCTTCAATTTTTATTCTAGCACAACATATATAAATTCAAGACCTTTCAACAAACCATGTCTATTTTCAAAACTTTCAAGGCCTTAATTTTTTCCCCTCAAATTCACAAACTTTTTAAGGATTTCAAGGACCTCTGGCAACCATGTAGCCTATTTATGAGCTCCAAACCAGATTAATAGTTTATGGGCTAAAACATGCAAAATCATGATATATTGTTTAATCATAATCATCTTTAATACATTTAACTGAACAACCCTCTTAGTCTATTGAATTAATATAACTTAAAGTGGCCAGTTCTGTGTGCATGTAGGTGTAGAATTGACCTCAATGAAAGAAAGAGGTATGACTGAAAAGAGTGAAAGGGGCAAAAAGGGAGAATTAAGAGAAGAAAGGAAATGGAACAGGAAGTGCAGGAGAGGAGGAGGCCGGAGGCTGGTGTCGGTCCCCCTGAGTCTCATTCCCTTCCACTCGCTCCTCCCTCCTCTCATTCCTCATCTCCTCTCCTGCTCCATCCCTTTTCCTCTGTGTATTTTTCTTCCCATGATTCCTTACACATGGCTTCCTCTGACCCCTTCATTAACAGAATTATTCCATCCTCCTCTCAGCTCCATCCATCTTTTCCTTACAGGTGGCCAACCAACCTTTCGAAAACCCTCCCTGCACACATCGTCACTCAGAGCCTCTGAAACGTGTTGGTATTAATCTGCCGCTGTAGCGAATTTCTGAAATATTGGATTCAGTTTAGTTACATTAAAGCAAAATACAAGAACATCTGGCAATATTGTTTGAAACCCTGAAACCTCAGATGACTAGAATACCCTCTGTGGACCGTTAGAGTAATTACTAGTTATCCTTTACAAAGTATAACCAGAGCCAAAACAGACAGAGACTCCCCTCCTGACACCCAGCGAGTCCTCACTTTGTCCCAATCTGTTCCTTTAGATGTACAGCCCGCCTCCTTCCACCTGTCTCCTATTCTTCCTTTCTAATCAGGCGTCACTGCCAATCAATTTGATCGCCATGACAACATTTTGTATGACGCCCCCTCCAAGCACCGCCACCGCTGCCGCAAACCCACCCCTATAAACAAAAACAAAACAAAAAAAGAAGCTGAATTCCGACAGCTCAGGATTGATGGGGGGGGGGGGTCCTGTCAAAGGCCAGAGATTAGATTAGGACTGACGCGCGCGCACAAACACACACACACACACAAACCACCACAACGCTCAGAGGCAGCAGGTGCTTTTGGTTAAACCTTAATTACATGATCTCTGATTTCTCTAATTGATATGGTAATGACTATGTAATTAATGCAAAAGCAGAAATACCAGCAGCTCTCCTAATGAATGGATTTATTTGATTAGATATTCTCCGGCATATTTATGCATGCTGGTATACAGAGGACAGCGAGACATATAAAACGGTTGTTTGTGGTTGTTGGTCACAGTGCTGCTACCACTGGCATGCAGCACTGTGACAGAATTTGACATATGGATACACATAAATGGAGCTGATTGAAAAAAATCATGCTGAGAAAAATACTGTAACTAAAATAGATGCAGTGGCTCTTATAGTGAACATTATTCAAGTGAAGATAAGGGAAGGATAGATTTGCTGTTTCACAAGTAGGTGGCGCTATGGGGCTGCCTCAGACACACAGGAGCCACAGTTTGCATGAATAAGGGACGATCATGAACAGCGCTGAAATGCACCCTCTGAAATTAAAAAAATCACAAAAAAATGTAAAAAAAAGAAACAAAATTGCCATTAAAAGTCTGAAGATTTATTTTGGTTTGAAGACAACTCACATCTGTTTAGAGCAGCAATAAAAAGCTGAAACCCCTCTTCATAGACACACAGAGCTATAACTTCAGCTTCAAGGGTCAACTGTGACAACTAGATGCGACCCAGCTGCAGTTACTCTCTGCCTCTGCAAGACTCGCAGCGAGGGAGGAGGGTGGATGTTTGTGGAGACTCCAGTATTATAAGTCACCTTCTGGGGATGGGAAATAATTTCTCCCTGCATGCACCAAACAACCTCTAATACGTGTCTGCATACGTCTTCTCCTCTTCTCTGGTGAGATATCTGGAGGGATGTTTCATGAGGAAGTCAAGTGAAAACATGTGTGGGCCCTGACCGGGGTGTGAAGAGACCTCAGGCCTTCTCCATCTTTCACTTTGCCATAACCACACCACTCAGACAGGGCTCTGACAGCTGATCTGGACACTGCTCTACCTGTCTCTCCTATTCAGTCTATAGGTTTGCAAAACAGAGACCCGTAACAGACAAGATTGACAGTTACCACACGGGCTGATATGCAGTAATGGTTTGAGAATTTTTTCATGGTTACGTCAACAGAATAAATAGCAGAAAAAGGGGCCACATTGGTAATATCAGGGTGGTTTTTTTATTATAAGGATGTTTTTGATGGGGCTTTGACTAATAGGTCAACAGCATATCACCTACATCTCATGTCAAGGGTGCAGCACTTGGGTTTCTCTCTTAAGTGGATGTCTAAAGACATCAGGTTTCTTCACTTTGAGCAGAAAAAGGACTTCTCTGCTGTCCAGACTATTATACCACAAAGAAAAGTTAATTAATTCCTGCGTAAGAGAAACTTGTTTTTAGCATTGCAGTTGAAAATCTGCCACAGAAGTTATTTTTGAGACTTAAATGATTGCCTCAAGGAGTTATAATTAAAAGCAATAAAATACTGCACTGGTTGCTTATTT
Organism: Bovichtus diacanthus; assembly: GCA_943590825.1. Taxonomy (NCBI): domain Eukaryota; kingdom Metazoa; phylum Chordata; class Actinopteri; order Perciformes; family Bovichtidae; genus Bovichtus; species Bovichtus diacanthus. The sequence goes on along the minus strand of CALSBV010010907.1, from coordinate 553,131 downwards.
AAGACGTGTTATGAAAGATGATTTGATGTTCCAAAAAAACGAGCCGTGACTCAAAATGGCGTGTTTGCTGTTTATTATGGGCCAACCTGTCTAAGATGCAGTACTTCTAGATATAGAATATATATAGGATATAGACGTTATGAAAACATCAATCAAAACGACTCTGAAACACAAGATAAAAGTTTCCACAAGCCTGGATTTGGACATGCTGCCTGCTAATTTCATTTGGTGAACCGCACCTTTCACGACACGCTGGCGCGCAGAGACAGACAGGAGAGGAGCTAATACCATTAATGAATGGTGGAGCGTTAGTTGGTTAACTAACTTACCTCTGAATAATGTGTTTCTTACGGGGCCACGCGGGCCACGGTTGATGGATGGCCTTACAGAAGCCGGGTCAATTAGCCAGGCTGGGTTTCCCTCCATGTCGGCTGCAGACAGCACCGGGAGAGCTCCCACCTCTGTCACGCGGCCTGGCTGTAATTAATCACCAGTGTGGGGCCTCCTCACCTCACACCGGCGCGCGCACAAACAGCCAATAAGTGTGTTTGGCCTAAATTACATTCCCACTCCTCTAATCTGGCTAATTGTCAATATTATACCCAGAGGAGGAGAAAGAGCGTGCCATAAAAAGTGTTCCATACCAACAAAAAGCATCTATTCTACACTATACTCTGCACACTGCATATTTTATAACAACAATCCTGATGTTTAGCAGACCTGAGAAAAACAAAAAAAAAAGTGAAAACATAAGAGTAAATTATATTATATATATAGATTCAGGTATATTAATTATAGTATAGTATATAGTATGATATGGTAGATCAGAGTAGAGTAAAGTAGAGTGGAGTATAGTATATTATGGTATAGTATAGTATGGTATAGTATGGTATATGGTATATAAGCATAAATTATGAACTTGGTGCCACAGACTGGCTTTATTTGAAATATATTAAACAGACAACAGTTAACTAACTAATGGTGTTAATGGTTTGTACACGCATAGAGGAGTCAACCAGTCCATATGTTTAACTATGATCAAAAACATACACCGTACAGAATTTCTATCTGCGTCTTCAACTATCTTAATCAGGGCTACATGAAATCAATATGATACAAATGAATGATGGCTCTTTAAATCTACCTAAACGATAAACAATTCATAGATGTAACATTATACATTTTGTTAAGTTTAAAACAGTTTCCAATGCAAGCTCAGAGACAGGAGGATACTTAATGACTTTTAAAATGTAATTTATTTTCAAAGCATCATTCTAGTTACACATCTCACCCCACACAGCTGTTACTGTGCAGTTCTGTCTCTGCCTCACTCACAAACACACACACACGCACTCAAACACACAAACACACAGGTACACAGAGCACAGATTGAGAGGCAGGGACAGAGACGTCACTCTGTGTTCACAGAACATACTCCTGTGGTCTGGACAAAAGCAGCAGGCTGACAGATGAGGTTTGTGTTGGGGGGGGGGGGGGGGGTGTGGCTGTCGCTGTGCGGCTGAGAGTGTGTGTGTGTGTGTGTGTGTGTGTGTTTGTGTGCGTGTGCACTTATGCATATGTGCATGCATGCATGTCTGAGCGTGTGTGTGCACCTATACGTGTGTGTGAGTGTGTGTGTGTTTACATGTGTGTATATATGTGTGTGTATTTTGTTGGGGGGGGGGGGGGGGGGGGGGGGGGG
>CALSBV010010907.1:517714-551329 GCA_943590825.1 Bovichtus diacanthus | reverse complement strand
ATTTTGGAAAAAGGAATCGGGGTCCAGTGGTCTAATGGGCAACAATGCAGGTTTTACTGACGGGCCAAAGGCAAAGGACACCGGCTGGGTGTGTGGAAGCCTATCTACCAATCTATTTGAAAAACAGTGGGCCACCCCTGTCAAGCTCTCCCCCAGTCTGCCTAATAAGGCACGCACACCCCTGAAATTGTGCCTCAAATGAGAAAGGGGTACACCGTATTTTACACACACAGACGTTACATACACCCGGGGCTAATGTCAGCCTAATGTATGACCATGCTGTGGCCGGAGGGCTAATTGGGTATATAAACACAAACACATCCCCTGAGAGGCAACAGGGGAAGGGTGTATTTTTGCGCTATATGCTCCATGTATTGTGAGGAAGACAATACTGTAACTTAAACATGGAAGCTCATCAGTATTTAAGCAGTATCGATGATGAAAGATGACATGGTGTTTGCTCTCATATGGCCAGCAGCTAGATGCTCTTTTGAAGCTGTGCACACAGTGTGATGTGGAACGACTTGGTGGCAGGTGGCATCTCATTCTGTCTTAATCCAAAATGTGATCAGAAGACAGTAAATGGCGCCGCAGCAGCCTCAACAACAGCAACAACAAAACATCATGTGGGGTAGAGAAGCGCATATGGCTCTAGCACCACTGGGCAGAAGGAGAACTCAGCTAGATGAATGCTGAGGTGCTGGGAACAAAGCTGACTTTAACTTGTCAAATTAACAGCATATCAAAGAGAGAGAGAGAGAGAGAGAGAGATAGAGAGAGGGAGAGAGAGGGAGAGAGATGAGAAGGAAGAGGAAGAGGCGGCAGCCTGAGTTTTTTGATACGTGCCACTTGATGGTGACAAAGACAGCACAAAGAGAAACAGTGACTTGCTGTTAAGGTCAAATCACAGACAGGGTCAGCAGCAGTTTGAAGTCTACATGTCTCTCACTGTCTCTGAGCTGAGTTATTGATACACTGTTTGTCCATACACGTATCGTACAAACACACACACACACACACGCACACACAGACGTGCATCCTCTGTGCGCTACCCTGCCCCCTCACTGCTTTGAGCGCTATGTTAATGAAACAGTTGCTGTTTCCTGGCATAACATTAATTACACGATCAAAATAGAGTGGGTAATTAACTGCCCTTCTTTACCAGTGCTAATTACATTAGCACAGAAGGGCCATTTCAGGGGAGCAAAAGAGAGGAGAGAAAGAAAGAAGGGATGAAGTGGTACCAAACAAAGACCCGAAAACAAGGCAGTGGTGAGGCACATGTCTAGGCGTGTGTGTGTGTTTTAACAGAGAGAAAGAGACAGAGAGGAGGAGGCTGCTTTGGAGGGAGACTCATGTGGTTCTCACTCGGGCCCCCAGAGGCTCGGTCCTCAGAGAAAAGCAGGCTTATTGAAGAGGAGAGAGACGGGGGGGGTGTTGTTGTTTATCTTGACATGCTCTACTCAGTCTTTAACGTTCGCATCACAATTAAGATGCTGCGGCTCATCAGCTATGTATACAAAACAGTGTAGCAAACTGCACGAGCACACAGGTGATGGGCACAGTCAAAAATAGATCCAGCCCAACCCTGAGATGTAGAGCCTTGTAGGGAAATCTTAATGTCCAGGAAATTGTCAGCTATTACAGTGTGTGTGAAAATACTTACTGTGTAATTCTGACTCTGTACACATGTGAAAAAAAAAAAAAAGCCACCAATTTAATGCCATGTAAGAATTAAAATAACGTAAACCGACTTTTTTCTTATTTGTTTTATTTGGAGCACAAAATATAATTACAACTTGAGATATACAAATCACATTTGAACCATTTTTTGTACCGTTTCAGAGAAAGATGGCTTCAAAAAACATAATATTAAATTGCTAATACTTTTTTTAAATAAATAAAATTAACCAAACTCTAAAAACAAATTTGCAAATGTCATCTACTCTTTGTGTTCTTTGTTTTCACGTCCTGAGAATGAAGTTTGTGTTGGGATGACAGAAATGAATGAGTAAGAACAGCATGATATGAGTTCATGAACACCTAATACTTCTTTTCAATTGAGCAGTTTGTGCTTTCATTTACTGTACTGCATAGTGACTAGAGACCTGTACTGGGTTGAGACATTTAAAATGAAACTGTAAGATCTATAAGTTATAGTCATATAAATTCAAAGTTGCAATGTGGAATGAAATAATATCAGGGCATTGGTGTGACAAAGCATGCATTATAAGTGAAATTAAAAAGGATAAGGCTAGCTAACATTTTTCCTTTACACAAGGACAATAACCTTCTTTAGAGCATAACATTTAGATTTTGTTATACAAGAACCTGAAAACTGGGGATGTTTTATTCCAAAAGAGTGTGTTAGAGTTTATCTTCTCCACCACAAAATCAATTTCATATGATAATTTAGCAAATTAATTAGCAATTGTTGAGATAACTTCATTGCAGTAACAGTTGGAAAAGGACCGCCTTATAAAAACATGTTTATATTATTCCCTAAACTACCTATAATAAGTTAAATTGCTTGTTCTTAAATAAATCAATATATGAATTCCTTTAGTAATAACCCTTGAGACAAAGAGTTCTCCCTTGTAAAACCGTAGAGATCAGAACAAAAAATAAAGGGTCTATTTTTCTGGAATGTAAATTGTCTTCAAAAAGTCTACTACAAAAAAACCTCTCGCTAACTCACAGACAGTGTACACACATGCCATTTTAGGTGTCCATACACAGACAAATAGCACCCTGCTTCTTAGAGCTGCAACATTATATCAGAGTTGTCCGTCAGTGCTCTCGCAACACGTCCCGTATGTCTCTGGCCGAGGTTTGGACAGATTGTTGGCAAAATGGGATACTGCATGTGACAGCAGGCCAGAGGTAAATACAGATGCTTTCGAAGATTGAGTTTTCCTTTTGTTTCCTTTCAAAATGCAGACGCTTCATGGCACACACAGCGTTACATGGTCCTGTCTGGTGCTGTTAGCTAAAGAGCTTTGTCTGTCTGTAGTTGTGGGTTAAGTACTGTGCTCTGCCTCTGGAGTAGACGGCTGGTCTTTGGACATTTTTTGTACTCCGTCCCGTTCATCCAGCTGGATGAAAAAGGTACTAAGAAATTGCGGGAGTGGGGGGCTCAGGAGGGAAAGTTATACATGGTCACTAGTGATCAATTTCCCATTCTCCCTTCCCTCTTAATGCCAAAAGAGGGGCTAAGTGAAGCAGTGGTCTGGGGTAGATTGGGGTGGGTGCTTTGCTACATCGGGGGAACAACCAGGCCCGCCATCGCTGGAGAGAAAAAAATATACAAAATCTATGATTCTAATCAATCAGGTCTTGCATTATTGTACATCCAGCAACTTTTTTTTCTGTCTTGTTCAGTCAAAGCTTTCGAGCGGTTAGTACAAGGGGTTAGACTGCATTCGTGAGTTCAGAGAGGGGGGTCAGATAGTGAGTTGGATGGCTACCTCTGAAGCTGTTCCCCCCTGAGGCAGGGCAGGCAGGGGAGGGAGAGCCCTGGGGCCTGAGGACGGGAGCAAAAGCACTCTTCTGTTTAGCAGCAGACGGGAAGGAGGAGAAAGGCAAGAGAGACGATGAAGAGCTGGAGCTTCCTGGTATAGTGGGGCTGGAGGGCATTACTGTGGAAGAGAGAGCAGCAATCAGTCTCAAGTCTGAATATCACAGCGGACTCAGAAATGTGAGGTTACAGAAATGTGTAGATGATTATAAGGTCTTACTGTAGGGAGAGCCTGTGGGGGAGGCACTGCTGAACCCAGGAGAGCCCGGTACTCCTAGACTGGTCATGGGAACTGTCCCATAGCCTCCAGTCATCCCTCCACTGCCCCCGTAGCTTGACTGTTGAGGAGTGGAGGCTGATGGGTAACCCCTTGGAGACAAACTGCTGGAATTTCGAATGTAACCTGGCAGAAAAATGAAAAGATCAGGTCAGTTCTGAGCTTCATTTGTGGAAAAAAAAAAAAACATAAATGGTTTATGTCTCATACTGCTCACCTTGGCTGCTCTGCCCATGATCCCCGATGCTGACGCCTAACTGAGAAGGATAGGAGCCCAGGCCCATGACACTGCCGTGGGCTGGTGAGCTGGGCAGCGCCTGCAGCTGACTGTGAGGACGGGGAACACTGTAGAGCGCCTCGGCGATGTCTGCTGCACGCTTCAGCAGCATGTCCTACAGGAGATACAATGACACAGAAATTAGCAATGGCTCGTGGTGTCCCAGTTACAGGAAGTGGCCATTTTTAGGCTGTCAATATGTTACCTGTGGACACCCACATATCTATGATTTGACAGGAAACAGGTGAGCATAAAAAAATCCCTAAAGCTGAGTATGTCTGAGCTTTGTCCAAGTAGACCTTTCTTCTTTTTGGCAGCTGAGTCAAATCTCCAAACACACACACACACACACTGAGAAACGTATCATCGGCTCGGAACTGTATTATCATGCTGAAAAAGTAAAGCCCTCAAAATATTCACTCTGATGGATTACCTATCTCAGGCAGGTTTCAAATCCCTGCAAGTTAATTACGTAAATGAATGGAAAACCAGTGGCTGCCTCCAAAAGTACAAAGTCAGTTTATTAATTAATGGTATGCTTTGGAAAATGGTCAGCAGTAATGTAGAGCATACACAATTAATATTTAATTGGCTAAAACATGCAAAATCACTGCTGTAGATTTTAAAATATCTGCATGTTTTATAATAGTATACCAATATGTCGTTTTAAAGTACGTGGGACATTGTAGCAAAGCTGCCGCTGTTTACCTGATTACTGTGTGGATTTCCATAAAGCGCCTCCACGAGATCTGCTGCTCTCTTCAGGAGGATCTCCTACAAAGAACATCATTTATAACATTAATATCTTGATAAGAGTGAAGCATAAACAGTTCCTTGAAAAATCACCATGAATTATTTTGTATCAGAGTGTCTAACCTTGGCTAGTTTCTCTGGGTCACCAGGATGTCGAGGAATGACCTTTTGAAGGCGTTGGAAACCGTAGTCTATAGTTGGCTCATTTAGGGCTGAAATAGCATAAAAAAGAAACATATTGAAAATCAAATCTTGAGTATAGCTAATTAAAATCCCTCAAACAGTTTAGTCCAAACAAAGCAAACAGCGTGTTGTCTAACTACCTGTGTAGATGAAGCGTCCAGGTGCTCCCTTGCAGAATTGTTTGGATTTATAAGACAGTGTGACCTCCACGACCCCCGGGATGTGTCGAGGAGGCGTCTGGACACGGATAGCGTGCGGCGTGATCAGCTGAGAAACAGGATGGAAACCGTGTCACAAAACAGCAACAAATTATTACCCCCCATGCCGTGTAAATATTTAGGCTAACACAATACTGTGGAAAGATTAATTTGTGTGGACTGCCCATAAATCATCTAAATAATGAGACAAGCCATATGCTATATATATCATTTCAAAATACGCTTCAGACTCTACCATCATTAGTGAGACGTTTTGAAGACAATCCCTACCTCACTCCACACGAGCATGCTGCCAAACACCACCTGCAGCCCGTCAAAGAAGTTCTCCCCGATGACAATGACCATCGCCCCGCCGGTGGTCCAGCCCTCGCTCGGGCTGATGGCTTTGATGCACGGGGTGGCTGCACAGGAGAGCAAAGGTGGAGTTACTCCGAGGGTTTCAAAGCAGGACGTACACCAATAGAAGGAAGAGTTGCTTCAAATCTGCTTCACTGGGAATGTGTGGAACGTGCTCTTTACTTCAGAAATAGTTCAGGCCAAATCTAAAAAGCTAAATTCAAAGCTAACGTGATTTCATGGCTACTTAATTCCATCAATGTGACTTTTATCCATGAATAACACCACAGAGTGTTATATGTAGGTAATAAACAAAAAAAAAACACACATGACCTGCAATCATAAACAGCAGTAAAGAAGCTCCAGTTTAAACTACTTTATATTCTCCTGGGTAGTTATTCTGAAGTATAACAGTCCATCATATGGTTTGTACGTGAAATATCTATTAGCAAAGTAACTACTTACTACAGCTGTCAGATAAATGTAGTGTAGTAAAAAAGTACATCTCATTATGAAGTGTAAAACAGCCTAAGTACCTGAGTAAAATCACTTGTTACAGTACTTCCCACCACAGGCAAATGTAATGTGTGTTTCTTGGTTTATGTGAAACTGAATCTGAAAATGGATCTTTTTTTGTTCTATATATAATCCAATATCTGGATTTAAGATAAGATTGTCTTGTTTGATTGTATCTTTATGTGAAGACAAGTATTTAATTAATGCATTCATTAGCTCAGTTAATGACCTCAGTAGCACCACTGGTTATGTTTGATAAATCAGGGTGATTATAAATGGACATTAAGCAACTCAAGTACCTGCTGTTACAGTATGTACTATGTTTGTTCGTGTGAATGATGAAGTAGACACAGAAAAGATAAATGGGGTGTCTCACCATATTCCATAGAATTCTCTACAGACTCGCCTGGCTCCAGCCTGCGGGCCCTCCGGCCGTGTTTTGAGTTGTTGTGGACGAACATGTTGTCGGACACTGCTAGGATGTGGCCGTCCACACTCACAGTGCTGGACAAGACCACCTGAAAGAAAGAGAGGAGGAAGATACATGAGTGTGTGTGCACAACTTAGACAGCGCGCTGCGAGTCACAATCTCCGGTTACAACAGCAAAATCCCTCAGCGACAATTTGTTTTCGGGGCATACAGGTGATAGAAATATTTCTCAATAGATAATGTGACATCCCTGGGATCTTCATAATAAGTCTGCATTCTGGTGATGACACTGCTCACACACCCCTCCACTCCTCCATCAGGGCTCCATATGGCCTCCCCACTGCCTCTTGCCTAACTTTTTGATTCATACAGCATGCAGCAGGCTCATCGCTGTCTCCTCCTGATCCTTCAATGACACCAAACATATGGACCAGATCTCCCATTTTTGCCGGCCGTTAAAGCAGTGGATGATATATAGTGCCCCTAATTTGATTTTCTGGCCGCAGCATGTGTGTGTCCCTTTCCCACATCTGCCTCGCATGGATGACACATATAATTAATGAGAGGATTCTTGTAGGTTTTTTCTCTTTGGGTATTTATGAGTGTTGCTGTGATACTATTTAAGTGATATTAAGTTTGAGTGTGGGTTTAAGAACATGTTTAGGAGAGTTCAGTGAGAAGAAAAGTCATTTTCAATTGAATAGTAAATTATAGCTATTTATAATGTGCATTTTTAGAAAGATAAAACCTCGCACTCCCTTTCGAAATAAACACATGGCAGTAATTTTGCAGGTGAAGGAACATAAGGAAGAAAGGGAGAAAAAGCATATGTGCTATAGGTGGTGGAAAGGGAGGGGAACCTAAAGGAAAATAACTGTAAATTATCGATCAAGCGGCAGTCTCCTGTCCTGCTCTGATCACCTTTTAACCCAGAGATGAGTCTTGGAGCGGCCGTGTGCTCATAACTTCTCAGCATGTGTCACATCCCAGGAGTTAAAGCAAACATGGTGGAAGACAGAGGTAGCACGAATAAGGGGAAGGGATGGAGGTTTTGCTGGGAGAAGGAGAATGCCAGACAGGGGCCGCTGGTGCTGAAAGACGGCAGAGGAAGTGGGGCTGGAGTGTCCCCTGTGACCACTTCCTGGGTCACGGAGCATGACCTCCCCCATCTGGAGCCAATCACTCAATTCTTGACAACTTCCTGAAACACCTCAACCTATTTCCTGCACTCCAGCACCCCAACAAGCAAGTCTCCCACATATCTAACTCCTTTCGTTTGTCTTTCCGTCTCTCTGACTCCTTATTGATTTTTACCTTTCACCTCTAACTCCCACCTCTATGTCTTCCACTGGAAAATCTTTTCCAAAGCTTTACTATGTGAGAGTTTGTGATGTGAACTCTTACTTTAAAAAAACAGACGAGAAATTAATTATTAAATCATTATATTAAGATGGAGGGGCATGAAAGGGGGAGTGTTTCGCATGACTAAAATATATCTATTTTATTATAATTTGATTCCCATATTAAGTCCTTCATTTCCCCACTGTCCCTCTTCCCACTCGCACACAAGCACACATTCACATTTTTCCCCCCATCTTTTTTTACCTGAAATCGCCTCATATCCCTCGGGTTTCCCGCCGTCTTCAGACAATTCTGGTTACATTTCAGGAAAAACTTCAAGAAAAACCTGCAAAGGTAAATCAGAGGACACATGTTTGTACATCAGAAACTAAAAAAAAATCACATGAAAGAATTGTGTACAGGATTATTTGCTACCCTTCAACACACTGGCAGTCAAAGAAGACATTCATTATTTTTCAGAAACAGGTCTTGTGGATGGTGTGTGCTTGTGTGATGATACGATTACAGCTCTGACATCAATCTCAGCTGTTTAGCTTAGTATTAAAGTCAATGTTATTACACTTTAAATCAAGTGAGGAGAATTTGAAGCACAGTCCGGTGAAAAGCGCTGCTGTGTTTCAAAGTAAACTAGAGACAGTGATGTATGCCAGGGGACTCAGGGGACCGTGGTATCCCGCAATGCCGTATTTGAACCCCCACATGGGAATGGCGAGGGAACGAAGTGGAGACAACTACAGAGAAAGTGAAATGAGGAGGTGGAAAGAGGAAGGTAGTGATAGAGGCACAGGCACTGGTATGGACATGAATTTTGTTTTCAAGTACATGTTTCTCATTACGTATGTGAGTGTACTTTTGAGGGTGATAGGCTGTGGAGGCTGAGAGAAGCAGAGAGAGAGCGAGGCGCTGATAGCCTCTTCTACACCCAAGAAAACCTGAGAGAAAGGTGGAATAAATAGGAGAGAGGGAGACTACGGAGAGAGACTCCAAATCCCAGGTGTACACAGTTCGGCAACACAGCCCGCTGCCATGGCAACGCAGCTCTGCCGCAATCCCAAAGTCCCCATGCTGAGAGGCAAAGACAGCGATGGGAACGAGAAGGCAACAACAAGAACACATTCCATCACTGAAATACAGCGAGGAGGGAGGCTTGGCAATGTGAGACGCAGGAAAGTGTATAAAGAGGGCAGGTGCAAACGAGGCTGAGAAGATCCACACAAATCTCACGGTGAAGAGAAATTAGGCAGAAGATGTGCGTTAAATCAAAAGGAAAGAAAAATGAGTCAGGAAGTGATGAGGCGTTGTGATAGAATTATGGCAATTGGCAAATATATAGCCCTCAAACCAGATGTCCACTTCACTTCGCAGAGAACACAACTCTGTCTTGCCAATGAAAAGCACATCCATTAATGTTCCAATTAAACAAACAACAACAGTGCTGAAGAAAAATGCTGCAGAGGGAGGCAGCGGTTTTGGGCTACATGGTAAGCTCCAATGCCACCCACACTGTGCTCTCTGCAAATATAAGTCATCTTAATGGAGAGCGGTTGTTTGGAGAGGAACTTCATATTGGCCCCACAGCCCTGAACCCTCCCATCGAATACTAATCTCTCCCTCATTCTGTCAGCTTTTACTTGCTATTCTCCCATCACTCGATCCACCTTCCTCCCTTGCGAACAGGACCTGGCTTGAAACTAGCTCTCAGTTCCAACAGTGTGTCCAATATTTCTTGATTTGAGCTATGTCGGAGGACAATCAATATTGTTGTTGGCAGAGGGCCGTTATAATTTATCAGTGAGCGCTCGGCCCTCCAACCTCAAGGCTCTTTGGGTGGAAACATGTAAAAGTGCACATTTGCGCCTCTCCCGTTTCCATTTCCATTTTTTTCCCTATCAGTCTGACTTTTTACGTCCTTGCTTACATGCGCTTGTTAGACACCCTGACAGTATCGGTTTAACGTGATTTAAAATCACCATGTACACAGTACATTACACGTGGAAAGTTACACTGTTTGTTTCCTTCCTCTGAAAAGTGACCTTTATCAAAAGTGTTCTGTTTCATTTTACTGCCTCCTTTAGGGGTTATGCTGCATGTATGATTTATCCTGGGATATGATTCTTACATTATGGCTCGTTTTTAAAGGCTATAGCCGTCATTTATAAGGAGGTAAGTCAGCACAGGGACCACATTTTTAGTTTTAATACCCTTTTGTCCATGGTCTGGCTGTGGTTTAGCCACAATCGTTTCCTCGCCACTTGCTTGTCCGCCACTAATGTTCATCTAACCAGCAGTCATCATTCATTTGACTGACTGACATGATAAAAGTTGCAGGGATGCGTCAGATAGCGATATCACAACCCTAATTGAGAGGTTGTCTACATCCATCTCAGGCTTTGTGCACTTTCTGAGGGTTCTTGACCTTGTTTGTTGACTTCTTCTCATCATTCCTTGTTTGTATGACACCAGATGCCTCACACACACAAAAGCACACATTCACATGCATGCATGCACACTCTAATACACCGACACCCCCACCTTTGCCCCCCTCCCAAAAACCCATTGAGTCAACTTTTCACCCCCCTCAGTTCGGACGCACACAGCTGCAAATGCTGAAATTAAAGCGAGACATTGACGCATATATTAGCATGCATTAGCCGCTTCCCCCTGCCCACTTAACATGCAAATCTCCCAGCCCCGTCGCCTCGCACCTTCTGCCACACATTCATTTGCTGAATTATAATTAGACTAATCTTGCATAATTAATAAGAAGTCGAGGACCCTCTGTTTTTTATCCCCTCCTCTATTGTGGTTGCAAAAGTTTAATATTGCTGTTGTTTGTTTTTGTTTTGGTAATGTAATACACCCACACACCTCCCCATCCAGAGGGAAGAGATGAGGAGAACATGCAAAGAATTGGAGGTGATCTTCATGTTACAGGGAAATTGCAGAGAAAGTCTATTTTCAAAGAACTCTACTAGCTTAAGCGTGTTTACATTTAATGTGTGCCTTTTTCTTTACATTCACAGAACATTCTACGGTACACAGACGGTGTGAAATGGTGATTCGGTTACATTAAAACATTGTTAGGTGAGTAACATGAGTGAACTTGATAAGAGCGAAATGATTTTTGTTGTTCCTAATTGATGACAAATGTAAGAAGTAATTGCATTTCACAGACTTTACTTTGGCCGGCAATGGAGACCAATTTTTTTTTAATCTTCTACACCATCTACCCTCCAAAGACACACTTAAGACAGGAAAGACAAACAAAACAGAGACCCACGTCTTAAACCTCGGGATCATTTTCCACTGTGGCACCGCAGGGAGTCTGTTTTCTCTTTTCTGTCTTCACTTCTGCATCTCTTTCAAGGCCTCCAAACCCTTTTGTCTGCATCTGCTTCAGTTCCCAAGACTAAACACAGGCCTCGCTGCGTGAGGCGGCCGTCCCAATGGTGACAACATGCTTAACTAAAACTAGTTCAATGACAAACCAGCAAGTCACGGCACTAAAAACAATAGCAGAAATGCAGTTTTTGTAAATATTTCACCCCTCAGTGTGGACCCTCGGTTTCACATTTCTCAGTCCGTTGAGACATCTGTTACACATAAGTGTCACACATTGGGCTTTACATATGGCCTTAATCATGCAATGAGCACCTAAGCAGCACAAGACCCCTAACAAAAGTTTTCATAGGCATTCATCAGCACTAATCACTGTTGACATAAACTGCCTTTTCACATAGACATAAAACACATCGCCCTCTGTGCTGATTGTAAATGAAGGTTTACTGGTAGCAGCGGCTCTTGAAGCATGGGATGCAAAAGACTTTAACGCAGAGTTCAAGTTAGTTAGCAGCACAGCTACAAAACGTTCTCCTCTCGCATTCTGAGATTTGGCTTTGGCCTTCCAATTTTTGGGTTACTGCACCAAAGATGACAGATTTATGCTTTAATAGAAAAATATGGTAGGGTACATTTTACGGAAAAGAATGAGGAGGAGGAGATTGTCATAACCTTAGTTCAGCAGATGAGGATGCCCTGCTGCTCAGACATGGGCAAAGGAGGTGGTGACAGATAAACCTGAAGCCCTCCTCAATGCTTAATAGCTATTGATTGTAAGAAATAAGACGAGAGAGCAGAGCAATAGAGGAACAGAAAGATGGAGAAGAGGGGAGGAAGAGAGGGAGAATGTTGATGTCCTGTATTCAGGGCCATCACTCATCAGACATCCCCTCCATCACCCCCCGCCCTCCACACTGAAAAAACAAAACAGTGTCCTGACATCGCGGTGGAGGGGAGCTGAGGGGAGGGCAGGGTGGGTGGGAGGAAAATTAGGAAACCAGATGTGAAGCATTAAAACATACTGACATGCTGAGGGCCTTCCTCTGCCACACTCACACACTGAGAACACTAACGCATACAGCAGGCCCAGAAACTTGCACGTATGCATGCATATCTCACACGCTGGCCGTACAAACCACACACACATTCGATTGATTTCACATGAAAACACACAAAGACAAATACCGACTTGCAAGCAGCCATGTGTGCACAATCAGTCATGCAAAATTATACACAAATGCACAAGTTAGCGAAAAGGATACTTCACAAACACATGTCTAAAAGTCATACGTTTGTACGTAGCCTACGTTTGCAAGCTGATTTTTCATTAAAGAAACATGTACATAATGGGACAGAAACATGCTGCCGCTCATGGCTATGTGCTAGGATTTTGATAAACCAGTGTTGACCTAAGAATGTTTCACAGCAAGGCACAAATCTACAGATGGGTCATCACGCATCAGTGTATGGATATGCATCCAATTAGTACATGTACCCAGGCCGAGGAACGCGGCTGGGGGGGGGGAAGGGATGGAGGTGTTTTGTTTTCCTCCATGGGGAGAGCTGTGTTTGGGGGATGGAGCGAGAAGATGAGGGGGGGGGTAGTAATAAATACCCCTGGACCTGGGTCCCCTGGCAGACTGGAAGCTAGACTGGTCACCAGGGTTAACACCCGGGGCACATGACCTTTGACACTGCTAATGGGGCACAGAAAACCCTCCACGAACTGATACCCCCTCTGTCGCATACCACCACAGGACCTTTCACACCAACCTCCCCGTCCAACCCCCTCCTCCTCCTCCTCCTAAAACATACAGGGATATCTGTGGCATCAGCTACACTCGCCTTTCACCAGAAAACGTCTCACAGCCAAACTGTCTCCGAGGTAGTCTTTACAGCTTGTATAATGCGCATCCAGTCATCAATAAAACGAATGTATCTTTCCTGATTTTTACAAGATTGTCAGAGTCTTCTATCCGCAATTGACTGGTCACCACATTACCCTGATATCTTCTAGTGTCTCAGGGACATCAGTACTTATCCTGCAGGACCTTAAAGACCACATGCACTAAAAAAAACAGCCAAGTGCAATACAGTGGTGGAGGAAGTATTCAGACCCTTTAGTAAAAGTACCAATACGATATTGTAACAATACTCCATCAAGTGAAAGTCCTGCATTCAAAATTACACTTAAGTAAAAGTACAGGAGTATTATGAGCAAAATGTACTGAAATATATATAAAGTCAAAGTACTCATTATGCAGCTGACTGTGGGTTTTGGGTGTAAAACCTATTCTTCAAAGTAACCAGTAACTGGAGTAAAATGTACAATAGTCAACTCTGAAATGTAGTAGATGTATACAGTAGAAGAAAATAGAAACACTCAAGTAAAGTGTACCTCAAAATTGCACTTAAGTACAGTAATTGAGTAAATGTACTTAGTTACTTCGGGACCACTACAGGTGAAATATCAGACCTCAAGATTTTTTGGTACATACTTCAGCACTAAGTATTGAAAACTGTAAACTACTGAGAGTTGGAACTTATTGCCAGATCAGATTCAGAGTCTTGTTTGCTCATTCAGATAATTACTAATTTAGATAATAATTTAGCCTATTTTAGAATTATTCAGGCAAAGTTATTGTCTGGCTGCTTGTGTGTAGACAAAATGTAACATTCGAGAATTAGTTTGCGGAATAACATTACATTCCTTTAAGTCGGAATCTGAATGAAAAGTATTGTTTTGATAACTCAGCTAAAATAGCTGCACTATATCAAATAAATTAAAAACAAAACCTGGTCTTATTGATCAGCGGCAGGAGAATCAGTGGGTGAATCAGCCCTAGGTAGTTTCAGGCAGACAGCGAGCACATGGGACAACTCATTTCTTTATAAATTTGCCTGGTGGCTTGGCTGTGCCCCTCCTGGCCTCCTCTCCGTTGCCTCCCAGGCTGGCTTCACCCCTACAACCTCAGCCCCAGCCCACCCCGCCTCTTAACTTGAGAACTGTGACAAAGGCAAACATTTAAACCACTAGTGCTGATTTATAGAGCTTGGTAGCGCTGTAAAACCTTCAAGCTTGCCACCGCAAAAGTGACTGAGGCACGGCGGAGCTATGAGGAAAAGAGGACTGATGGGAGGAAAGTGGAATGATGGGAAGGGTACACAAGAGGCACTCGAGTGTTTCAACGAGGTTTCTCCTGGGTGCTAAAGTGTTTTACTGCAGAACCTCTTGCAAGCTGCTAAATGTGCATCGCAACAATTTAAAATGAATTAATGTTTCAGCCTCCCAGGCACAGCCAAAACATAGATTGCATACAAAGCTTGGCCACTTGGGACAGCGGTCAGCCTGCCAAATAGATGGATATGGATAGATATTCAGAGTCTGGAGAACATGAATTCACAACCAGGACAGGGAATAGAAGTCCCATCAGTGGCCTCACCTCTCCCAGCATGCTCGGTGTGTCCTGAGGGACAAAGATTCAAAATATACTCTCAACTGTCAAATGGAGACACGAAGCACCCTGTACAGCTGAATAGATTTCAAACATGCCAGAAGGTCATCTGCAACACCAGCACCGATCTTGCTTTCTCAATACCCTTTCAATCAATCAGCCACTAATCAGATTTACCAATAACATGTGTATATCAAAGCTCGACCCGAACCTCTCTCCGAGAAGAACAATGAATCTGGGATGGATGCCACCGAGAGGGAGAGGAGAGGAAAGAGAAGCAACAACAGAAGGAGAA
This sequence comes from Bovichtus diacanthus, assembly GCA_943590825.1. Classification (NCBI taxonomy): domain Eukaryota; kingdom Metazoa; phylum Chordata; class Actinopteri; order Perciformes; family Bovichtidae; genus Bovichtus; species Bovichtus diacanthus. Next base: position 536,371 of record CALSBV010010907.1, on the reverse strand, counting down.
GAGATGTCTTCTTAATTAGCCAGTAATGATAAGATCTGACAAACAACATCTGTTTCCAGAAAGAGAGAGAACGGGAGGGGGGGGGGGCAAAGAGGGGGAGGGAAGGAAAGGGCGGGAGAGAGGGATAGGAAGGAGGACGAAAGAGAGAGGGAAGCAGCTGAGAAACCTGTGAAGCCTAGACAACAGGGACCTGCTTGTAAGAAAGTAAAGGGGGAGCGGAGGGGATGTGTAAGGGAGGGAACGCTGTGTAGCGTGACACGATAGAAGTACAGAGGATGAGAAGTATAGCAGAAGTGAGGGATAGACAGAAAGGGGAGAGAAATCTGACAGGGTTGAGGGAGTCGAAGAGCCAGGACGAATATGACAGACAGAGGGAGGAAAACAGATCAAATTGAGAGGAGGAGACAGACAGACGCGAGAGAAGGTGAGCTGGATAATGGTGCTGCAGGAGGAGAGGAAGAACGTGTGAAGAGATGCGAATGGAATCACTCAGAAGTCCAGGGTGCTGTAATTTACTGTCCGTGGCTAATACACAGCAAATGTGTGGAGCCGAGGACTGAGAGAGGAGAAGGGAGCCGGGCGGCGGGGAGGCTGAAGGGAGGGCACGCTGACTGTTGGGGCTCTCAGCATGCCTGCTGGGAGCCTGTCAGCAGTCACATCACCCCCTGCCCTCAGCTCTGACAGATTCATCAGGACCATTACACACACACACACACACGCACACACATTGACACACACGCTTATAAATGCATCCAGAAGATTACAATGGCTTTGCAATTGCTGTTCCTGTTTTTCCTGTTTTCCTTAACTTTTCCTCCATGATGGGGAAACCACAGCATCCCAAAGGGGCATATTTCTGCTTTGCTCTAACTTTATATCCTGCAATTCAGTGCATAAGTTTATCCTGCACTCGGTACACCATTCCTCTGTTAGCATGGTGCTATTAAAGTGCAAGTCGGAGTTAAAAATGTAGTATGAAAACTGTATCTACACAATAGTATTGCTTTGTTTCCTGTCCCACAGGAGGGATAACTATTGCCTCAAGCATGAGCCAATAAGGATACGTAATCACATGTTATTTAAGAAATACTGCAGATGTGTAAATATTAGTGTTGGGAAATGTTTTCAAAAAGTGAAAGGGTGGAGAGAAATCTAACTCCTGGGAGAAATATAGTCCGTCCAGATTCCAGATAAATAGACAAACAAACAAACAAGGTGGCTCTGGCGGGGCCGGCCCAGCACCAGGGGGCATTGTTAAGTCATTAGTGAAATTTAAGACCTTAACAGACCGATCCCCATCACACACACACACACACACACACACACACACACACACACACACACACACACCCTAACAGCTCCACCCACAACAGCAGCATCCAGCCAAAGAAAACAGCCCTTGTTCCTAAATATCACTGCGAACTGGCCTCTGACTCCACACCCACACACACACACACACACACACACACACACACACACACACACACACACACACACACACACACGATATCCTGATTATACTGATACAAGATCTCCTTACAAAATAAATGTCAAATGCAGGAATTTCACATGAAAAATAAACCCACAAATACAAATGACACATAACCACACACCGCTCACTTGCCTGCGATCTGAAGTACCTCTAAATCACACTAATCTGCCCCCTTCTGATCCTCTGAGTGCCCCTACTTAATCTCTACACCGCTCAACCAAAGGTGAACCCTATTAGTGGCCAGACAAATGAGAGGGTTTTCCCCGGCTACTCTGAGAGCGCAGGGCCTTTTATAGTGCCATTGAGCTGCAACTCAAAACTTCTAATTTGCCCCCCCATCCTCCCTGCATACCACCCACTCTAAAAGCCCCCCTGGTGTTCCTCCGCATTAGCCCATTGGTAGTCCATTCCTATTTCCTGTCAAAACATTTCTCCACTGCTCTCTGTTTCCGACTGCCCCCTCTGTAGGCTCTCTCAAAGAAAACAAACCCGGCCTATTCCTCGTGTCAGGGTTCAAGTCACAACAGCTAACACTGGCCGAAGCGGAGCAAAGGTGACCAAACACAAACTCGCTCATAACCTACTACCCATTATATACTTCCTGTGCACACTGGAGTCCCGGATCTTCTCCAGTTCATAAGAGACCACATCGCAGAGAGCTCCAGACTCACGAAAGGTCCCTGAACTCATTTTCACCAGTCTAACTCTGAGTGAGGCGCTCACTGTTTGAAGCAGTACCTGTCATTGAATTTGATATTCTAGACATTGCGCCGTCTCTCCCTGTCTGTCTTTGTGTCATTCTCCCCCTTGCATTGCCCCAAGGGAGGAGCCATCCCGCGGTCCTGTGCCAGCTGCTCAGTGGTCCAGTCTGTGTGCCGCTCCGCTGTGTGAGGCGGTGTGCACTGGAGCCTCAGGCCCCTGTCGCTACGCTGCCTGGCCCCCTGCCTGAGGGGCTCGCTGACAGGGGGTCTGGAGGGACTGGACAGTACTACACTGCCAGGGAGAGAGACCTGTGACAGCGGACTGAAGGGACCAGTGTGTCCGACTTTGTCTCTATAAATGCATGTTTGTGTGGCACACGGATCATTTATGCATATTAATATCCGCATCAGTGTGATGTGTCCGATTGTGAGCGCAATCCAGCAACACGACAAACTGATCAGGCTGCAGAGGGATTTCCAGAATAATATCCAGCATAACTTTTTACAGTATAAGATACTTCATGATCTTCATTACAATGATGTATTAAAACATAGTGTGCAAGGTAGTTAAACTCCAGGTTACTATAGCAAAGCATTTCATGCTACAGTAACATTTATATACCAAGCAGTAAAGTACATGCTCACAAATGTTAAAAATGGATTGCGAGATCGCCCTGGGTGCAGACACTGCATGTAGTATCCTTCAATATGTATCAGGATATGTTGTAATGCATCATTATATACTTAGAAAAGTATAAAAAAAAGTGACAGATTTTTTTTGGACTGCGTTGAATGTGAATACAGTGGTTTCTCCATAAATGCTTACATATCCAGTTCAATAAAAATGCGTTTTTCTTGAAAGTGGGTGTGTAAGTGTCAGTTTGCTGCAACTTTACCAACATCCTCTGCAGCTCTTTGCAGCGGCCAGAGACTCAAAAGGAGGATATAAAGCACCTCCTCCACATCCGCTGTAAGTTAGATGACAGAGGAGGAGAGTGATTCTCAAAAGTTATTATCAGAGACCATTTCATTTTTTTCTTTATTCCTTCTCACATAGAGTCCTACTTACTGATGATTTGTCCTGCCCCAACATGCTGTTTCAGAGTAAAATATATAATCAGAAAGTCTATTTCACTGGATTTTCATTATTCCTCAGGATTTTCGCCTCCTAAAAGACTTTTAGGCAAGTTATATTTGAGAAAATGTGATAGAAAAGGTAATGGGAGAACAGGTACAGGATGCCAGTATCAACAGAGAAGGCTACAGTATGAGTTCCACATTACAACTCGAGGAGAATCTCATACTGGGAGTATGAGAAACAATCTCCTAAAATGACATTGTTGTCTCACACATAAAACTCTCCAGTGCATATATGATGACCTAACAGGGCGACTTGGCGGTAGTGCGTGAGTATGCATCTGGGAGAGGGGAGGAATTTGACCCCTGACACAGTCCAACAAATGTTACTGTATTTATTCTTTGGCTGATGGTTTAATGTTCTTTTCCCAAAGACTTGAAGCTTCTATTTTTTTTTTTTGGGGTTGAAGTTGAAGAATGAGGAGGCCGGTGTTCCCCTCCATTAGCAGCGTAAGGAGAAACTATCTGTCCTGCTTTAAGAACAGGCTGTGAAAAAGACCATTCAGGGGCACAGAAGGAAGTGGCCCGCATCATCATATATTGTTATTTTTTTAATTAGTTTAAGACGGGCAGACGCAAGCAGGTGGATGGACTTATGTACGTGGAAACAGATGGTCAGACTGCCTCTCAGACACCACAGACCTTTACATGCACCAAAAAAATGATATCTGAATAGTTCATTGTCAAACTGTCGAGACAGTGTTAATCCGTAAAGGACTATAAAAAAAAGACATACAGTTTTACTGCATTGCAGAACTAAGACTCTGTGTGCACGTGTCTCTGTGTGCTACCATACTGGAAGTGGGGGGTTTTTTCAGGGAAAAATGGGTTTGAGAATTAACATCAGCATAAGGAATTAGCTTAATAACTGCAATAATAAACATTCAGCTAGGGAATTTCATAATTGAGCTGAAACTAAAGCTATCTTCTACACATCGAGTGGGACTGAAGAACAAAACAAAATCCAGCACTGACTAGTTGAAAACAAAGCTGTGGTACATGCACATAACTAGAACCAAGACTACAAACAGATCAATACAACCCACAACCTAAGATTAAGAGTAATGGATTCCTTTTGGAGCCGAGCCTCTGAAGTCAAGCCCAGGACAACAAATCATTGTTCAAATCGTAAAATGATAAGCTCAGAAAGCAAAATTAACTGTTTAAAAGAAAGCACCAAACATGATGATTAGTGCATTCCAGATGGAGGTTTTGTTTTTTTAGTTCAGTTTTTAAAAAAATCAAAGGCTGATATGCACGAGTCTTTGTGAGCTAATTTTGAGTCCAGGGGAGGGAAGAGCCATATTGACAACATTGGAAAATTCCTATTGATTATGCTTCTTTTCTCTGAGCGCCGGCTTGTTAAAAAAGAAACCTCTTGGAAACACGATCAATTAGTGAGATAGTGCTTGCCATTGATCACCCCTTCTACAAGCCCCCCCCCACACACACACACACACACACACACACACACACACACACAAGGCTCTTGCCTTACGATGGATCCCTCCATGCACTCCTTATGACCAACTATTGATCTCAGCTTCTTAGTCAAATATAAAAGCGCACACTCTCACTGAGCACTGACCCCTTCCAACCAAACCACACAGTCTAATACTAATACTGACATCTGCTTGTCTCCATTGTAAACCCATGGTTCTCTCATAAATACAGAGGCCAGCTTTGGCCCAGAACCAATATAGTTTCTCAGAGGTCATAGGTCAGCATGGCAATAACGCCACAATTAACATATCTGCCTGGGTTAATACTTCTCAGAGTAGAGGAGCTTTACGGACTGAAAGCAACAAAGATTGGTGGAAAACATTCGTTTTAAACAAAGGGCTTATTATTACCTCCGCCAAGGAGCTAATGCTTTCGGTTCGGTTCGTTTGTTGGTCTGTTTGTCTGTCTGTCAGCAGGAAGACAGAAAAACTACTGGCCTGATTTTCATTAAACTTGGTGGGGGTGTAGCATGGGCCAAGGACCCTTTCAATTTTGGAGTGGATCCGTATGACGGGGCAGATACACGCATTATTTTTCACTTATGGAAATGGCCGTGGCAGAGGTCTTCGCTCTCCGACTGCCCTTCTAGTATGTTTCACTTGATTTATATGTTGATATGTTGATATTATTGATAGAGTGATAAAACTGAGAAAAAAGCAGCAGATTTTCCCTTTTGAGGAGCTGGAACCAGCTTTTTCGGTTAGATAAATGACCTAGACAATCAATCAATTAGCAAAATAGTTGTTAATTAATTGCCTGACAATTAACAAATTGATCCCAAATTGTTTCCACACTAATTGTAAAAAAAACAAAAGCTCACAACTGCCAAACAATACAAAAATACCATGGCCAAGTATAAAAATGTTACTCCGAATTGTAAAAGTAATAAAAATCTTTGACTACATGAGTTTGAGGAGTTAGCGAAGATTTATGATGATGAGCCCAAAGGAATCAATCTTTCTATATGTCTATTGATCGATCGTTAAACCAATCAGTGAACACGCCAGTCCATCAGTCAAAGATAAGACACTCTCCAAACAGAGAAGTCACATCAGGTCTGTGAGTGTAGCAGTTCACCAGTGTTAAGATTAGACAATTGTAAAACTATTAGACACAGCAGGCAGCGGGCATTAGATAATTTTCCCCCATTGGCAACTTAAGAGTCATCTCTTTGTCAACGACTGCCCTTGCCCTCTTCATCCCTCGGTCCCTCGGTCCCTCCACCCTCTATTCCTTCGCCCCTCCCTATGGATCAGCTGTGATCTCCTCTCTCTCCTTTCACTCAAATCAGGATTAGGGAGAAGAGGAGGTGGAGGGGGGTGCAGCAGCAGCAGGAGAAGGGGGAGAGAAAACTGAAACAATATGGAAAGGAGATTAGAAAAGAGGGGGTTTGGGCCGTTTGGGGAATTGCAAACTCCCTTGTGCTTGGGTAGGTGTCCTAATGACACCGCCTAATTATGGCAAAATTAGACAGGCTAAAGGGAAAGGGGGGGGGGGGGGGGGGGGGTTGATGGTAACGTGAGGGGAAAGGAAGAGAAGCGGGGGAATTAAGCAATAGGGATTGAAAAAGTAAGCCCACAGTAGGAGCATGTGAGAGCGAACGAAGAGAGCGAGAGGGGTGTGCAGAAGTACAGATACAAGGCGAGGCGGGGAGGAAGGGAGCGTGGGGCTGAGAGTGAGAGAAAAGGAGAAAAGGAGGAAGAAAAAGGGGTTGAAAGCAGTGGCTGGGCGATAGCAGCGAGTGGGCCCCAGCACGCTGCATGTTAATTGGAGAACAGGTGTTGGGGCTGGGAGCAGGAGGCTGATTACTGGAGCCACAGAAACAGACCGTCTACCCCACACACACACACACACACACACACACACACACACACATGAATAATTTAAGACCCAAGCAGTGACTAGGGAAAAAGGTCAAAGTAGGGGTCACAAAGACACATAGACAATCGCACTATACATCCATATACATACATAAATAAACGTGCAAGGATCCCCACACACACATGAAAATATACATCCGTTTGTGTGCACACAAATAGTGTATACATACTGTGAACACACACACACATCTGTCAATCTTTGGACTCTTCCAGTGTATGATGCACATGCATACAGTCACATGAGAGAGTGCACATAAGGTGGGATAAAAGGGCACAAGGGCCACGCAAAAAATTCCATTGGCTTATCAGAAATTAACTGGCTGCTAATAGGCTGCTCCCTGAGGAGAGGATTTCACAGGCCAGTCAAGAGAGAGAAGCCCCAATCAGGACGGGATATGCCCAGTGTGATTAGAGAGTACAGTAGGCCAATGATTCCATTTAAATCTCTCCTCACAGCCGCACAGCAGCCTGCACACACACACGCACACACAGGGAGTCACAAAGAGATATAGATCTCTCTTTCCTCACCATTCCGCCACCGAGCTCCTTACAAACAAATGTTGAGGTTTAGCCATTGTTAGAAGGAAGTATAAAAGGGGTGCGGAGGGGGATATTGGGAGTGTAATGTGCTACAGTAAATGAGAAAAGCAGCTGCTCCAAGATATTCTGGGAAAATTCAAAAGACAACAGCCTGATTTTTTCCGTTATATGAAAACTATCTTCAGCAGAGATCCTTCGAGACACACTGTCAACAGCCAGCCAGCTTGAACTGAGGAGGGGAAAGAAAAGGGTCCTTGACGTATATGAAGTGAGTGTTTTTTAGACAGACGATTGTAGGGAAGGAGAGAAGGAAGGAGAGAGAAGAGGAGGGAGAGGAGATGAAGTTTGCGTCCATGACATCACAGAGAAAGTATTTCACATGCGGTCCGCTTATGAGCATTCATCACTCTGGTTAATGGCAGGCAGACAGCGCTGGACCTCCGAAATCCCTCAGACGTGAAGACCCTCACACACGCTGATTACTGCCAGGGTGTCAGGGTGAACATTTACTACATGTGTGAGCCTGTCTGGTGGTCCACATGATCCACATGCTTCCGATAAAAAGAAATCTACGCTTCTGGCAGGTTTCAGGCGCAACGTCGGCTGTTAAACGTAATGAGTGACCAAACTGAAACAGATAGCAGCAGGCTGCGCAAAGATCAACAGATAAACAGAAAGCTGAAGAGAGAGAAACACATGGGAGACAGATATGTGGAGACACCTTTTGTACTGAAGTCTCATTGATGCAGTGTAAACTGACACGGCAGAAACACTTGTTGTAAATAGTTATATTTATATGTGATGCAGGCATGCACATATCAATATGTATATGTGAAATACACACACAAGCATTAACACCGCTGTATACATACCTCAAACCCTCACATCCATAGAGCACAGCTTCTACTCTGTTACATAGCCACTCCTCTTACTTGGTTTGTTTAAATGCAACAGCTGATTGGTGAGATCTCATTGCAACAACCTTCCGCATGAAGCCCTGATCTCTCTGCCTCTCTTTCTTTGTGATTGTGTAGGTGTTTATATACAAAGAAAGGGCGACCTGAACGTTTAGTGTGAAGAGGTGCTTGGTGCGGGACGGGGTTTGATCTCATTACCTGTCAATGATGACTGGGTCAGAGGGCGTCTCGTTTCGGTTGCCACAACTTTTCTTCTCACAACAGCGGCTGAGTGGGCAGTTAAAGGAGACAGAAAAGAGGGAAAAGTCAGTGGTGAAAAAAACAACAAATTAAACAGGAGGAGCCATCATTTGTCTGGCCCATCCACATCCACAGGCCCAGACTACTCTGCCCCACAGTCGGCCAAGATCCAGGAGCACACAAAGGAGGCATGAGAGGGGAGGGGAAGAATAGACAAAAGAATAAAAGAGGAAGAAAAGGTACAACAACACACCCTACAAACAGTGAGAGACCATTCAAAAGTGAAAAGCCAGCCAGGCAATCTGTCACATTGATTTCAAAATCAAACTCAACCCCCACGCAGCCTCATTGCGCATACACACACACACACACACACACACACATGCACACACACAAACACACACACACACACACAACGTCCCACAACATCCTACCATTCGTCAGCAGTCCTGTCCGAGGAGCCTGCTGGCCACCCAGCCCCCCCTCCCCAAAGTCCCCTTCACTGCATAACAAAAGTGCCCCCACCCCTAACCATCTGCCACCCCTACACCTCGCCTCACCCCTCTCGTGTCCCAGCTTGGCCCTGCCCTGCCCCCCTCCGCCCCCCTGTCAGACGGCCTCACTCCCCAGCTGTGACGCTTGCCCTCTGCCTCTTCGGCTCTGTTATTAGCCAGCTGTGAGTCACATTCGGGCATCTGCTGGCTACACAATGGCAAAGCCCACTCCGTCTTAGCCCCTCTCCCCATGTCCCAGCCCCCTATCCTTCTCCCTGCTGCCCTCGAATCCTGGGTCACTGCCCCACTTCCACACCGCTCTCTTCAGCTTCTTCTCCATCCATAACCCCGTGTTCACCTATTTTCTTTATTCACCGAACACTAACCAAAACCTTCTGGTCCCTTAGACTCTTTAAGAGACTTAGGGACTGGGACTGGGACTCTTTAAACTCGATTTTATAACAACTCTTTGTAATACTGTAGCACTGTAAATGTAGCACTGCACTTGTCATCAAATGTTGACAAAGTTCAGACATGATGTCTTGGCTAAACAGAAGTTAAGGTTAGGGTTACATTTCGATGAGGGAAAGGTGGATCGTTCCCCAAATGTGCATCTGCTGCTGTCAGCTGTGATGTGGCTGCAAATCTCAAGGCATGAGAATGAGGAGATCCAGGAAGAAACAGGAGCCGGCCGGGGACATGCTGAGTTACAGCAGAAAGCAGCGGGGGGTTACCACTGTAACAAGGATGATGACAGACAGGCTAGACTTATAGTTCAACCACAGTCTACTTTTCAAAAAAAGTAGAGCCCCGAGCATCGTCCCAAAACTACATTTCAAGCTGACTGAGACAAAACAGAGTGAAGGAGTGTAATGGATATTTGGATTTCGTCCCTGTGGGTGAAGGTTTGAATGAGCATTTGTGTGTGTGTGTGTGTGTGTGTGTGTGTGTAAGACTCACCTGCACATAACCTCGTGTGTGAGCAGAACTCTGCACATTTCTGGATTCTTGTTTTGTCCCTCATACGCTATGGGCTGAGAGGAGGAAATAAGGGACAGATTAGGTTTCAAGTATAATCAGTTAAACTAGCAGTTACGTTGTTGGGATTTAAGGAAAGTTGACCAACCTGTTTAGTGACAGAGTCAATAAGTCGTGCATAAAGATCCTGCTCCGTGCGAACCCCTGCAAAAAGGAATCAATAACTTTATCAAGTCATTTTGGGCATGAGAGAGACGTTACTGAATGTGTGAACTCTTGCCCTCGTGCTTCATCAGCCTAGAAGCTCGACCATAATTCCAAAATACTACATAACAACACATGAAGCAACTAAAGCTGCACTTAAACTCCTAAACCTGCTCTAACCAGTCGATAAAAAAGTGCGTGATTCTGAGGATTCTCAAAATAAAATGGAAAGATTTATGACATGACATCAATCTTTTTTTATCTCAAACTCTGGACAAGCGCTCGGAAAAGGCATTGAACTCTGTCCAGCCAACATGGAGGAATAAGATTGGCATGCAGTTCGTATTTTCTCTGATGGTTTCTGAGGGGATTGAGAGTTATTTGATGTTTGATGATTATTAGTCATGTTCGGCTTTGAGACCAGAATTTACAACCACATTCTCACAATTTGTCAAACTGTTCTTTTTTTGTCGTTATATCTCAGTTAACCTCTGATTTATTCCCAGGTTTACATGACTGACTGGATATTACAGTTATAAACCAACAGGTAAAACAGCACCTGGTCAGTTTTATTGAAGAGTGAACGTCTTTTCATCATTGTCTCTCGCTTCTATGTAATCAGGTGTGTCTCTCAGCGAGATTTCCAGAAACACTTGAACCTCTGGATGCTCAAAACCTCCGCTGTAAATCCCACCAGATAGGGAAACGACATGTAATGAATTGCTTCTTGAGAGAAGAGCGCATTACCCAAGGTTTTTTTTTTTTTTTTTGAGACTTTGGAGAGTATTGCTTTCAAAATGTGTTCCTCTCATCAAAGTCTCGATTGAGATGCCTTTGATATTGCTTGGGGGAAGGGGATGAGAGGAGGGGATGCAGAGGAAGTGCTTTTGGTGTGCTTGTATGTACATGTGTGTGTGTGTGTGTGTGTGTGTGTATGGTGGGTGTATAAGGGGGTTGCTCTGGAACATGTCTTTTATCTTCTCTCCCATGGGTGCCACTGCGATGGCAGAGTAGGGGCAGCAGTGGCTCATGGGAACCAAATTTCTCTGTGTATCCCCCGATCTGATGTGAAAGCACCATGGGGGGTTGGAGGAGTTGGAGGGGATGAGAGGGGGGTTGGAGTGGGGTGGCAACATGTACCTCATTTCCTCACACATGCGCCCAGAAGTGGCTCCTCGCAGAGCAGAACGATGAATTGTACAAACCCAGTGATTAGAGGATGAGCAGACGGTAATTGATGAGCTCAGAGAGGAGAGGCGAGGGAAGGTTGTGGAGGAAGATTACTTAAGTGGAAAGGTGTGTGTCATGTCAGCGCCGCCGGTGGCACCGCTGACCTTTTTCAACTCCTGTTACATGCAGGGCTCAACACCGTCATTTAAATGATCAAATTAGACACCTCAAAGGGAAAAGAGTCAACCCACAACCTGAGAACTGTTTGACTCTACTCACCGTTGCTGTACAGGAGCTGTAGCTTGTAGTGAGTGCCGTTGTTGGTCTTTTCCCCTGTCTGCTCCTTGGACAGAGACAGAACAGACACACAGACAAACACAGGGCATGCAGTTAAGCACATTTGAGTCACAGATAAGTACAGCTGAGCATCCCCACGCAGTGTTGAGCACAGCGAGTCTCTTCTAATCCTGCAGCTCGCCCTTCGCTGACAGCAGCACTGAGATCAGAGGGTTGTACGCTCAGAGCCCATGTGGGACCTTTCGCTGTGTTCAAGAGCTGAGCGCTTAACCTTGAGCCGGTTGTTCTTTGTAGAGGTTAAACTATCATGTTTGATGCAAACTCCTAAAACCTTAGACTCCAATGCAGTGGTCTTCCTCACAACAAGGTAGCCCAGCCATGGTTATATGTGCACGCGTGTGTGTGCAAAGTGTGGAAAGTACTGTATGTGAGACTGAGCAGCAGTCGACCTTGACAGAAAAACTTCCTTTCCGCTATCCCTCCCTCCCCCAGGCTCTCCACTAGCCTCTCACTTCTTCCTTCTCTCCCCCCTCTCTGTCTCTCGTTCCCCCTCTTTCTTTCTCTTCTTCTACCTCTACTGGTCTTTCTAAGTGGTCTCAAAGGAATGCTCTCTGGTCCAATAACCCAGGAGGCTGGCATCACAGAGACGAGCGCGAGAGTGGAGGAGAGAGAAGGAGAAGGTTGGGGAGGTAGAGAAACTGGGGAAAGGAGACAGTTGTGAGTTTGGAAGAAGAAGTGGTGGAAATTAAGATGCATGAAGATAAGTTGGAAACTAACAGAGCTCCAAACTTAATATTAAAAGTGAGATTGAGGCTTAACGTCAGGAGATAGATGGATGCCTAGCTTCATAAGTTTTGTGAATATACACAGAGGAACATTTATTTCGCCCTGCCATCGCTCTACCTCTGCATAATTACAAAGCAAAAACAGATGCCAGGGTAACCATGCAGAAAATGAACTCCTCCACTGCCGTCATATTACTATACGCTGGCCTGTGTGGCACAAAGGGGAGCACACTGACAGCTCTCAGGCCTGGCGTTAGCACTGCCGCCCTCCCTCCCTCCCTGCCCATGAAATTCATAGTAAAACTATGTTTGAACTTCAGCTGACAGGACGGTGTCCTCTTGTGTCTCTCACAGGGGAGATCTGTTGCCAGTTTAGGAGGCTCTCGCTCCCCTCGCCACAAGGCAGAAACATCCATCAACACTGGGCATAAGGCTCCCACTGCAGCCTGTCTCTTTCTAACTCTGTCTCCACACTGCACCCTTCCTTTTTTTGGTCTTGTCCAACCTGAGGAATCCAGTTCCCCCCCCACAGCAGTATTTAGAGTACGGGAGGGGGGGGGGGAAAGGAAGGAAAGGGGACTTTGATGATTAGTTCACTGTATAACTTAACAGGAGCAAGCATCATTTGCATTTTAAAAAGTAGTGATGTCCTCCTAATGAGGCAAGCTGCTAATTAGTCATTAGATATTCTTTTTCAATCCCACATCATCGGCTCATTGAGGGAAGAGCTTGTGTAAACATGTAGCCGTCAGCTGTTCGATATGCTTGGCTTTTCTGGGGATGGGGAAGATCAAGTTGAGCACCTGGTTACAGCTGAAATAATGTATTACCAATACTTCCTGTCGCTGTTTTTTACACGATACTGCTTCAGAATATTGGTTTTGTGTGTTAATAACTTCCCTGAAATAAGTGTAAAGATGATATGGTGAATTGATGACATACTCAAATAATCATTAGGACAGACAGGAATTATGAAACTCCAACACACCTTGTCATGCTCAACAAAGTCCACAAAGGCAGTCCTCTCCACCTCCACAGGTTGGCCATGTCTGTCATAGAGTGCCAGGACAAAGTGGAAGAAGTTGGACTTGCGGAGATTTGACGGCGGCTGCTTCTCAAAATGAGCTCTTGACAAAGCTACTCCACTGAGGACAAAACAGGAAGAGACAGTCAGCTCCACAGACGTGCATTTTGTGTTATAATGTACTGTAACTAACTGATTTATACTGAGAAATATAAAGATTTCTTATAATTAAATGACCATCTAACAATATATATAATCCATTGAAAATATTTCTCAATTGTAAATAAAACAAAAACTTAACACTTTTCTCTGCTTGCAGTAAATCATGAAAACTCTCTTAATATGCATCTCAAATACTTTTAATTTACTTGCACTTTAAAGGCAGTAATTAATAATAATAATAATTATAATAATTAAATCATTTTAAAATCATTTCATTTCCTATTGGTTGCAAAGTTTTTGATTCTCCAATTGTTAAGGCCTTATGTTTATACATAAAATAATTAGGCCTATCAATAATTTTCACAAAAGAAAAACTAACTAACAAAAACATACAGAATATGTGTTCATATTTTTTTTCAATAACTTGAAGGCCACTTTACTTGCTTAGAAGAAACTGGTGTGGCCAAGAAATATACAAAAAATCCAAGACAAAAAGGAAAAACAGGAAAATCTGAACTTGTTGAAACTATGTTTTAGCTTGAAAACGGAAACGTAACAATAAAATCAACACTTTTGACTTTAAGATTGATAGTCGAGCGTCTTGGTTAAAAATGTGCTGGTAGTAAGTGTAAATAGGCGATTGACTGTTGAAGTTAAATAACTTCAATATTTAGGCATATTCCGTGTGCAGCTCTGCTGTGTGTGTGTACAGTGTTTTCTGTAAATTCAAATTGTTAATTTTATATATTTTCAGATAACTCAAAACTTGAGTAGTTTATGGAGTTTTTTAGTGACAACCTTGAATCTTTCTTTTAAGAACAAAACAAAAAAAAGCCCGAGGGAAAATTTGTCCTTGACGAGTTTTATTGTTTTTTAGATAAAATATTACAATCGAGATATTAAAAATTAGCCTACATTTTGACGTCCAATAAAATACTCCATGATATCAAATCACCTAAACACACTTTAAATAGCGCTAATGTTATACCACGAATTGCTATTTATATTCTCTATATATATATATAACAATTATGTATTATTCTAATTAACTTCTTGTCTTCTTTTTTCTTGCTCTTCTGACTATATTTATCCTGTTTTATAAACTTTGCACACAATCAGTCATGAGAACACTCGCGCGTGTGTGTGTGTGAGTGTGTGTGTGTGTTGGTAAAGAAATTAAAAAAATTAAAGATGTTGATTAAACATTTTGGGGATGTGGAGAACAAAATGATTCAACAAAAGGAACACTGTTACTTTTGCTGATGAAAAATCATAAATGTAAAGTGTGTGGTCGCTGAGAATAAAAGTGTGTTTCAGCTACATCAACTAAAACAGCTGGTCTGGAAAAAATATATTCAGCTTTAGTCAGGTTTTCAGAAATTATGTGAGATTGAATTTTGTAAACTAATTATGTTTATTGACCTTTTGCACAAGAGTAAATTATCTGAAATTCTCCTTGTGTGTGACTTTATGTTAAATAAGTCCTCATTCGTCCCTATTACGTTTTGGTATCATGGGCCTACTTTCCTTTGGTGCACATAACCTTTAATGACTTTAAAATAATAATAAAAATGAAATCAAGTTCTTTCATCATATTTAAAGACATTTTATGAGTTGGGGGCAACGAGTTTTAAAGGGCACTCGTGTCATATTTTGCAACAAGTAGTTCGCAGCTCTTTTCTGAAAAGACGCCTGATCGTGTCTAAATATTCACACATTATAAACTATATTGTCCTCATGATGCTGGTTATAAAAATACATGTTGTCACGTTGCCAACAAGCCTGAGCGCAACTGATGAAAAGACCTGGTGAGATGGTAATGACAATAGATCAGCTGGGATTGTACTGTACCTTTGGGCCGCTACATTTGCATCCACAACCCCGACATTACGCACCCACGACCGGACCGGATCCATCTCCTCTCCAAGACTTCTCTCTTTTAATCCGCTCACTTCTCGTATCAGATGCTCCTGGATCCCGAACATTTAAGCCCTGTCCTGCGCGTTTCGGTGCACTTTTTTTTTTTTTTTTTTAACTTAAAACAAAAACTGAGTTGGAGAGCTAAAGCACTTTTGCAAACAACAGCAGGTCCACCCCAAGGCGCTGCGCTCCTCCAGAGCTTTGAAAAATAAATGACCGACGCGGTGTGATGATGTTTCAGAGGGCGCCTCAGTTAAAAATCCACGCACACTTTCTTTTAAGGCTCAATCGATGATAATAGATGTATTCCTCCTCTAATTGCAAGCATCGTCCAAGCGCAAATCTCCAGCGTCAGTTCGAGCGCAATGGTCACCTGCTCGGTGGGCTCAACTCCTCACACACTTCAGGGCAAGTCAGTCTCAGAATATTCTGTCTAATATGTGTGTGCAGAAAGTCTTCCTTTGTCAGAGGGCCAGATTGGATCAAAACAGTTGATCCGAGGGCCAGGAAGCTTGCAGTGAACCGCTGTCTTGAAGCATGAATGAGACCCTCTGCCGGGATAGAGCGTGGAGGAGGGGCCTTAGTGCCATATGGGGGACCGATTGTTGAAATGGATGCTCTCATTGGTGTAAAGTGCATCCGTTGTTTGGACTTCTGCCAGATTCAGCATCCAACCAGTGACTCTAGCTGCAAACTTTTCACACATTAAGTTGGACGGGGTGATGATACAGGGGGAAACACACACTGTGTTACACATTTTCAAGCAGAACCTACGAGCATATGTTTATACTTTAAGTGAGAAATGTATTGCTTGTGGTGTGATTAAAAAGAAAGGACTTCTTTGTGTGTGCATTGGCAAAGCAGAAGGGGGGGGGGGGGCGCTTTACAAATCAATATTATTCTTATTATTCAATCTGAAAATTGTAAACAGATGTTAAAAATGTTTTATATTTTTATTTGTTCCCTCCTGAGTGTTTTTAAAAAAAAAAAAAAAAATGTTTATAAAAGCCACATGTTAAATTGTGGGTTTAAATGATCCTGTACATGATACCCTGAATAGTCTGTACAGCAAATCCTGTTTGGTCTATTCATTCAAGTCAAAATCTAACACAAGTGCGCTCTCGACAGGCGCGTATTCAGCAGCTCGACCGTCTGCTCCTTTGAACGCAGTGATTCCGCTGAGGAGGCATCGCATCAGTGTCAGACGCAACAATGGCCGTCTGGTTGGTCCATCAATCTCCGCCAGCAGCGGACGGGGCTGCGCTCTGATTGGCGTTTGGACCGCTGCCTGACAGTCCCCAAAATGAGTTCTTAATCAATACAACAGACTGTCTTATCAAACCCAGAGAGGTCATGAAATCGGTTATAAAAAATAAAAAATAACGATGTTAAAAAGAGGCTTCCTCGAGCGTTATTTGGCAAGTTATCTAGCCTTTTATAAAAATAAAAAAAAACCTAATGCGTGGATATAAGAGTCTTTTTGGATCCGGTCTGACAAAGTTTCTTTAGCAGCTGATTTGGATCATCTCAGCCACTGTAAGCAGTAATAAACCTGCATGGTGTACAAGCCCTAGCT
Source organism: Bovichtus diacanthus (assembly GCA_943590825.1). Lineage (NCBI taxonomy): Eukaryota > Metazoa > Chordata > Actinopteri > Perciformes > Bovichtidae > Bovichtus > Bovichtus diacanthus. Next base: position 519,351 of record CALSBV010010907.1, on the reverse strand, counting down.
CTTGATATTTTCAATGTAAATTCATAAACGCTACATTTTACATTGATCATAAATATTGTTTAAATAATTCTCATTTTCTAAATGGATGTATGCTTTGTGTTTAGGCCCAACAAAACAAAAAGGTATCGTGTTTTGGAGCATTTATTTCTGCAGACTAAAACATTTATTTCCGCTCCTGTTCATCTGGCGTTGAAAAGGAAAGTTTTTGTTTTTTTCCAACCCTGGTCCTTTGCCCCTTACCGATACTATTGTCTCTGTGTGGAGTTTGTGCGCCTGGACAATGAATGTAAATCTCCCCCCTTTGGATCCCGCCTCAGCCCACCATCTGCCAGCGCGGGACAAAGTCAGATGTTCCCCCAATTATGAGAGCAGTCTTGGGGAATCCTGCTGCCGAGTCTACGCCCTGTCTCCGTATCCCTCACACACTTCCCCACACATGATTGACAGCTCTACTTAACCATGAAAAATCTGTATATGATGACACACTTTAATAACATTCCTCTACTGAAATGCAAGGAGACGCGCTCTTTGAAGTAGGTCGCTTGTGTGGATGCATTGGCTCTTTGACTGTCTCGTTTAAAAGAAGCACAACAGAATTGGAGTCAGTGCCTTGCTCAAAAACTCAGGTATTAGACCCAGAAAGGTTGAATATGTGCAGGTAATGAAAGCGTCTGATTGTTCCTCTGCAAACTAAAAGTAAGTTTGAAACTTTTGCCTTGCTCAGGGATGTTGGATGGTAAACACATAATGCAACATTTCATTTGAGATAATTAAACTTATGGTTGCAGACTTTCCACTGCAAATCATCTGAGTCATCAAACACATTTTTAGTTGACATATGCACTGCGATCAAACAGGTTTCTTTACCTTTGTTTAATAAACCCAACCTTTCTTATTGTTTTATTGTGTTTATTTAGACCGCTTCCGAAGAAAGTTTCATCTCTATTGCCAAGAAAGACATCAGTCACACTCGTTACTCCTTTAATGGAGAAGGTATCGTTTAAAACTCCATATCAGAGTTGATATCTCACAAACTTCACCTCGCTATATTTTTAGTTTATGTCGCTTGTTATAACATTTATTGTGAAACTGGCGCTGGCTGAAAGTTGTACATTTTTAACAGATCAAGTCAATACAAAAAAAAAAAGCCTCCTATCATATCTATTATGTGTGTTTTGCAGTTTAATGTTGCGGAGCGACTCTTCTCTCCAGTTCAGCCCCACAGGTGCGACAGGCTGGGCCGTGATTATCATCACAACCCGCAGGACTTTGCTGTCTGAATGTGTGGCTTTTCTAAATTGGTGAAGCGGAGAGTCGGGGCGAAAATGGGGGATTAGTCAAACCACAAACGTCTTTCTAATCAATTTAACCCGCTGAGACGGTCAGCCCGTGTGTTTTAGGGAGGAGGTGGGTGGTGGTGGTGGTGGGGGGGGGAATCAGTGACTGCTAAACCAAACAATGGGGTATCGTGTGCCGCTCGTCCTCTCCAGCATTCCCCTGCTCCCATGGGACACCCAAAGCCACTCTGTGTGGATGGCACTGTGTCCACGGAGGTCAGAAGGGGCGTGGTGTGTGTGTGTGTGTGTGAGTGTGTGTGTGTGTGTGTGTGTGTGTGTGTGTGTGTGTGTGTGTGTGTG
>CALSBV010010907.1:488969-501733 GCA_943590825.1 Bovichtus diacanthus | reverse complement strand
ACACACACACACACACACACACACACACACACACACACACACAGGATTATAGAGGGCTCATTTTTGAAGCTAGAATAAAGATACTGATATCAAGAAACTGAGAAGCCTAAGGAATGGAGAACGCTAAATAATACCATATTAACAGGGGACCTTTGACCTCTACACCTAAAGATATCTGAATAAAAACGGGTTCTATGGATACTCACGAGTCCCCCCCTTTACAGATATGCCAACTTTATGATAATCACATGCAGCTCAGGGCACAAATCGCGCAGTTTTTTGAATAAATGTGTTATTTTTGCCTATTCTAAAAATTGTTTATTCTAATATTTCTGCACTCTGGAGTCCCTAAACAGTGTTGGAATTGTATATATTTGGTATGACTGGAGCGCTGAGAGTCTTGTGGATACAATGAGCCCAATTGTCGCTTTGGACAAAAGCGTCTGCTAAATGAACTGTAAAAAAATTTCATTGTAGTGAGACAATTTTTGTAAACTCGACCTTGCTGTATAAAATTAATCAAAGGTTCATTTAACTTTACAACTCAAAAAATACAGACTTTCAGGGGATGTATGGCTTTCCTAGGTACATTGACAATAAGGGAGACTGAGCAGTTTCCAGAACAGTGCTCGCCATGCAATCGCTGAAAAATGCAATTCTTATAGAAATTTCCAAATGTCAACATTTTTTGATTCCATATCACAGCATTAGTTTTTCTATGGTGTTCCTCAGGGTATTGTTGTCTTAATGTGGTATTTTGAAAGGATTTTTTACCATTTTTTATCAATTCTCGAGTGGTCAAATATGTTTAAATTTGGCACCAGATGTGTGTAACAAATGGTGTCAGCCCGAATATTGCTGCAACAACTTATGAGACATAATAGAGCATCGGGATGACCGATCATATACTTCGATCCTAATGTTCTATGCACATATATTCAGATTTTAATAGGCGCCTAACCAAAACACAATGTTTATTACAGATTTATGATTAGAAAACTTGACACACAGTGCTGAGCTGCATCTCAAATTAATCTTCAGAGACTCAGCTTTTAGATGATGTACATCCAAAAAAGACAAAAATGGGTCTATGTGGGTCTCTAAGGGTTAACACACACACACACACACACACACACACACACACACACACACACACACAAAGGAACAAAGACTACTTGAATCTGATAGTGATGTTACACAAAGTACCAATGTTCCAAAAAGAGAAAAACATCGCAGCACAATGATTTAGCGTATAAGTATTTACTGATAAGTATTAAGGTTAAAAGCCTTTATTATTGTAGCTATATTAAAAACCTGATTGTGGTTTTGTGGATAAGAAATTAGAGGGTTTCATGCCCGCTTTTTCAATGAATATACATATAAACGTATGATAACTTTTATATCGTGTGAAGTCTTTCAACTAAGAGTGGGAGATTATGTTGGCATTGTGTGCTGCAGTTGTAATGTTGTGTGCTTTTGAAGGGAGCTTATTATCGCGTGTGCTTCAAACCAACTATAAAGTATGTCTGCAGGTTTGTCACACCTTTACCATTGTCTTGGCCTTTCCTGTCATCAGTGAATGCTTCTTTCCTGTACGTTGAAGATTGAATGGGGAACTTATTGTTCGTGGTTTTTCCTCATATTTGGCCTTATCTGCCTTCATCTGCAGTTCTTTATCCTGCGTAGAGATTAAAGTACTTGCTTTCACAAAATGGAAGAATGACCTTCTAACTCTGTGTTTGCTGGCTGACATTTGTATGTGGTGCATATGATGGTCTGTTGTTTTGTGCTTGTTGCAATGAGGAAATCATTTTGATTAATAATCTGCTAGATTGTAGTGTTTCCTCATTTTTTTATCCCATCTTCCTTTATCTGCGTTCACCCATTCCTGTGTTAAGAAGTAGCCTACTTTCAAATGACTAAATGCTTGTTTGCTATCACAAAATTAAAAATTGTTTGCTGGCAAAGCTGAACATTATATAGAGAAGTTGGGCCAACATTTGTTTTTCTGTTTGTTTGACTTGCTTTTCAATATTTTTGAAAATGATCCATGTCCAAAACCATTATGTAGGTTCGCAATTTAAATGTGCATATGCGTATTGCAAAATACATAAAATTGATAGTTAACATTTGTGGAATTCATTCATTTCAGTCTGGATCAGTGGTGATCAGCCTCTCCAGTACAGGTTGATTCTCTGTCAAAATGATTTGTTACAATAAGGATATCAGTAACAGAGTTTTTGCAGTATCATTAAAATAATTACTTGAAATTACTTCAAAAAAATGTATAAAAAAAATTGCCAGTGTGATGAAGCGCTCCCTCACTAACAATTCGCTCAGCCTTTTTGCTGAGAAAGGTAGTTTTATCCGTTTTCTTTATTTCATCACTAACAAAGAAACAAAGAAACATTTGTTGCATTTGAAACAGGTTTATTTCTTAAAGGTATATTAAACAGATACATATATATTGAGTCCTTTGTGGAAGCCATCTTGTGCCAGTGCTCACAGAGAAAGCAGCCTCAGCTGCAGTCAGTATAAGTGGTGCAGTATCAGCATCTAAGTTAACATGTTAAAGAATGAACTGAGGCCTTGTATGATGTATTATATGTGTTAAACCTTGTAAACTCTCTATTCTAGAGTACCAACCTGATTGGCCAGTTTGAACTGAGAAGCTCTAGGGCTATAAATGTCAATTGAATTGTTTTTCTTTGTTTGTTTGGAAAGAGCAGCACCAGTACGGTTTTGAGCAGAAAGAACGTTTTGTTTCTTTCATTCATGTTATATGTTGTTGTTTTTTTTTTGGGATGGCTGAAAAAACAAAACTCTCTGCCAGCGCAATCTTTTATTTTCGTCTACCCTGCACCTAACCCTAACCCTAACCCAGTCAGTAGTCTGCAGTCATATTGACACACAGCTCAAACCCGACAGACACAAACATTAGTGACTTGTTAATACGTGTTGCCAGGAGGAGGAAGAAAGACAGAAACTGCAGGCCTGGAGGCAAAAGTAAAGGAAGCTCTTACCTCTGGCTGCCATGTTAGGGTGTGTTTTTATAAGTACTGGAACATGTTCAATAATAATAGTAAGGACATATTTCTATGCTAGTTCTGCATCTTGCATGCTTTTAAAGAACAGCTTTGTTTGTTTGCTTTTATGTAATTCCTCATAACAAATCCAACGAGAAAGTCCATTGGGATTTGTTCTCGTCTTTAAGAACCTGTGAGGTGTTTCAGTATTACAACATATTGAACAGATCTTGCCTGAGAATACACATTCAAAAACAAATGCCGCGAATGTATATGAACACTGTCCTTGAATATCTTGAATATCAAGAACAAAAGCTTTTAGCAGCCAAGACAATGTACCTTCACTGAGTCACAAATGTGGATGTCAAGGCCGGCTATCAAACAAAACATATCACGGCAGCTTCTATTATTAACTTCTTGTATAACAGAAATATGCTGAAGTGTGCGTACGCCCAGCGAAGTTGGGTGTAGGCTATCACAAACGGAAAGGTCGATGGTGATGGTTGAGACTGATCAGTGCAATATTATTTTAGTTTCACACATATATAACAATTACTGTGATGATTTGAGAGGCTGATTAAATGCATGGCTCTGAAGGAAACGCCCTTTTCTGTTTATCTGGGATTCAGCTATTGTGGTTTCATATAAATTGATGTATGAATAAGCGTGTGTCAACATTAATTCATTGGTAGTCCATTAAGTATTTACTGGCCTAATAACATAAACTCAATGTGACGTGATCATGTGTTAATAGTAAGCTAACGGGATTCGTGATACATCCTGCATTAATTCAGGCATTAGTCGTACTTTACTCAATTATGTTATGTCAGAGTTGTAAGACGACAAATACATGTGTGTGAACATGTTTAATTCATTTGAGAATACTTATTTCATATGTCCGAGGATGAGATTGTTGATTATAAAAAGACAAATTACTTTAATTAAATAAAAGAAATGAGCTGGAAAAGTTGCGTTTGATTTTGTGTGATCCCTCACAAAGGGAATTAGGACGCAAATTAAACTAATGTTTCTTCTGAATGGGTCAACACTTGACAGCAATTAGAAAGGGAAACTTTCATTTATTTACACATCTTTTAGGCTTCTTGTTAGATGTGTATCTATGGTCTCCACTAAACTGTGTTTCACACCAAGTGGACCGAGGCGTAATAAAGTTAAACGAGATAGAGACAGGTGGAGCAGGTTTGAGCAGTTATTATGATTTATAATCCTGTAATTTCGTGAACGGGTTCCCCCAGGAGAAGCTGAAAAACGTCACTGGGGAGAGGGACGCCTGGAATACCTTGCATGACACCATACCATGAAAAATGTCGGAAATGGATGGATTTACATTTTAAAATAGAAACATCCAACATGGAGAATGGACTTTTGTGCAAACCAACACCTAATGCAAGTATTTAATAATAAAACTAAAGTTTCAGTTGACCTGACCTTCATCGGGGCAGAAGGAAAAATAGAGCTCACCTGTGCATTTTCATGCCAGTGTACGAGGCAAATGGAGTTCACCTTTGAATATATGTGATGCTCCACAGATAAAACCACAAAGCTACAAAGACGTGAAACTGTTAGAGATATTTCTGATAGGCAGAACACAGGCTGTCAAAATCAACAAAAGATTTTCAAACTCAGGGGTGTGTCCTCTCACCACAGCTCTACTGATTAGACACCAAAGACTGTATTTCACAGCCTGACACTGTAGATATATATATATATATATATATATATATATAATGTCAATGTAATTATTACATTTTATATTATGAACTTTATTTATATTAGTGTTACATTGTAATATATATAATATAATGGATACAAATATTTACAATAAATATTATCAACACAAAAAAATAAATGGTATTCTTTCTGTGCGGCCCGGTACCAAATGATCCACGGCCCGGTACTGGTCCGCGGCCCGGTGGTTGGGGACCCCTGCTGTAGATTGTTGACTATACTACTACTGGTGGGGCGGATTTGTTGTAATTTATTCATAGGAACGAGATCTCCTCTCTGGACGATCATAACAATTTGGAACTGAACATCAAAAGAACCTAAAGAACTTGTGGTGGACATCAACAACTCGGCGGTACAGAGTGTGGATCCTTTCACAATAGTCGGGACTACAATCTCCTCCTCTCTGAAATGGGAGGACAACTTTACCATCATCCAGAAGAAAGTTCACCAAAGACTATTCTTCTTCTTAAAACGGCTTAGGAAATTTTGTATTTTCAAAGGTTGCAATGTTACAGTTCTACAGAGCTTTAATAGAAAGTGCGCTCACCTCCTCAGTAACTGCATGGCAATCCACATCCTAAATGCTGCACGAGCTGCATCAACAGCACGAGCACTTTAAGGGCAATATATAGTTGCACTTATTGTATTTATTGTTACTGTATTGTACTAGTGGCAGCGTGTTTTGTGGACACTCCTTGTTGCGTGTGCTACGTGATTAAATGTGTTGTTTCTGTTCAGCGCTCCAAAACAAATTTCAAATCAACTGCTGTTGCTATGGCAATACATCACGAATCTTGAATTCATCAATAAATCAGATGCAAGGTTGTGTTCTTCCTGCTACAGGGACATCTCCATCCAGCTTACTGAGGTGCTGATGAGGCAGGTGAGAGGCGAGGCCCCTGTCACTACTGTGCGAGGCCAACAACAACCTCTTACTGAACATCAGCAAAGCCAAGGAGCTGGTTGTGGTTATGGAGTAGGCAGCTGACACACTTTACACCGCTGAGAATGAAGAGACTTGTATAGGGGGTTTTCCCTTTCAAGTTCCTGGTGCCAACGCTGACAATCTGACAGGAGTCTCTCTACTCTCTGCAGTGCAAATGTGAAATGCTATGTTTATATTTCTCGTGTATGTGACGGATAAAACCGTCCATCTTTGTGTACGTGAAGGAAAAAAAAAGCCTGTTTCACATCGAGCTGAATGCTACTTGTCTTAGCGTTTCTTTTTTTTTTAAGAAATACCATTCTGTAGGGCGATCTAGGTCGAGCACTGTTTATTTCCTCTGCTCTGCTGCCATCTATTGGTCCATTCAGAAGGTTATCTTCAACACAAGAACTACACATTCGTTCAAGCATATTCCTCTTTTTCTACATCTTAGACAACTGACTACATACAGCTTCTGGTTCGAGGCAAACACCAAAGTATGGATAAATCTCAGTAAATATTATATCTAAATATACATAGCTCACATGTACAGTTGTAAGGTATTTCTGTCTATATTGTTCATTTTTAAAGAAATGTTTAATCTCATACAGTATACATATGATCACAGACTTGAGGTCAGTTTTTCCAGCCTATATTTATTTAACAATGCAGTGGAAGTATAACTAGGAGGTTTAGGTATTTACAGCATAACCTTTAATAGTTGATGATTACCAAGTTATCTTTGACTAATAAAATAAGATACATCTTCTTTAAAAGTATACACAGATATTAAGCAGCTAATCTTTATCTTGTCAAGTTAAAAGAGGAAATCAAAGTAACTCGTTCATCAGTGATGCACTCCCAGAAACACTCGGCCATGGAAGAACTTCAGTAGACGTATTATTCATAACTAATGACTTTGATTTTAGTTTATGCCTATAAAATGTTTTCTGGTTGGCAAAAAAATCTAAACATTATATAATTAACCTAATCATTCTTTTAGAAATAATCTCTTGTCCACAAATCAGAATTGAATAAACCGTAACCCTTGTTTAGTGTCATGGCTCGGACCACCTTCTTTGAACTTGACATTTCATTTTGATCTTACACTACATGCCAACATTTACCCATTCACACACAATTACTGATGGCAGTGCTGCCATACAAGGTGCCAAACTGCTCATCATCTAATGTAAAGCTCATTCACACACTCACACACACTGGGTTCAGTATCTACGCCCAAGGACACTTTGACCACCGATCTTCCGATACAGTAGGGACGGGTCAACGTTGTTTTGTGGCCGTTTTTTTTGCCATTCATATCTATAAATCTATCATTAAATTGTTTACTAGAGCACAAAGTTCTTCACAGATCTAGCCTCCTAACAAAGTGCACCACATTGAAGCACTAAACTTTGACATGACCCTGGGTCCCCTAGACTCGAGGGTCCTGGGTCCACCCACAGTCTTACTGTGGGAAACACTGCAGCATAAACTGATCTGAATAGTTGGACATGATTGAAGACTCTATATTACAAGAAATGTACACTGTTACTACATGGAAATGTCCCTGTCATACCTCAAGTTGCCTGTCACAAACTTTGCACCCCCACTTTTAACTATAACCAGCCCTCGTGATGGCACAAACACAGAACCAGCGTCGCTGTCACGTGGACCTGGAAGTAGGATTGTCTGTGATTTAATCCATGGATGTGTGATTTGTATCAAACAGGATTAATGACACTCCGAAGCAGGCGGTGGCGGTAGTGCACGTCACACGGTGCTAAACCCCAGTAAGAAAACGAACAGCAGCACTTATGTTATTATAGAGAAATCATCCGACTTCATACCCAGATCCTCGCACAATGGCAGCTCGTGGCTTCATCCTCGCGGTCCTCGCGGTGTCTATGGGGCTCGGTAAGATGCACATTTACTGCCAACGACTTTATTAATGTCTGCACGTCTGTCACCTGACCGCTCGCCATTAATTATATTGTGAAATATTAGGTTGTTACCGTATTTAACATTGTTATTTACACAGTAAATCACTGTCTGTATCTTCTCTGTGTTCAAGGAGACTCCAGGTTCATCACAGACCCTTTGTCTTTCATCAAACACAAATCTCTGGCAAGCCTGACTTTTACTTCCTATATCATCACTGTTTTGCCAGATTTTTTAAAGGCCTACATACCAATACTATATTCATTTAAAAAGTAATGCCCACATAGATCAACTGTACTTGAACACATTAAACTGTATTGGAAAATGTAACCTAAAGTCTATTTTTTGCACATGTATGTGTGTGTTATAAAATAATATGCATATGATGATATTGCCACATACAGTAACTGGGCAGCAACAAACAAGTCTTTACATTAACTCATAAAAAGCTCACATAAGGAGCTATGAAGCAGCACAGGAAAGGGAAGCACGGACAACTCTTGGTAAATGTTTGAATAAAATGTTGCTGACATGAATGCCTTTAGGCCTAAATAAATAATCTCACTGTGGTTTCTCCTTATTAGACATTAGATATGTGCTCAGAGTGCAGCCAGGTCATCCATCTGTCCGCCAACATGATTTCCAGCAGAGATACCAAGGTGAGGATGTTGGTCAATCACCCTCGCTTTACTTTCATTTCCCTTTACTTGATCTGTCAGCGTCTGTCGAATTGCATAATTAGGGAACTGGCAGACACACCCATTAGCTGGGATCTTTGTAAAGTACTTAAAAGTTAAACCTTAAAATGGACGTTTAGAAGTTATTTCCTGTTGTAAACCCAGATTCAATGAGAGAAATTCCAATATTCAAATATCAGGGTGTTAAAAGCCGACTCATCACAAAAGTTTACACTTGTCAAGCTATTGTGCACATGCTCGCTCTTGTACTTTGCAGAGCAGACACCCAGTGTTATTGTGATGCACTAACTACTGTGCTTTTTGCAGGAGAATGTGTATGAAACCTTACATGCTCTGTGCCAACGCCTCCCAAGAGAACAGACATCGGAGTGCGAGTCACAGGTGAAGACGTATTTGCCCAAAGTCCTGCAGAAGACACCTGGTCACCTGGTGAGTTTAGGCTTCTTTATAGACATGTGGGGGAAATAATAAATAATTAACACTTTGATCACCTTTTAATGCAAGATCAAATGTGTTTATGTAGAAACCACGAGATACCTGTATGGTTTTTGGACTTTGTGCTGCCCACAAGAAGGAGGAACTGCTGAAACCTCCCCACCTTTCCACCAATGAAGCCGTATCCAGCTCTGCACTCGGCACAGCCACCGGCACCAAAGTTAGTGTGAGAAAGCAGAAGTGGATGTTAAAAGTTGGAGTAAAACTTCTGCTTTTTATTTTCATAATGTAAATGACCCTCTTATCTTCTCTCTAGGTGCAGTTCGGTCCAGTTTGCACCCTGTGTTTATATATTATTAAGAAGCTGGAGACCCTGTTGCCCAAAAATATGACCGAGGTGACTCTTTTTTTTCCTGTATCACCGGCACATATCCCTCATCACACATCACATCATGTAAATATCTTCTCTTTGTTGCACTACAGGATGCTTTGGTGAAGCTCATGAGTGAAGTCTGTGATCTCATACCACACAGCTATAAGGACGAATGTGATGATTTTGTCGACAAATATGGCGCGCAGATAATCGAGTTCCTCTTGTCGTCTGCTGCCCCTCACACAATATGTTCTCTTTTGCACCTCTGTTTGTTCAATGAGCAGCCTGCTCCAGGTAAGTCACGTTTGTGATGAATACATTTGGCCATCTTATTAAGTTTGACCTGAAACTCTTCCACTACAAAGTTTAACGCTCTACTGAATGCCCAGAGTTGTTCCTCCCGTCGGATTGCGAGTCGTGCCGCACGCTGGCTGCGCTGAGCCGCCTTCACCTGGGCCTCAACTCCACCGAACCCCAGACTTCCTCTTTCCTCCAGTCTGTGTGTGTCCATCACCCCAATGCCATCCCCAAGGTCTGACCCTCAGCTCCCACCAACACTAATAATCCCAACTAACAACATATCTTCACAAATCACGATAACTAAAGAATGTATGGCCTCTCCTTTGTCACTTTCCATGAAAGTAAGTCACTCTCGTGCTCTTTTCAGTGCGAGGCTTTTACCAAAATCTACAGCTCTCGACTGCAGAAGGTTTTGGGAAACCAGAAGGACATCCCACATGCTTGTGAAGTAAGAATGAGCTCTTTAACAATGACACTGGAGAGACAAAGAGGAAGATTTTATATCCATACAGTATTACAGATCCACAACAGGATGTGTCCAGAGTAAATGGTGGAGCAGTCATGCTGTCAGTGGGTCATAATATTAGTTGGATTCACTAACATCGTTTACAACAGTATGATGAGCCCTAGTCCACGCAACACTATCCATGAACGCAGTGTAGCCACTTGAATACTTCTGAACACATTCTTTGGTCTGGTTCATTTTGGTCCCGTCTGTTCTACAGAGAGCGGATCTGTGCGTTGCCTCGAAGAAGTTGGAGCCGCTCGGAAAGAGTCGCTGTACTTGGGGACCGAGCTACTGGTGCAAAGACGTTCACACTGCTCAGAAGTGCGGTGTAAGTTGAATTCAAGAAAATTACAGAGTACAGCGTGCGTAATGTTTTTCTTTGAAACCGTCGTTTGCCATTTGCAGCAACGGCCACCCAAATCACCACACAACCATCAAACCTGACCCAGGCTTTCCTCATCAGCAGGACGATAAACTCCCAGCTGTTCTTACTCTTACGTTGAGTCCAATGAGGCTTCTCTTTTGTAGAGATTTTAACCTATTGATTAAGTATTGTTTATGTCGAGTTCCATGGTGAATAAGTAATACCACATTTATAGAAATCAGGTGACAATGATGGGCATGAGGTTTGGACCGTTTTGGCAGTCTGAACAGCAAATCAGTCAAAATATTCATAATTTAATTTCACTATGCTGACTACATGTGATTTTGTGAATAATTCAATTTGCTTCACATTCTTTTTCCGTTTCTTATCTGCAGAACCAGGCGTTCTGTGAGAAGTATCTGTGGAAGCAGTGAACCAAACTGCCAGCCTGTGTGCACACAAGGAACTACTTTCTTTTTCTAAATGTATTGCACTAAACTTTGTTTTTTTTTTACTTTTTGGAGAAATTATCCATTGCATACGCTATTTCAGGCAATGAGCCATGATTGTTCATCATGAAATGTTACCGTCACAAGACTTTATGCTGTTATTATCAGTTTTGTGAACGTTATTATTGTAGATTGCTATATGCGTCATTATGAATGTGGAATGTAGAAATTGCCAAATGTGTTACTTGCATATATGAGCTCTTAGTATGTATTTTAAGACAACAGCTTCTTGTTGCTGTTCTATGACTAAAACTAATTTCCATTCCAACGGTTTGTCATTAAAATGCAACATACAGCCTCGTGTCCTGAAGTTTGTTTATTTGGAAACTTCACATAGTAAAAACATAAAACAGTGGAAAAAAAAACACAGGAGACATTTACATTTTTTTTGTAGCTATAAAGAAAAGGTGTTGATGCTCTTTTGCCACTCATTTCTATATTCTGTTGGCATTTAAATACCCAGTTTATTTCCAAAATGGTAACTCTGTTGGCCATTCTCACCGAGGAAAATGCTGCCTCACTTACACCTCCGTGTGGTTGTTTGTGTCATTGTCACTCTCTTGTCTCTTCCAGATCTAAGAGAGAGAAAAAGGAATGTTACATTCAAAGACAAGAAAAATCTTGTATGAAAAAAGACTAATCGATAGTTACATCTTAAAACTGAAATGTCTAATACTTTTTTCCTTGTAATCTGTATCATTACCTTTGACAATTACAAGGATTCAGTCCTCCATTAAGTTTATCAGCAACAATTACCAATGAAACACCAGATCTGGTTCTTCATTTAATAGTAATAAAGATATTTACATATTATTTTTTAGGATTTAGGGCTTGACTTGAGACTTAGTTGCGACTTGCAAAACGATGACTTGGTCCCACCTCTGCTAAATCTATGAAATTATCAGAAGCTGCAACTGTCGGTTGTACTGTAGCTTTGTCTTTAAAAATATAATATTTAATTATTTAGTGTGCTGTGAGTGCCATCAGATGAAAGGTAATGAATATTTTACATCACTTCATGTTGCACAGAAACGTATGGAGCCAAGACTGTGCAACATTTAAACATTTTGCAACTAGGGCTGGGTAACATATCGATATTATAGTCGAGATTGTGATAAGAGACTAGATATATTTTTTTGATTTTGTACATCGTAATATGGCATAAGTGTTGTCTTTTATTAAAGGCTGCATTACAGTGAAGTGATTTAATTTGTTCTATTTGTTATTACATCAACATTACTGATGATTATTTATCAAAAATCTCATTGTATAAATATTTTGTGAAAGCACCAATAGTCAACTCTACAATATCATTGCAATATCGATATCTGGTAACAAAAAATATTGTGATGTTAGATTTTCTCCATATTGCAAACATGCGTAGAATAGTGGGAGGACTTGCCTGGATGTAGGCCTCCGACAGTGTGATCATCTGGGGGAGAATGTCAGTCACCTGCAGGTCCTGCATCTCATACCACTTCCCAGTTCCCTGAATAAACACAAAAAGATATTATTTGAACATAGATGTATCATAACACAAGACTGGCTTGGTCAAAAACAAGTTGATGCATTTTTAGGCTGTTTGTGCCAATACTAACAGAAATTATTTCTGAAATATCTGGCTGCAACCTACATGGTGCAGAACATGTATTCTGTACGCTCCCTCAGTAGGTTTCCCATCATGCACCACGTTGGCGACAAGATCATAAGTTGTGTTTTTCTCGGTCACTTGAGCTTCTTCTGTCAAATACTCACGAAGGTCCACATTCCTACAAATACAAAGTGACAACATGAACAAGTGCATAATCATACGGAGGACAAATGACACACGTACTTGGCATCACTTCTCACAAGAGTTACAATATACAATAACAATTCATTACTATTAGCACGCACTTTATGGTTCTGTATACAATAACAATTCATTACTATTAAC
>CALSBV010010907.1:469193-488959 GCA_943590825.1 Bovichtus diacanthus | reverse complement strand
CACGCACTTTATGGTTCTGTATACAATAACAATTCATTACTATTAACACGCACTTTATGGTTCAGTATACAATAACAATTCATTACTATTAACACGCACTTTATGGTTCTGTATACAATAACAATTCATTACTATTAACACGCACTTTATGGTTCTGTCGGGCACTTTGATCAATGCTACGTATTTCGTCTTACGGTATATGAATAGCACTTACGTGATGGGGAAGTTGACAATTGTGGGGTTCTTTTCCACAAAGAAGTTGTTCTTGGTGAATCTTTTGATACAAAAGACGAGGTACGGAGGCAGTTTGGTCAGCTGGAACCTTTTGAGAAAATTCTCTTTGTAGGTTTTGTATTCCTGAATGTAAATGAGACGGGAAAGCACGCGCAGATATTTAGAGTGCTAAATGAAGAAAAAAATGAATGCGGATGGTACAGATTTGATGGGGGGCTGATTGCCTGTTGCCCCACTGCAATTTCATTAGCTATATGCTAAGTATGGTTTTTGTCATTTGCCAGTAGGGCCGGAGGTAATGTTTCTTTTATAGACAGTAACTGAGCTCACTATGAACTTAGTGGATTTGAGGAGAACAGGTATGTGTGGGGAATGTGAAATAGTAAAATATGTCAAATTGTGTCATTTTCTGGTTTTGCATATTTCTAAAAGTAGTTGTTGCCTCATCATTTATTTTCTACCTAAAAACATCACTGATGATGTCAAAATGTAAACATACAGTTTTGGGCAAAATTTTTTTATCTTCATCAACACCAAAGCTTTTCTGTCAAGATTATTGCATTTCAACATTGCTTTAAGTCACTTTCCCTTACTTGTATTTTTTTTTTTTTTTTTTTGCAAGTTATATTTAGGACAATCTGTACCTTCTCTGTGTTGCCATTGAACTTGCCCAGGATGTTGAAGAGTGGGACCTGCGGGATAATAAGCTGCTCCTTCTCATCTTTGTACAGTGGAGCTGTTGGGAGGTCAAGGGTGAGAAACAGGAAGGTGGACTCAGACATCTGCTCCTGGTACTCCTCTGTCACAAGCAATGCCTCCTTCTCCTCTGGTGTCTGGAAAATAACAAATCAGAAGGAAAACAAGCTTTTTAAATGATCTACAAAACTGCTCAGATAATTTAAAAAGTATTTATGAATACATTACAATGAGCTATTCTATTAGTAAAACCATTCATATTCAAGATGTCAATCAATGATTTTATAACACAAGCAGGAAACTCACTAAATCTGGGTGTGGAAGTTTCTTGGAGAAGATCCGCATGGAGCCTTGAAATGCTTTTGTAATGATGGCTATGAGGACAGTAAGAGGAATGAGGACACGGGTTAATTTGCATTTTTTCTAACAATCAATAACATATGAAATATTTGACATCCAGAAAACGCTAAATTAAATTCAACCTTAGAGGGAAAAAAATACATATATTCACAATGATATAAAACTGTATCACTGTCACATTTACTATTAACGTGCCAAACACATATCTGAGTATCACATTAAAAAAAGACTTTCTTTGCATATATTAACCCCTTTGATTCTCCTCCTCTGACTCACATGTTTTTTTCTTTGTGCCTCCCAGAGCACCATGCAGAGCATTCAAGAACCACGTCATGAAGTCCACAGCATCTCCTGCAGAACAGAAATCAATCAGCACCACAATCTAGTCTCCATAGATCAGCATGCGTTTAAAGCCTACTTGAGATCTTCAGTAAGGAGCCTAGTACAGTAATACAATTTCTGGCGACTAAACTTACCTTGCTTGGTAATTTGGAAGTTCTTCTTGCTGCACAGCACAACAGCTTGCAGCATCTCATGTGGAGACACATGAGCCTTAAAGTTTCTTGGATTCCAAAGTTTGCGCATCAGTTCACCAAACCTCTGCACCAAGAGGAACATGATGTCCCCCGGTGGCCTGCGGATTCCCTTGTAGTTTTCCTCCTCCAGGAAGTAGTTTCGCAAAGGTGGAACATTTGAAAAAGCCTAGATAGAAGAGGCAAACGTGAAATGGGTTGGGATTATTTAAAAAGGTTTATGAAAAGGTCCATTGAATGTCAACTGAGGCAGTTAATCTTACCTGTAACACCACATTGGCGTAGTCATTGGCTTTAATGTTGTTGAGCCCTACAATGCCAGGCAGGTAGGTCGTACCATCGTAGGCTCGGTACAGTTTGCCCTGCTTGTCCAGCCCTGCAATGTGCTGCTTGGTGAAAGTTGGTTTCAGCACATACTGTAGAGAAAGAGTCAACAGATTAATAACACAAAAGTACAGTACAATATCAACAATGTGATACTTTGACTATGTGCCTTGATGGTGTGAAACAATATCTAACTTATGCCGTCAAAGCATGATGCCGTCTCAAACAAAAATAAAAATCTGAATATTGACTGTGGTGCAACCTTAAAAACATGGATCAGATTATATTTAGGATATATCCTGATACAACAATCTCAACAACTTCAAAAACATAGATTTTTAACACA
The DNA here is from genome assembly GCA_943590825.1 of Bovichtus diacanthus. Lineage (NCBI taxonomy): Eukaryota > Metazoa > Chordata > Actinopteri > Perciformes > Bovichtidae > Bovichtus > Bovichtus diacanthus. The sequence goes on along the minus strand of CALSBV010010907.1, from coordinate 486,466 downwards.
ATCATTATCCATACATATTCCAGTTATTATTTACCTATTAGCTTTACCCATAACAACACTCAGTCTGGGATTTTAAATTTGCTTCTTTTTTAAGACTGCAGAACATGAAAATGAACGAACCATTTGCTATCAAAAGTATAATAATGGCATGCTATCGGCCTGTAACAAAAAGCCTTTACTTACCGTGATGTCTTCTAGTGAGGAGTCAATGATCTCGTAGTTGTCTGGTAGACAATAAAACTTGAGTGTGTGCAGATTGAGGAACACATGATGGGTAAACTGCACACTGTGAGTGTAAGCATGGGACTTCAAACCTCTACCTGCAAGGACGCATTCATGAGTAAATCAGTCCAAGAACAACAAGGCGTTTGATCCTTAGTTAAATGTCAGATAATTCACTTACCTTGAAAGTATTTCCCACATATAAGGCAGGCATAAACATTGATGTGGGAGAGAGAGATGGAGCAGAGTTTCTCAAAGTCAAAGTCCAGCACACTCCTGATGGATAAACAGACAAGACTGGGAATCAGCTGTAGAGCTATGGAGGAGGACAGGGCTAACTAGCATTTAGCACTAACATTAGCCATGCACATTCAACTTTATCTTGCCTGTTTATGGTGTCGAGGTAAGGACAGTGGCGGCTTCTCCGGTCTTCTACTACACGTCCTCGGCCTATTTTGGCTGCCACTGCAACATGAAGTAAAACAAAACAAACAGAGTTGGACCAAGTTGTATTCAATCAGTTGAATGTGATCTAACGTTAGCTAAACATGCTACCTGACTTAGCGTGTAGGTTGTTAGGAGATGATGGAATTGATACAGAGTGAATGAGAAGAGTGGTATATTTGTTTTAACCATTTAAAACTACACTGTAGTGCTACGTGTTGACCTGTCTGTGTGTGACTAGACGACCCCTGAATAACATCTAACGCACTTTCATCAGGCTTTTAGTAGCACTAGTTAGCTACCTGCTAACCAAACGTAGCACAGACGTTAGAAGTAAATAAACGTACCTCTGTCTTCGTCGTCATCATCGTCCACTTCAGCCTCTCTTTCTCGCTTCAGAGAAACCATCATAGCCGTTATCTTGCCAGCTCAATGTCAAAAACAACGGAGAAGGCAGAACTTATTTGAAAGAGATGAATGGGTCGAGCACCGTGCGCGTTGGTCGAAACTCGCGGTGGTTGTACGTCGCAAAGAGCAGACCAAAAACTAACCCGGAGTTGGAAGCTAGCTACATCGATCCTTTAGCTGCTTAATGGCAATTCAAATGTAATGCTTTGCTGGTTTTGAGAAAGCACAACCTGATGTTTTTATATTTATTTGTATGTAAAGTTTCTGTTTTAGTGTGTTTCAGAAAAATGTTCTCTTTAAAACAATGTGTATTATCTAGCTATTATTATTTGTTAAACTCCGGGAGTATTATATTTGGACAACAACTTACCATTAGCTAGCATGTAGCTTTTTGTCAGTGTCTATGGAACTGGCTGAGACTTGTTGCAATCATTAGCGTCATTAGCTCACAAATACTATCACTGCATTGGAGCTGTTTGTTGAAATGGATATTTTAAGGGACGATGAAGTTCATGACCTGAAATACAAACCTGGGGGCCGCTTGGATATGAGCCACGGCTTCCTGCACCATATCCGGAGGAACCAGATTGCTAGGTGATTTCCTCAACTAACGTTAGCTACTCGTGCTAGTTGCTAGCAAACTAGCTAGTTCACAATATCTAGAGCTGCAACCACACCTGTTTTCTAGAAGTTAATGTGAGGGAAGGTTCAGTAGTGGGGCACATAATGACTTAAATACCTTATTTTACGCTCAAAGTAAAAATATAAAAAAGGTCCCTCAGGCCCAATGGCCAGTGTAGGACACTGGAGGAAAAACAACATATAGTTAGCTGTTGCAACAACAACAAATAAATCACGGGGTGAATACAGAGTTGCATACTGTTATCACATATAGCATTAACTATCAAAGTACCGGCGATTCTGCTAGACATGTTTTTCAGACAGGAAAATATACATTAGAGAGATAAAAAAGTACAAAGCACATTTTACCTCATATTCTGTTGTTAAACACTCCTGATAATTCTTCCTATTTGTGTTATCTCTACTGGTTGGTTTATGCAATGTATGACCTTAAGACTGTATAACAAATGTGACTTTGTTGCTCTCGACTGACACAAATGGAGCTGCTGAGATGCAAGAAAAAATTCAGACTTGATCTGACAATCAAGTATTATCATCATCATCATCATCATCATTTCATGCAATAACAAAAAGTTGATTTCTTGTCTTTTCAAGAGATGACTATGATAGAGCGGTGAAACAAGCCAAAGAGGTGAAGCAAGCCAAAGAGCTTCAGCGGAGGAGGCAGACTACAACCCCTAGACGGCCCCGTCGACCTGATATCCAAGTGTACCATCCTCGAAGCAGACGTAAGTGTGATGTGCTATGTTGTTATGTTTATTGCCAACAGTAAATTCAGTTAAGAATATGCATGTGTGTGCTCATTTTCCAGATGGATCAGAGCCAGGGGCCGGTGCTGAGGCGGAAGATTCTAATGAGAGTGGGTCAAGCACAGAGACGGAAACCCATGGAACTGAACTCTTCTGGCTCGACTATCAGGCGGACTCTGGTACCATTACCTCCTTCCTTGTGCACAAGGTTAATGCAGATCCCTTTGACTGATAATTCTGGCTCTTTGATCTATTTTACTTTGCGTTAGTCTTAATTCCCTTGTGCTTTTTCTGTTTTTCGTAAGGAGGATGAGCCTGAGAAGTTGGTGGAGCGTGTCGCAGAGAAAAACATCCTGGATTCATCCATGAGGGCAGCTCTAGAGGCTCGAATTCGAAAGGAAATTGACAAAAGACGAGACAAACGCTGAGTGATATTCTCAGAACAGTAGATTGTGATGACAGAGCCGGGCTACAGGCAAAGAGGAGGAATACTTCATTTGCAGTTCTGCACTCCTACATTTACACTGTTGACAGTGTTGGGGGCATAATGAGGATCGTGTACAGTGACTGTGAGCAGAGATCCAACTTGATGAGCCACAATCAGTCCGTCTTCGCTTTTTAAAGAAGAAGGGACAGCACTTATCAAAGACAGTATTGTTGGGAGTTGACTGTCAGGTTCATGTTTACTACATTTTACTCACCTTGGATTGTTACGTCATACCCTCATTCATAACTTTAAGGACACGTTGTACACCTTCAAGTTGACTGGACCTATACAATGATGTTGCTTTCTAGCGGTTGAATTCAGAAAGGAGGTGGTACTCTTTGACAGAGAGCACTGTTAACCTTCCTCCTCAGTTGAACATGTGCTGTGTTTCTTGTGTTTACAAAGATCTAGTTTTTATAAACAAGATATATATTTTTTTTTTGGTAAAATGCTCTGAACGGACGATCAGTCTATCAGCGATTCTATGTTTAAAAATGTGAGGATATAGTTCTTTCTTTTGGAGTTGGAGAGTTTAGTGGATGTAGCCATGATAATGCGTTTGTGTGGCAACTGTGTTTGATTGTTTTCAGTATTCTAATTTATTTTGGATTGTTGAAATACTTTTATTTTTGATACTGTAATATTTTTTGAGGACACAACTCTTTACGTATACAATGACATACTGTATATAAAAAAATTGTCTGGATGTGCACTTATGGAATTGAACAGCCATAAAATGTGAACGTTTTTTTCTTAGTGTCTTGATCTGTTGTAAAAACACTCAAATCTGTGAGGAAAAATAACAGACTGATCACTTTTACACTTTTATCCTGAAATATACATTGGTAGATATACATGTTGGGGGTACAGCAAAATACTTTATAGAGTATTTTTATTTTTACTTTTTATATACCTTTTAGAAGAGGTTTCACATCATGTCCTCAGCAGGTGGCAGTATTAATCAGCGTTTCAACTCTGCAGGCCTTTCTTCTATGTCTCTCAATATTTGTTTTAATCATAAGTCAAATCATATTTTGGTCCATGACTAATGCATAGTAACAGTGTGTTCTAAATTTAAGAAAAAGACAAATGGCCAAACTGTCATTTTTTTATGCACAAGGTATCAACAGTAATTCAAGTAAATCAAACTGAAATGTCACACAGGGCGCTACTTGTTGAACTTTGACCCCTTGCTATTCAGAAACTGGAGAGTTAGACTTTGGAATTCCAGGGACACTAACGTACAATATTCCGGGGCTGCTTGTATGATAAAGAAGTCTGTATTGGTATCAGCCAATGTTTCCTTTCTTTTACCCACCTTCCAACCTGGAGTACACGTTTTTTGTTTTTGACCTCTGGGAAAACCCAGCAAGTTAGAACCAGCAAGGGGTGCACTGTAACCCCCCTCCACTCAAATTGTCTGACTCTCTAAAATACAAAATCCTATGTAAGGCGAGGATGTCTAGATGTGGATCACAAACGCTGACAGAAAGGCCCTGGGCCACAGCGATAATTAAGAAAAATGAGTTCTTAAAAAGGGTAGCATTCCTCATTATAACATAGACACCAGCAGAACTAGCAGACACATTTTTCCCACCCCCATGGTGAAAAGTGGAAACCCAAAGTTGCACTACCATCCCCTGGCTGTGGAAAAAAACAAAGTTGAGTTGACTTTTGGACAGACTAGCTGTTGATCCACACCAAAGTCGGAGATTAATTCATTGTTTTCATTAATGCAGGAAAATATGCAAACTTCATCCACTGACCAGTGTCATGCAAAGCCTTGTCGAGGAGGAGCGGTCTCTGCGATGCTATTGGTGGAACCGAGACACTCCTCTTTGGATTGTCAACGCCCTTCTCCAGCTCACTTTTCTTCGGCATGTCAGCATGTGACTGGGCTTATGAGAGGAGAGACACATTCCCATGTCAAACACTCCACTGCCAGCAAGATTATCTCCAGTTTCACTGTTTCTCAATTGGCTGAAAATGACCCAATCAAAGCTCACACATGCACACCTTCCCCTCTTTGTGCAGCTTCCATTAACATTATTATATAACGCACAACCTGTCGTCAGTTACATCCAGGAAAACTTGTCACACTGACCTGTTGTGACAGGTAGGCTGGCAGTTACGTATTTGGCAATTTGTGAATATGTTACATATAGTATATTTAGTTTTTCCATTTCAATCTTATTAGACGTAATTTCTGACCCACTGCAGTATTATCCAAAGAAAGAAAATTGTGTTATACATATGTTCCTTTTTTAATAACACTCTATAGGTTTGCATTGACAACTGTTTCAGTTACAGCAGATGTTTAAATAAACATATTGACCCAATACCCTCACCGACACGTAGACCGCATTAGCTTCTGTCTCATCATGACCTACATCACATTGTAAGTGACGACTTATTTATATTGAGATACTGAACTTGAATAGTTATGTAAATATTGTAAACACAGCTCCATTGCTAAACACAAAAGTACAAAATCCATTTTCTTCAGTTTAATTACACCCTAATAACGTCCCCATGACTACTTAAATAACAATTGCATAACTGAAGTTCATGGTGACGTAGGTTGTTTCAAAGGTGCTTGTGTAATCGGAGGCGCCTTTGTAACACTCATCAATACAAGAGATTGTTATTATGATAAGGTGTTATTATTCAACACACCCAAATCACACGACATATACAGTTTTAAGAAACTTGGAAGTACTGGCTGAACATACTTAAAACTGTTTTATCGCATATTTTACAGCCAAAACATGTAATGCAATAAGGCAGTATGAAAAATAAAAAAGCTACTGCCATAATTAGGCCAAGTTGGAAGGAATTTATTCACTGTTGCATAAAAACGGGACTATGCTTAACACATTTGCATTCCACATTAGACTATTAAATTGTCAAATACAGTAAAAGCAAATGTATATACCCTTTAATCATAAATGTAAAAAAGACAACAAATAACAAATTGGTGAAGAAAATTGTTTCCTTTCTCCAATTTGTTGCTGAATTTGGAAAAAGCAAAAAAAAATTTTTACATTGAAAATGCCTGGTGAGCCAACATCACTTTTAAGTGCACGGATGTTAACAATTTGGAGTGAAGTGGAGTAGTTAATCACATGCAAAAAAAAAAAAAAAACTTAAAAGAGTAGTGTGTGGCTTCAATTTCACTGTCTTGCAAAGGTACAGTAAAGCAACAGCAAGCTCAAACAGATATTCCAACAGCTGTCACCCAATCCTTACAAGAAACTCCCCCGACCTCAGCTAAACGCTGACCTGCGTGTGCCCTTTACACTGTGCCAGCTCTCTACACTGTTGGGCTTGTTAGTGTCTGCTGTGAGAAAATTAAAGACATTATCTTTCAGTCAGTTTGGTCTCACTATCATGTATGCATAGTACTTTGTTTGGTCTCAGACGCCAGCAGAGCCCATGTTGTAGTACAATGCTCTTGAGGAACTGTTACTCAGAATTGTATTATAACAGCCAGGTGCATTTCAGCTGACTCCGTCATACTGGTGCAGTGATCTTGCCCATTCAAGGCTGTGGAAGTGTACCCCTCCACCATTCAGAGCTAAATATAGATGTTTGATTGAGCCAACGTGGAAGTGGAAATGCACAGCTGCTGTAGTCACACTGCAGACAGGACATGAGGTCTGAATTTAATGTTATTTAAGCATGAATGCTACTCATAGGTGGATATTTTGTAACTGTAGTAATGTACTTTGTAAAATTAGCTGGGCCAGCTCTTAAAGACAACTCCAGACATTATTCATAATGCCAGCTTGCATAGATGTATCTAGAGTTTGTAATTTAACCTCCGAAAACCACTTGAATACACCTTCACATTTATCCATAGGTTTGAAAATAAAACGTATAAAAATAAAATAATAGTAAAAATGACTGCCTCCTAATAACTTTGTTTCATAAGTAATACCATCAAAGTGAACAAGTATTCTATCTGAGTCTCGGGTGTTGCCAGGGAAGGCAAAAGTACCCAAGTATGCAGGTCCCCATGACACTGAAACTCTTATGCTTATTGCTTATAGTGCAGCGACCACATGCAGACCACTAAATCCACTCATTCATTTACAAAGCTGGCAGGATTTATGTGGCATTAACAAAGCTAATTATTGTGAAAAAGCTCATTTGATTACCAGTTCAGCATTAAAAAGCTCCAGAGTTTCTTTTCTAGAACAGGATTTGATGCTAAAATCTCTCAGACTAAATGAGTTTCAGTCAGAATGTGAAACAAACATATGGTGGCATATGCTGTACATCTTGGACCGATACGGGGAAATTAGTTAAAAAATAATGCATCTATTGATACCAGGAAGAAAACAAATCATAGGCTCTCCGTGGGCATCGTTGTATAATGTTCAGCTTATGTTTTACATACATACAACATAGCAAGTATCTTTGCTTCACCCTTAAGGCGCTGAGTAGAGAGGAACGCTCAAACTTGTTTCAGTGGTTATTTCAACACCTTTCTGTCGTTAGGTTTGAATAACTCGGAAGGAACTGAAATAAACGTGTTGCATTCATCTCAAGCTTCTCCTGTCATAATTATTCATGTTAAGATTCTTTTATCTAGATGTTGCATTCTTTATCGCTAATTGAAGAAGTTGTTTGGAATCACAACGTGCAAGAAAGTGAAAAGCATTAATAAAATCACGTGTAGACTTACAAAGAAGAGTCAGAATACCATCAGCACAAATATCTATATTCTGTATTCTCATGGAGGTCCATGGTTTTGTTAATGTGTTTTTGCACAGTATTATTTGCATTGCACAAACATTGCATTTCCTGAGGTGTCATATTGGTATTATCAACTATTAGCTCATATTTGTTCAGAAGTCACTGTTCAAGTAAACATACTGCAGATTCATATCCTGTTGGAATGAGACAAACCATTTGCTAGTGATGACAGAGAATGTACAGTGTGAGAAATGTGTCTTAAGAAAGGCTGCAATGTGTTCTTTGTTAAAGGTCAAGGAGCAGTATCTTGAATCAGCTGCTGGCCTTTGAGGATTTAAATAGTATTACCTTGTTTTTATTTTATCTGTGTGAGTTCAGTTTTATACAGAGACCATATAAACTATTGTTAATATTCAATTTTCTCCAGAAATGAGTGGATTGTATTTATTTTTTTTAAATAGCCTTCAGGCATCTGACTTCCCCGTTGTTCATTCTGAGCAGCTAGATATATAAAATGCAGCATCTGCTATGAATGGGCCATATCAGCTGCCAACAAGTACCAACTTGATACACACATTATATGAGTGTTTGTGTCTAGAATGCTGGTGTCAGGTATTAAAGTACACGGCTACGCTGATAAGGTATCACCTTTGAGCAAGCCTTAGGGCATCTAGAGATATGTCTTTCTGTTTCTGAAAAGGCTTCACGACTAAATGTTTCAGCAGATTGCTGGATGCCTGAAGGCCTTTCTTTTATGAAGCTTCTGAGTTTGACGCTTTCTTGGCTTAGTCTCTACCATGAGAAACTGCTTTGTCACACTTTGCCATTTGCTCCATTTCCTGCATCTACATTTACAGTTGTATTGTTTAATGCGTGAATGCTTGCTTACACCAAAACAAAGGCCTCCAAGAGCCCTTTATGCTTAGGTTACAATAAGTGGCAAAGGGCCAAATGTCCTCGCTAACGGCCACAGCCACAAAGTACACATCTCTGTTATAGTCTTTATTGACTGCAAGTCATTCTGTGAAATGGGTATCTTTTGGAAAGTCACGTAAAGCTCCCTTTTTTTAAGTCCTTGCGAAAATGGGATTAGAGGAAAAATGCATGTTGAAGAAAAAACATGTTGGTTCAAATCTAGGCATTTTTTAGTGTAGGTGGGCTTAAACACCTGGGAGATATCCTTGACAGCTTCCTCAGCTTTCACAATGCAAATACCATAAAGCTAATTTAACAGGAGAAGCCAGCTTCAAACGCCGAGGTAGCTGGTGGTGTCGTTAATCTCCCAAGAGCTATTATACCTGTCACACTAAAAGTATACAGAGCATTTCATTTGGTTCAGGCAGCTGCCAAGACTCCAATAAGTGGCATGTAACATGTCCGGGAGCGAGATCCAAGAGGGTTACTCTACCTACGACCTAAAACCTGCTTCCAACTATTCCCCTCTGGCAAGACACACTAAGGCCTCAAGCAGCTCATGAATGCAAAACTGTCACAAGCACCTTTTGCGGACGGTTTAAATTCCACTTCACAGACCATATACACCATATATATTTCTCAAGTTACTTGTGGCTCAGTGCTTGCATGTCATCATGGACATTAAACATTTGATGGTTTGTGTGAATTGGAATTTTAAAGTTTTTAATATATCATGGAGGCTAGGACTACAAAGGGAACATTCTGGTCTCAATCACACTTCTATGAAAACCAATGTTTTCAAATTTGTAGCAACAATTTATTTATTTTTTTTTTTTTTTAAACTTTCTAGGTGGTTCAGTTAAGTCATGTCGTAAATTAAATTGGGGATATGTGCCCTAAGCATCGGCTGCGGAACCCCCGAAGAGGGCTTTGCCAATGCAATCACTTATTTTCATATCACATATAAACATAACAAGCAGACATCTTAATGGCAAGATATAGAAAGCTACATGTCAAAATTTCCCTTAACAAACCTATTTCTTAAAAAGCTTTAACCTCTGAAATGTGCATGTAACAACCCTGTTATAGTAGGCATTATTAAAGCACGGCCAGCTATAAAGTAAGAGCATGATGTGAATCATGCATGTGATCATCTTTATTTGTTGCTGGGTACAACACACTGGTTTCTGATTTTGGGAAACTAAAGGCATTTTTATTAGCACAATTTATTTGACAGACTGATTAATGCTTTTTGGTCAATTAACCTAAAAAAGGTACAATATTGAAGTGTCGTTACTTCCAGGTATGGAATTATGCTAGGATATATATATGCAATATTCTCCAAAGTATTTCATGGACAGAAGCAGCCTTTTATTTAATTTGATTATAGCTGGAGTTTTGTTTTACACAGTATGCTCAGAGTATGGTATACAGGGTCCTTCACTTAAAACCAATAAGATATTTGCCTCTACATTTTCCAGAGCTCATATACACCCTTCCCAACGACATACATTGGATGCCAACTTCTCTCCCGTCTCAAAGGCAAAATAGACAAGAGTCTTCACCCATTGCCATCTTAGATGTTTTTGGCATATTACAGGGCAAGAAATTAATAAGATCTTATCCATTCCTCTAGAAAGAGACTTAATAGGCATGCTACTTGGGATACCCAAGGCCTTATTACTGATAAATAAAAAAAAGGGAAACTTCATAAAATGCTAACATTCTGTGCAAGTTCCTAATTCTGAATTGGATAATGGAGAAAGTCCTTGAAAAAGTGGTGTGCCCTGAAAAATCAATAATACAAGACAAACCATGATGACAGACATTTGAAAGGAGTAGTTTTTTTTTTATTACAGAGCATAAGGAAACTACCCAGTCTAGACATGAAGCAAAATACAGTATGAGCTACTTGTTCCTCTGAAAGTTGAGTGTATGTTGGTAGGAGGAGAGATAAAGTAAATGGGGAGTAGAGGAAATAGAAAAGGCACTCTTACACTTACTGTAGCCAACGGGATGACCTCGAGTGGTAAAAAAAAAAAAAAAAAGGAACAAAACCAAAACTTGAACCTATCCCACATGGGATGGCCGTGTAAACAAGGGTGGTTTCTCTGTACTACACCAACCAAATGATGCCATTCCATTGAGGATAGGTAAAAGCTAAAGAATTGCAGACATTTTAAAAATGGGATTTCAAAACCAATTCACTTAAAAATATAATCTACAGTCCAAAAATAAAAAGTAGGTTTTAAAATAGTCAACAGTAGCCAGTGACACTTTCTTGTTGAGGCGGACCAAAGCTTTTCTGTACAACACTCTGGAGCCTCAAGCAAGACACTGAAAAATGGTCAAGTCAAAAGGAATTCACGATTTAATAGCCAAGTGTGTTTAAAGCTGCCTTCTGAAACCTTGGCTTCTCTGTATCCACGCCAAGTTTCAGAGAACAAATAAATAGTGTTAAGGTTTGACTTCAAGCCAATAAGACTCTGTGGCAAAGAGCACTCCTTTAAGAATAAAGACGGGACTAGGTTTCTCTGTAGCTACACCTGCCATCAATATACTTGAGGAGTAATAAGGACCTTTAGTCACTTCAAACCATAAAAATGCAATTGAAACTACATTTTAAAAAAAGGACTTAAAATTGAATTTCAATGCATAAATAATCCAATTTTTGCCATTACGATCAAGTATAACAAATACCTCTGCAGACCAGAGCAGTGACATAGCAGCTTCTGACTTTTCTGTATTACGTCAGAAATCAGCAACAGTCTGTAGGGGAATCTGAGGCTTTATGCTCATTTGAGAGCTTGAATAATTAGGATTTGGCTCGCCCATTAGCCTGCAATGCATAGCATTTTTTATTTTTTTTGTGAAAACAGCAACAACCTTTAATTTTTTATTTTTTTTGAAATTGTGCCATTCTAGCATCCTCCACAAAAGACAAGGGGGTAAAACAAAAAAAAGGATAAAGAATACTGGGTCAGGGAGTAATTGTACCAGACTGACAAAAGGAGGAATGTTTAGAAAGACACTAAACTTGTTTGGGATGGTGCTAGATCAGACGACCCTCTGACTATCAAATGATGCTTCCAAATGGACTTGCAAAACGTAGATGTCGCGCAGACTCCTTACATCAGTAGCACCAGTGAATTAAGGGGGGTATCACATAGAGCCTAAGATGCAATCGCCATGACACCAAATAAAAAGACGATAATGACGAGTGTGGAATGCCAAAAGGAGAACTACTAAGCACTGCTATTCAGGGTCTATCACAAGAAGCAGGGGAACCTCAAGATGTGGGAGAACATCAAGTATGACGGTGCATGAGTTCATGGAACCCATCCAGTTCTTTAAACATCAAGTTTGAGGCAAGCCTCCTATAACCCAGTATGATACTGCAACCAGCAGAAAACAGCAAGAAGACAAAAGGAGGGAGTTGGAGTGAGGAAGGAGTCATGTGTTAAAGATACCATTACTATGAGAGAGATGAGGGCATTTCACCCCCGGAACCTAGGAGGCTTCTCTGTAGTATACACCAACAGGCCTGGGGGGGAAAAGCTTAACATGTTTAGTATTTGAGCTTTTTGGGCACCTCCCATGGGAAGGAGTCTCGGCCAAAGTGGCCATAGGCTGCGGTCCTCTGATACAAGGGCTTCTTCAGATCCAGCTCCCTGGAATACATAATCAACATATTTAGCAGCAGTCACACCCAGTGAGCTCAAATGCACACAAGCATAGTCAGGCATGACGCTCACATTAGCTGATAGGGCGTGTCGAGAGCCACCAAAAAAAAAAAAATAATCACGTTTGTTAGACCAGCTGATAAAGAGGGAAACACGTGAAGCTTCGACACTTACCATGACGACCAAACTCATCCCATAGCAGTGTGGTGACTGCAGCTGCAAACCACACTCTACAGTTTACAAAACGGATGCTTATCCAACTATGAGCTACAGGGCTTCATAACAAAATATAGCATGCATGTCTACCCAATAAATGACACTTTAGCTCCCAATAATGCACCCACATGTGTAACCTTTGACACTATGCCAAAGAAATTCAGTAGAAAGAGATAAGGCAAAAGCATTTCATCAAAGAAGCCAAAGAAAAGGCAAGCTGGAGCAAAAAGAAATTGTATTGGCGCTGCAGTTTCAAAATAAATTAGATTAAATAAAATGAACTAAATGCTGGGCAGGGCAACTAAATTAAAGAAAACAACAAAACAAGGCACAGCAAAGAGGAAGGATCTGCCGTTTCAATGAGTAACAGGTGGCTTCAGACATTATACTTTACCTGACAATAACTCCAGGACGGAGATCAAAGTTCTTCTTCACAATATCAAGCAGCTCCCGCTCACTCTTATGGGAGGTCCCGTAGTGGAAGATAGAAATGGAAAGGGGATGGGCAACTCCAATGGCATAGGAAACCTAATACAACACACACGCACATGTATTATATCAAGCAAAAAAACTTCAGCTAGGAACCTCTTGCAGCCCCCCTCTCTACAAATGAATGTGGTGGGTTCTACCACTTACCTGGACCAAAACTCTCCTGCAGAGCTCAGCCTTCACCAGAGACTTGGCCACCCAGCGTGCAGCATAAGCAGCAGAGCGGTCCACCTTTGTGTAATCCTTCCCAGAGAAGGCCCCACCACCGTGAGCTCCCCAGCCTCCATAAGTGTCAACAATGATTTTACGCCCCGTCAGGCCAGCATCACCCTGCGATTTAAAAAACGCATGTTACACAGGCAAGTAACTGACTGGCTAAATATTTTCTGAAAGCCACACCTCCCAACATTTACCTGTGGTCCTCCGATAACAAATCGCCCGCTGGGCTGCAAATGGTAGACTGTGTCGTCATCCAAATAGATGCACGGGACAACAGCCTTGACAACCTTCTCCTTCAGGGTGTCTCTCATCTCCTCCAGGCAAATATCCTCATCATGCTGAACAGAGACGACAATTGTGTGCACACGCACTGGAAGCATGGCGCCACGGTCCTGGCGGTACTGGACTGTAACCTGCAATAAAAAATAAATAAATAAATAAGCTAAATCCCACCACCAAAAGATGATTTATAGTAGTCATTAATAGAAAGTACAACCACTTTACCTGCGTCTTTGAGTCTGGCCGGAGCCATGGAAGGGTGCCATTACGACGCAACTCAGCCATCTTAGCATTCAGTTTGTGGGCAAGGACAATTGTGAGAGGCATACTCTCCTCGGTCTCATCAGTGGCATATCCAAACATCAAGCCCTGCAGACCAAAATTAATATATTCTGTTTAGAACGCACATATCTACGTAATAAGGACAAAAACAGACCAGTAATCTGACTTCAAAACATACATGGCAGACTAAAATGTTGATAGCCACTACTGACCTGGTCCCCTGCTCCAATGTCCTCCTCGTTGCGGTCAATGTGAACACCCTGTGCGATGTCAGGAGACTGCTGCTCCAAGGCCACAAGAACATTGCAGGTCTTGTAGTCAAAGCCTGAGAAAGAGACAGAACACAGCAGTTCAAGACACCATTATTTTAATACCAGACAAGTCAATGAAAAGCTCAAACTAGAAACAACATTCCACACCTTTGGAGGAGTCATCATATCCTATTTGGCGGATTGTGTCACGAACAACTTTCTGGTAGTCCACTGTGGCACGTGATGTCACCTCACCAGCCAACAGGATCATCCCAGTCTTGGCAACAGTCTCTGCACCAGGCAAGAAAGATGCAAGAAAATAAGTTTATGTTGACATCGGATTTGAGCAAACAAACACAGGAAAATTGTACTTTTTCCTTACCACATGCAACTTTGGCATCAGGATCCTGCTTGAGGTGGGCATCAAGAACTGCATCACTGATCTGATCACAGATTTTGTCTGAAAAACAACCACAATGATATTAAACGCCTGCAGCAAAACCATGTCTGTATGTAAACTTTGGCGACTAGTCTCGTGCTCAGTGTAAGTATGGGAGCACAGTCGCCATTTCAGCATGTGCACACATGTGATGGGGAATGCATTGCGCGCAACTAACATGTGACCAGAAGGCAAGCGTGCTACAGTTCTAAACATTGAATATTTCATCTGCAGAAAATAAAACGGCAGTAAAAACAGCCACCATCGGACGCTGCTGCTCAGGCCAACTGCGCTAGCAGTCATTGTGCCTCGCGTGCTTCAGGAATAGCCCCGCACAATTTGGCACGTTCAGGAACGTTTAACCACCGACACAAACACATATATGTACTGCGAAGAGCAGTAGTCTAGGCCCGTTCAGTGGTTGTACGATTCGGAAATTGGTATGTTTGCAGTCGGAGGAGCAGACACGCAATAGCGTCACCTATTCAGCAAAGATTAGCGTGCTAACATTAACGTTAGCTAGAAGCGCGTGCTCTTGACACCGGCCCAGCTCGCTGGCGGAAAAGGCCGTAACGTTCAAATGTCAGTTATGTATATTCCAGTGTTTCTTATTCACATAAAATGTACTATAGGTTAGGCAGACAACGTCATAAAAATAGTTAAACATTTTAGACAAACTTGAAAGAGCGGGGTATGTGTGGAGGGTCTTACCAGGATGCCCTTCTCCGACAGACTCTGAGGTGAACAAGAAGCAGTCCTCATCAATGAGGGAGTTATGAAAACCATTCATCTGTCCGTTCATGGTCGTTAACGGCTGCTGCTGGTATGTAAAACTGTTACGGTGTTAATATAGAGATAACTATGTTTCTCTTAAACTAACAGCGTCTCTGCGTTTTCCTTCCTCTCCCAAAGGACAGTCTCGTGCCTCGGTGTATTGATCCTCGAGCGTGAGCCTCATGTCGCAGAGCGCCACTATTTATGATACGAAGTCTGACGTCACGAGCTGGATCATACCATCGAGCCTATGGAGGGGTCACTGCATACTGTAACCAGGAGATACGTTGCAGAATGGCAATCATACCGCTCCCATGTGCGATCCAAACGTTACAGTGACTCGAGAGCCTTGCTCAATCAGCACCTTTATATCAAGAATCCCATCGCACCTAAAGTGCGTGTGTCAGTGACTGGACATGTGTGTGAGAAAGGTAGATGATGTAATAATAGGAGTTAGTTGCACCTTGTGTTGGGTTTTCCATGACATGTACATGCTGGAAACCCTACCATACTTGAGTCATAACGTTGTAGGTTCTGACTTTAAAACCACCACCACCAGGCCACTATACACCCACACACATCTTTCTTGTATGTCTTTAATTTCCCAGCCTTGATACCGTCAGTGCATACATGTATGTACCTTCAACATTACAAAAACAAAAGCTTAATATTCATTCTAACAATAATATCAAAATGAACATAAATTATAACGCACTGGCCAGATATCATTGCTTTGCAAAACAAAACAAGATTGTGATTGATTCCTACATAAATATGAGGATGTGGCCTCAAGCTGACCGTCCTTTCCGCTTTATGTCCTGTTGTGTTTTAAGCAAGTAGAAGTAGAGCTGGCTGGCTGTCATTCTGCACACAGGAACATTCAGTTTATAAGCTTATATTTACAATAATATAATATTATTATTATATAATATAATAATTACAATACTAATTACAATAAATAGACTCAAATGGCCTAATAAAAGCTCAGATGTTCAATGTTATTTGTTTTGTAAATTGACATCCATAGGATTTGATTTCTATTAATCACGATGTGTTATATAAAACGGTCTTTGTGTGTACCAGAAGTGTACCACACAACAAATATAAATATTTCCCAGAAACTGGTAAAGTTAATCTGATAAATTGCATTCATTTGAGCTATCACAAGAACATCAGAACATGTGCTTTCCTGCTGAAACAACCAGATATACCAGAAATTCATTTGCAATAGAGTCAAAACTGGACAGTGGAGAGAAGAGCGGAGGCTGTGGATGTTATATCTCAACATAACTTGATTATACTTTACTCAAAAAACTCCCATCTCCATCTTACCTTCAGGCACTGTTCTGTAACATAATCAAAAACTCTGATTGTGAACATGTTGTACCTTTGTATGCAACAGATTGGTTTAATTAATGTCGCTACAAGGACTGGTTTACTATTGTTTTAGCTCCAAAGCAGGACCTTTTTATTCATTTGAGAAGAGGAGTATTTCAGTTCCGCTCCAACTGTTTAAGCCTGAAAAGATAGATTCATCCAGAATCTGATGTTGAAACTGCGATATTGTGGTTTCAAAGTTTTTGAATCAGTCCACTGCTCCACCAAAATGTTCATCAAATGTTCATTTTTCTTCTAGTCATTGTGAATATCCAACATCCTGCACATATTAATCGTCTCATTTTCAAGATATCTTTCAATATGATAACATGGCTTGTCACAGTGACAAAGCATTTATGAAGGTGTGGAGTATGCTGGCAAAGTTGTGCTACAATCAAAGCCCAGTGTTACATCATAGAGCAGAAAGACATGATGTTTGATCTGACCTACAGTGAGGAGATATAACATCAATGCTCAGTCACTATGGTAGTTAGATAACTCTAATAGTGGATGTTAGGTAATTTTTATTAATATAATGTGAGATAAATTGTAAAGGTGGCATTAATATCTAACAGCATATACTGATAAGGGTTATTCCACACACACAGTGGCTCATATCAAAGGTTATAAAAGTTCAAAAATAAAGGTTGCCTTCAGAACACACACACACACACACACACACACACACACACACAC
>CALSBV010010907.1:449294-469093 GCA_943590825.1 Bovichtus diacanthus | reverse complement strand
ACACACACACACACACACACACACACACACACACACACAGCTATTATATTAATATAAGCCACAATTAGACATTTCAATTGTGCAATTTTGATGGAAAATCCAACCCAAAATAAACTATTCACAGTTATGGCATTACAGGGTCATTAGTAGTGTCAGCGTACCCTTTTAGTCAGTTAATTTAATTATGTTATTATGGTGTTTATTGTCACTAAATGAAGCAACTCAATCCCTGACCAGTGTTGCATCAGAGCGGTAGTCATTTGTCATCATGAATTTGCAGGGTGGACACTTTCTTTTCAGAGTGCAAAAGCATGATGCAAGATGCACCTGCTGTTGCTTTCTGCAGGATGTGATGTTTTTCCTGCTAAAATAGCATGCAACGTTGACCGTAATCAAAATAATAAATCACAAAGAGCTGAATGTTCCAAAGGTGAATAATAGTAGCCTGAAAGTCCACTCTAATACTGTTAATCATTGAATTAAGTTATTTTACATAACTGATGCATATACAATGCTGTTGTTGCATTAATGGCCTTTATAGTCATAATAGTAATATTGCTTGCACTTACTTGTGCAAAAGGTTTTCGCAGCACAGACTGCATTCTCTCTCTTTTACTCTCTAAGGATATTTAACTCTTCAGTGCATCAGGTTTTCACTTACTCTGATATGGAAAAGTATCATAAGAAACAATAGATAACACTAATTACCAATTTTCAAGCAATGGACAATAAATATGAAGAGACTAAGGAAACAGACAGCACAATTTGAAGGGGAGTATATTATTTCTTTGGACAGTGTAGGAGAACAAAGCAAGCAACCCCTAAAAAAAAAAAAAAACCTTTCTCGTCTCACTGATAAGGTAATTTCACAGAGATAAAACAATTCGTATCTCATAGAGTTGCTATATTTTTTGTCAATTTGATTCACAATTATACAAAGACCCGTAGACAATCTACACTTCAGACAATAAAACAACATTTAAACTGGATTTACTAAAATGGAAACTGGAGAAATCAGACTCTCTTCATAGTTCCTGACAGAACAAGAAAAATAATTATCAATATTCTGTAATATCCATTGAAATAATGCTCCCTCACTGGCCAGCAGAATTCAGGCTCATTTAACAGTTAAATAAGAAAATAAATACATCATTTAAATAAAATTATCTTTGTGGCATAGATTGTCTCCTATTTTGTGTTTTATACCATACTTATACTTATATACTTATATTTGTAGTTTACATACATATTTCTTCTATTTTAGCCACATAATTACAAAACAATAACATTCTGTAGACAGAGCAATTTTTTCATTAACATTTCACAATAGATAGTCACTGGTCATGACCGCAGAACTGACCATACTTATCTAAATGACCTAAAGTAGGACAAAGTCATACAATCTTAATCTTTTTTAAACATCTCACGATAAACAAAGGTCCATTAGATTTTTCATTTAGAAAAAACAAGAAAATACATGAATGCGCTATGAAATGATCGAACTTGTTCAGATTTGCTGCAGTTTCTTCACCTAACACGTACACTGAAGTAAAATCTTTATACTGTCCTTACCAAGTTTTTCTAACAATTTTCACAGCCACGATTATAACAAAGAGGAGTCAAAAACAGCACTTTACGGCACAAAAATCACAGTACCGGAATGTTCAGTATGTCAAGCAGCAAACCATGCAAACACAGTCACACACACACACTCACACAGTCACACACAGTCACACACAGTCACACACAGGTTACAGCTACAACAGTATACACTGTCCTACGCTAACAGCCCAAAAGTACAAAGTGTCTAAGATGGTGCATCAGAGGTCACACGGTAACAATGCAAACGACTACTGTGACTATTGTCACTGTCAGCTAACCACCAGGATCAGTATGGGAGGATCTGAGCAAGAGAAAATATCAAATCAAACAGGAACAGTGAAGAAAAGAAAAAGTAATTTGTGGAACACGTCAGCTTCGCATCATACTACTTACAGTATAATGCAAAGTCCTGTTTTAGCTCCACATAGTAGAATTCCTGCTCACATTTGTCAGATATCCAGATTGATTATCATTATTAAAAAAAAAAAAAACATGCAAACATTTCTCATTTTAATTTAATATGTATTCAAAGTGTATTTTTGTTTTGTTTTCTGGCCTAAAATTATTTCAAAAAGTATCGTTGCTGCTGTGTGAAGCAGGAGTTAAATAAGGCTCATTCCCTCACATAAAGGTACGTGTCCAAGCAATATACTGTATACGTTTCCTGGGTCAGATATTGCTGTGGTTACCACTGATGTTGGCCAAGCTGAGTTAATAGCAAGCAATTAATCAACCAGTTCTAGCAAGACAGCTATGCTGTGTTAGGTGACAGCTAGCCTCACACACCCATCAAATCCCACTGCAATGATTTGGCGGTCTATTTAAAGGCCTTTACGCTCACATTTACTTTCTAAGCTGATGTGTGCTGTGCTGCTGCCATGGCTGGTGGCCGAGCCCCCTGAACCCCAGTCTCCACATCCACTTTGGTCCTGCTCTGTTTTTTCATGCACCCTGGAGGGACTTTATTCCCATTGGTGGATCTTTTGAAATGTTCCCTGCGTGTTATGCATCATGTTGCTGTGTAATGCATGCTAAATTTCCAAAGCAGCGAATATTCACAAGAGTAGACAACCGCCAAGTCAAATTGCTTGGCTATCTCCATTTGCTGATATGCAGAAGCTAATAAAGTGAGTGATTGTTGACAGAGCTGGTGATACTTATGTGGGATGTTTTAGAATAAAATGCTTTTTTCACTATGTCTCTATGGTTCTTTTTGTCAGAGCAGATTTGTTTCATAATACACGTTCCACAACTAAAGCAAACTGGGCGATTTGTGAGCAATGTCTGTCAAGTATGTCATACTCTTTGTCTCAAAAGGGTTTGCTGACATGGCTGCTGGTTACGTCAGTGCAGAGCTTCAAATCATGGTCGCAATATGGGGAAGATGATTTCTAAAAAGTATATGTAAGTATATATATATATATATATATATATATATAAATAAATATAAATAAGTAACCACTCTTTTACTCTACATGACCATAACATCCTTGAGTACTTCCTAATGCAAGGTGTCAGCTCCCTGTACTGTACACACCTGAGAAAGGACAAAGGCAGAAGGAACACAGGACAGAGGGAAAGGTTTACAAATAAAAAATATACAATGTGCACGGCTAAATAGAACAACCCAAGGCAAAGTAAGCCTTCTGGACAAACCAGATGGCTGTTCCTGAAAAGGATGGCATCAAAAACTGTATATTTTCATTACAGAAAACATACAATGTTGTGGATGTATATAATAAAAAGACACAACAGTTGGCTATGTGACCTGTGACAACAGCAGAACTAGGTTGTGCATCACACCCCTGAACCCTCTTTGTCTTTTACTTTCTCCCCAGGAGCAGACACCTGGCTGCTGCTGCCCTCTGCTGGACGTCCTGTGGACTCCCTCTCAGCTGTTGTGCTGGATGGAGAGCCCTCAGTGACATCGAGCACCTTCATCTTGGCCTGCGCGGGGCTGCCAGAGCGGCTGTGACTGCCGCGGCCGTGGCTGCCGTGGCCGTGGCTGCCGCGGCTGTGGCTCCCGCGGCTGTGGCTGCGATTGCTGCGGTGTTTGGCCTTGCGTGGACTGGGACTGCGGGACCTCGTCTTCATGAGGACAACAGTGCTGTCATCCTCTGAGCTGAAGTCAGAGCTGTCTGAAGAACTAGCTTCAAGACCTGAAGTGGGAAGCTGGATCTGAAGATAGATGAAAAAGAGAATAAGAGTGAGATGTAGGAGATAGAATATGGAGAAAGAGCAGCAAAAATGCTGGTGAAGGTAATGTAAAGTGTTTAGATGCAGATGGGAACACCATCAGTAATAACATATAGATGTAATGTCCCCTCTTAAAGCACATTTGATTGTTTTACCCTCAAGAAAGCAGAGCCAGCGTGCGATGATTACCTGAAATGGCTCCGTTACACCCACGATGGTGCTCATGTTGTTGCTATAGTAACCCAAGATAAAGTCCCCTGAGCCTTTGGGCAATTCCTCCTCAGTAAAGGTTACCTGGAAAACAGTTAGTCAGACATCTATTACATGTGAAAGAGAAGCATCTCTGAAGAGAATTCAGCACGTAACAAGATTACCTGATGTTCTGGTCGTGTAAAATCAGCTTCCTCCTGCTTGGCCCACACATATCCCACATAGTCCTTATGGTGCTTGAAGCCCACCTAGGGTAACAGAAACAGTAACTACATGATTAAAGTGGGTAACGCAAAGAAATATTTGGTATACCACGACTAATAATTTTCCGACGTGTATTCTTCAGACGTTATTTGGCCAGTAGAGGTACAACCATTTACCTTGTACAGTCCGATCCAGTCCCAGGAGCTGCGAGGGAAGTTGGGCACCAGTTTGAATTTTGCTACGGCATCAGCAATACTGTTCCACTCATCCTCCACTATGATTGTGACCAGGGGAATATCCACCTTGTACGGGAACTACAAAGAACATGTACCATAAACATTTATACAGTGCAGTCATTTAAAAAAAGTTTTAATTTCCTACCTAAATGATAAGGGCCGAGTATCGAACCTCAATACTAAAGGTATCGAAAGTTGGTCATATTCTTAGTCTTGTGTAGGTAATATATAAGCAGATGTTTCCCGATTCCAATCATAACCTTGCCTTTCTTGGACAGCAGTTTGAGTTTAAACAACATTAAACATTGTTGTTCTATTCTTAAACTACGGGGCGGAAAATTGTTTCGCTTTGGTACTGAAACTTAGTATTTTATTATTGTTTTAGCACCAGTTATCGAAAGATTTAAAAAAAATAAAAATAAATGCTAGCCTTAATTAATTTTTACAAAGTACCCTGATGTCTCACCTGCAGGGTAAAGATGGAGGAGACAGGTTTGTGGTCACTGACTGTGTACTCCATGTAACTTCGGTAGTAGTGCTGTGTCACTTTGGTTCCACTGGTCAGCCCCAACATGGAGCCACGCTTCCCTGCGTTGAGAGCAGCGCCGGCAGTAGCAGTGGCTCTGAGGCGCCACAGAATCCGGTCGGTCCAAGCTGGTTTGCGCTTTTTCCCACTGGGAGGGAAGCAGAAAGAGAGAGATGGAGCAGAACAATACCAACTTCATTAAAATCAGTACATGGAGGTATTTTTATGCTCCCCCTGGGTAGTGAGGACCTTTCAGCGAGGGAAATAGAAGTATTACTGAGCTAGGCTCTGTAATACATATTCAGTGGCCTAGAATTCATTATAGCACCCGTGGCATCACCAACCTTGTGTCGTATGTATCTGTTCCAACGTCAAACTTGTAGGTGGGAGGAAATTTCAGCGGCCCCTCTTGGAAACCCTCCAACACGGTCTCACTGTCTTTGGCCATATTGAGCTGTAACAATAAGAATGAGTGGAAGTCACTCACTGAAGGAGATAGTGTGTTTGTCTATTGCCCTCTAGTGGCATCACCTACACAGTGCATAGTCAGACGAGACGTTGTATCATGTACTTCCTGACTTTTTAACACCATTGCAGCTTGTGAAATGTCTTCACAAGAATTCTGATCCAAAGCAACTGCTATGAACACAGCTGAGCGAAGTTGTTATTCAGGAAGACCACATGCAGGAGTTAGATTTCACAGTCTATATTTATATAGTATATTAAACAGCCTTTGTCTTTTACCTGATCCTTTTCCCACAACACTGGAAACTTGTTGTTATCGATAGCTGATTTTACAACTTGCATATCCAGCTCATCAATACGGAAATTGAGATCTCCAAACCAGAACACCACACTGTGAGAAAAAAGAGGTAATTTCATGAATTCAAGTACTTTTGCAATGCTGATGGTGGTCAGAAAACATGAACATGGAGAAAACAAGTCTGGGAATGTTTGCCACGTATCTATCTGCGTGGAAAGGTGGTTCGGACTTACTCATGGTCGAGAACCCCGGTGGCAGCCTGGCCCTCGAACTGCTGCTGCTGCAGGATGCTCTCGAAGTCTTCCATGCGCTGCTCTGAGTTTTCCATGTGAGCCGGCAGGTGGCAGTTGAGGAAGCAGATGGTGTGGCCAAACGCTGACATGCGGGCGCTCACGCCACCTTTATTGCCCTGTAATACCGATAAGCACAAAGGAAGTTAAATCATTTCTAAAAGAGGAAGGCACACATTGTTAAAAAGGAAGAACGCTTTTGTATTAATGTTCTCTTCATTTCTCTTGGAGCTAAATTAAATCAATGAATGACTTAAATTACTGTGGTCAGTGATGGAAAGGTGTTTAAGACAGCGATTGGTTTCCACTGTATAGAGTGGTGCGTGTCTGTGCCACAGACAAAGAAGTTTAGTCATTAGGGCCGAACGTCATCAATATTTAATGCAAACAGATAAGTGCACAGTTGGGGGCCAGGATGAGTCTGACGATTTCTTCCAGCTGGTCTCCCAACTGCTCTGACCCACTAAAACACAAAAGATGTTTTATTATAAGATCTGTAGATTGTGCTGATGCCTGCCTGAGTTCATACAGAGAAGACTTCACTTAAAACTGAGCGCTGCATAAGTCTTTAGTGAACAGGATCATAGTTCTGTCTCAGAGCAGGCACACACACCAGCTCTCTTTTAAACATAAAACCTGCTCTTTATTATCATAAAACTGGATGGAACAGTATTTGATTATCAAGTAACAAGTAGGACTGTCCTCAACTAAAGAACTTTTTATTCAACTAACATTCACATTATTATCATTATTGATTTAAATCAGATCTGTAAAACTGAGTTTCTCCTCAAAGAATCATGCAAAAGCACCACTTGTGTTAAATCTCGTGATTATCGGAGATGTGCTCAAAAGTTTATTTGAAATAAATTCATGAAAGAAAGAAATTAATAAATTGATTAAAGACATCTAAGTCGACTAAGAGGGGGCAGCTCTCGTGACAAGACTGGATCAAAGCAAACAACCTGCATTGTTCTCAGTGTGGCCTCGTGGGAAGTTAGTGTCTCTGATCTCCATCAGGGTATCAGTGACAGGGGTGTAAGCTTAAACCTAGTCACTCCTTGTACTCCTCGTTGTCGTCTCATGTACAGCTAAGCTTCCATGTGTGATCACAGAATGGTGTCAGCAGCCATCTCACCCAGTAACCCCCCAGGCCAGTGCGGGTGGTCTCAGTCTGGACTCCGCGGAGGAAGGGCAGATGGAAGTACTTGGCAAAGACCAACAGCAACAACCCCTGCATCCGCTGGGAGGTCACCTGAGGGACAGACGAGTGAGACGGGATGAAAAGGACAAACAGACATGAAGAACAAAGTGCGGTAACATGAAGAGGTACACGGTCAGAGTTCTGAGGAG
Source organism: Bovichtus diacanthus (assembly GCA_943590825.1). NCBI lineage: Eukaryota > Metazoa > Chordata > Actinopteri > Perciformes > Bovichtidae > Bovichtus > Bovichtus diacanthus. The sequence continues at coordinate 461,716 of CALSBV010010907.1, read as the reverse complement.
GCACTTTGCATAATTCTGAAACGAGAGCTGCTATACAGTTCAGGGTAACTGTATATATGTATATCTTTAGCACTAACATTTCAATAAACAAATTCTCTGGGCTGAGTCTGGCTTTGCTATGTGTCCTTCTCTGCTGCGCTGCTTCACTTTCTCTCCCCCTACTCCCTCCATTTCCATTTCGCCCTGCAGAAGCCAGCGGGCCAGCTCTCCCACTGCTTTACATGAAGCGCTGCACATTAAGGAAGCGGTAGCTTGTGGTCTACCCTCGCTGTGGCAACACACCACTTTGTAGAGGAAACGCGATGTACGCGCTAGAGGCACTTGATGGTCAGACCTTTCCTTTCTCAAAGTCCACACACAATAATCTGAAAAGCACGTGCTTATTGCTCTGTTACATACGCAGATTTTGACATTTGTGCACCACTGGTATAAAAAAGGTGGACATTGTGCTGTAAAAGAGGGGCAGGGATATGACACGTGCAGATAAAGTATTCGCCCCTCACCAGATATTTATGTTTATCCCTCCCTCTCCCTTTTTTCCACTGGTCCACACATCCCAACCCCCAACTGCAGGCCGAAGAAGCATGATCACACCCCGCCTGATCTGCCCTGTGGCCAGTAATGGAGGCACACATCTTTACACGTGACATAAGACCCGCTCGCTTGCATACTAACCGGCTATCTGAACAACTTTGTTGCGTAATGGATTCTACTGAACCGTAAAGTGGACTAACGTTATTTGTTGTATGTGTGCGGGAACAGACAATGAGTGTGTGTGTGTGTGTATATATATATATATATATATATATAAAGTCTGAGAGAGTACACCTTTGCCTGCATGTACTGTGTTTGAAAAGCATTTCTTATTAACATCAGTGAACATTTGGAGAGCTCCTGAAGGCTGCCATGCTACATTTGGGCTTTAAACAGAAAAGACATTTAAGCCTAAAGACATACGTGTGTGTGTGTGTGTGTGTGTGTGTGTGTGTTTGAGAGAGAGAAAGAGAGTGCATGTGTGCAGCGTTGCATGTTTGACCTTGTACAGCACATACATGACTAAAGAACTGAGCTGTGAGTAACAAGTGTGAAGCCGGGGACTTAGGGAGAAGTTCAGTGCTAAACAACAGCTTACTCATTCCAGTCTCTAATAATATTAATAATAATAATAACGACCACAGAAACATCCACATCTTCCTCTGCTGTTCATTACGCAATATGTACATTAGACATAATTTGCTGGATTTTTGAAGAAACTTAAAGTTAGATTGATGCATTGAAATATGTGCTAAGGAAGTGCGTCTTTTAAATGAAATGGTAATTCCTTAATTTGTATTTATCTAAAAGATAGGTCCTCATTATTCAATAATATCCACAAATCTACTCTTACATGTTATAAAACTGTTTACTACGATATTTAAAATGCATGTTTAGCCGCTTCATAGTGTAACGGATCAAATGCTCAGTCGCCACATTTTGAGAAAATCAATCCATTACATCACACTGCATACAAAAGGTTGTGCAACACATTCAACAGATTAGGGCCAGAAAACAACGCTCTTTGCTCATTTGTGCATTTAAATGATATCTTACACAAACACACATTTTGGTGACAATCAGCAACTGTGTGGTGAACAGCCTGAAACAATGTCTTGTTGGCTCTGTGTGTCTGCAGTGGAGGGCAGTAAGCTTCCTTGTGCTCGCAGCAGTTACAGTTTGAACCCGACAGCAAGTGCTGATGAGTTGACTGTCTCAGAGCAGAACGAACAGATGACGAGACAGATTCTTACCGACACCACAATGCAGCTCGCTCTACTCAAGATAGACTCCAACTAACACATCTCCTTAACCCGCTCACAGCGTTAATAACCACACGAAGTACAGAAAAAGTCCCATGAAAATGATTCTACTGAGCTAAGCTAACGTAGCAGACCATGATATAGCTGGGGGACAGCATCAGTCTCACTGTCAGAGGCCCATCAACACTGACAACATTGTGATCCAAAAATAAAACAGCATCCTGGGAGACATTTATTTAGCTCTTTCAGCCTGACAGCTGATCCACGCTCTCTGGCTCACCATGCCAACAGAGCCAAGCATCGTTTCAGACGCAGCAGGACAAACACCAACCACAGCTGCGGTATGTGCTCTGAAAAAACATAAAACCTGGAAGATAAACTAACTATACACCAAACAGTTCTTGAGAAATAAACATTTTTGAGGATTTCTTTGTCGATGTTTCTGCTTCCCCGTTGATATTTTCTATAAATATGACCAAGATTTTATTGTCTTATTTGATATCCAGTATGGAATACATTATGGGAAGTATTTGCTACATCCATCAAAATTCAATATGTGCATTACATGAAAACATGTTGTATGTCTTAGTATACTACCTTCCACAGTGGGTATGTGTAGGCATTGTGAAATAGAAAGATAGAGAAATAGGGGGCAAGTAGGCAGGCATAAAGGCACACAGAAAGGAGACGAGAGACATTGAGAGCTTGACTTTGCATTATGAGCTCGGCAGACAGTGGGAGATAGCAGATACGCTGACATTACACGCCTGCTATAAATTATCACTCCATCCGTTGCTCAGGGAACAAAATGAGCCGAAACAGCAGCGGAGAAGCGGAGATCTCATCAGCTCATGTTATGCGTATGAAGCTAAGCTGTTCAGCGTTTTACTATGAGAGTGTGCATATGTGTTGATAAGAAAAGCCATTACTGACCAGCACATAACCAAAGGGGCTGAGTCTCTCCATGCAGACCTCGCTCCACTGGTCTGTAAAGAGGACATCTTTCAGCCTTTTGTTAATCATGGAGTTCACTTCCTGCAGCCTTGAAGAAAAATGACACACAACAACACACAGGGGTCAACAAGAGCTGACAGAAAGGTAAGAGGAGCCGATGAGCGGGAGCTTCGATACTGAAATGGTGGATTATTAAACAGAAGAAAGTCGTAGCCGTGAGAAGAGACCTCACACTGCGGTTCAGAACTGAGCCTGGCTGCTCATTAGTGACATTGTTTGAAGTGTCGATGTGGGACAAGCGTACATACATAAATGAACACTTCAGCTTTGAAGTGGAGGAAACTGAATGCACCACCAAACACTCACCCGATAATGTACATGTCGGTGTTTCCATCGCCCACATTCAGCCCCAGCAAGGACGTGATGTCATCAGGTGGCGTGGCCGAACCCACGTTCCAAGTGATGATGTGCAGCCTTTTGGAAAATACTATAGTTATAATCTCTCATTAACTCTCATCTCCTACACACCTCAGGGTCATGACCTACAGACAGCAGAACCCTTGTACATGTGAATGAACACACAGCTCTTCTCTGTTTATGACCTCAGGATTTTGAATATTTAGGGGCCATCAAGTGCCAATGTGACAGTTGTTCCAGGGCACTTGAGGTTCAGCTCCCAAGACAATTCCAAAAATGTTCTATAAAAAGCTGTGAACTCCCTATGCGTGCAGTGTTATCATAAAACTTCCACTTCCAGCAGACACGGCTCACAGCAGCAGCATGTTGTAGCTGATAAAAATGCAAAAATGTAATTTGGGGTTTGCAAATGTTCTTGTTCATTAACATTACATGACATTAAACTAGACTTTTTTATTTTTTATCATCTGCCGCTTTGTTTTCTGTGACGACACTAAGGTTCCCATTAATTTAGCAACCTAATCTGTTCCAGAAATCCAGTTTACAAGGCAGTGATTCATTACTTACTAAAACAGGGAGTGGTTAGAGACACACCTTTAGAAAAGAAGGAACTTCCAGTGGGAAAGAAATATACAATCCTTACACAGGCCATAGTGAAGTGAAAGTATGTCACCCTGTTGAGGCTTAACATGGAAAAGTTATAGTCCCTAAAATGGATTAAGTCATTTAGAAATACACTAAATGCATCCCATCCCTGACAAAATGTGGGAAATGTATATTATTAAAGAGAGATTCTTCACTTGATTTAGCCTTAATAAGTTGTTGAATTTGTAAAAAAAAAAAAAAAGTAGAGGAAGTGAATGTTTACCGACACAGAAACACACAAGAGAGTTAAATAATTATGATTGCAGCATTTAGCAAAACACTTCCACAATTTGGCTTAACGTTCACTATAATCATGTAGCCTTGCAGTGTCAGTGTAAATAAGTAAATGCTAAGCGTGACAAGCTTATTTTTCTGGGATTTAAAGGTGATGTTAAGACATGCTGAGACATGAATGCTGGGACACACACAGATGATGAAACTTGCCTGAAGTCTTCCATAGTCTGGGCCTGAGTGTCAGCTGTACCTGCTACAGAGAAGGCTCTCTGTGCATGAAGGTTCATGCAAGGAGCCACAGGCCTGCTGGCAGGAGGGTGGGGGACTGAGGCAGCCCTAACCGGTTGGTGGCCTCGCCCTTTAGGACCCACTTTAGCGCTCTGCCCGGTAAACTCTGCTGAGGGTTTGACTGCTCCAGGGCGAGAGGGTTTGGGGCGACTTGCCACAGGGCCATCAGGAGTGCACTCATCCTGGTTAGCCACTGGAGTGGGTTCGGCTTTGGGCTCAGCTTTGGGTTCGAAGATGTCTACAGAGCCCTCTACTCTGGCGGTTCTCTGGGGCCGTCGATGCCTGGCAGGAGCTGCAGGATGGCCGGCTGTGGATTCTGTGGCTGGAGCCGCTGTATCTGATGCCGGAGCTGGAGGTGTTGTTAAAGCTTCCGCTGCTCCATTTGGGTTGTCTTCTTGTGTCTGGGATTTTTGGCTCGGATTATCTTGGTCCATTTCTTAAGATTTCTGTGACAAAAAAAAACACAACAAACAATAGGAATGTTTCCACTTGCAAGATGCACATTGTGATCACATTTTAGGAATTTTAATTCATACTCATCCATAACATCGGAACAAAACTTGCCCTGAAGATAACAATCTCGTGTAGCATCAGAATTATATGGAGGGATTCATGTGAGGAACAGGAACAAAGTCTCTGTGGCCATAAAATGATGATATAATGTGAGAGAGAAAATTCATTTTTTTTTTTTTAAAAAGGAGCTAAAAAGATAGAGAGAGCGTCTCTACCACTGAATCACTGAACAGCACGACCTGCAGCCTCTTTCACAAATGACAAGTCAATTCAGCTGATGAGTGCAGGGCTGTCATGAGATGCTATTGACCCAGCAGAACAACCATCGGGACATGTTCAATTACCTGCCTTGTCATGGCCAGATGAATACAGCTGCATGCATTGATATAAGAAAACAATTGAAAAAAACAAAATACATAAAAACAGCAACTAGAAAAGTAGGAAGAGACAAGGTGAGCTCATAGTCCCACTGTTTTAACCTCTTACAGCTTTCAGTTGAGAGATTTAAAAATAAAATTTAAATAAAAAAAGCCTGGACACAGTTCATCATCCTCTACTTGTGTGTAAGCTGCCTGCCAGTCCTCCAGTAACCAGGGAGATGCTCAGTCAGTTCATATCAGCTCAGAGCACCTGCCACACACTAACATGAGGAACCGCTGCACAGTCCAGAACAAAGTCAGCAGCACGGAATAAACAACAGAGAGAGAGAGATCAGACAGACACAGGGAGCAGAGGAGGACAGAAATAAAGGAGGAATTTAAACCCAGTTATTCAAATAACAATCCGTCCAATTATTGTGTGAATAAATGAATGCTTTGCTTTTCTCTACTGCTGATTGATAGGACACAATAGCGATTTAAGATGCTGCACACCCGGTTTTATTAAATATTTTTTTGCGAAGCATATTACATCAGGCAGCTGCGTCAATGAATTTATGAAAAAAAGAATAAATAACTGCGTAATTATGATGATATCCAACGGCAAAAGGAGTGCCACTCATAGAAATTACATGCAAAAATATACAACCATACAATTTATGGAAAGTCTAAGGAAAAAAGATATTAAGAGTCTGTAGTCCATAAATAGCCAAAGATAACCCCAAAATAAAAACAAGCAAGGTTTGCTCAGATGTCAAATCCCTAAATAAAGTAGCCACACACACACAGTAGATTGGGAACATGGTTGTGTGCTTGTGAACATGTCTGATCCTTAGCTAAAGAGCTGATTTGGGCACAACACTGTGGCAGCCCGACCCAGATCCATCAGTCACTTACGGTAGAGGTGAAACAGGCGATAAAGGACCAAAACATTTTTCAATCTTTAATGAGGGTGAGAGGACAACTAATCTTGCAGGTGCACTGCCAAATCATGGCAGACATAACCCATTGTATTCTTTACATGGTCGAAATGATGTCCTGTACATTAGGGACATATTTTTGGTGAGCAGGGAGGGAGGTTTTATCTGCTTGGGGAAGGAGAAACAACGGAGCCCTCTCATAATTATTCACATGACCTTGAAGAGACGGAGGCCATGACTTTCGTGCCGAGAGGAGGGCTGCCTCTGTGCTCCACATGTGCCCAGAAACACGTGGGTCTTTCAGTCCACCAAAAACCTGATGCCTGGCTGGGCATAATGTATTCCTGTGGTCCATGGAATGGCATTTAGGACTGGGAGTGGGGCGGGGGGGGTTGCAGGGCACACGTGGGAGTGGGTGGGCGCAAAACGAGCCGAGGCAAGCGAGAGGGAGAGCCGAGCGAGACAGCCCATTCAGTGACAGCGCTGTGTCTCTTTGCAGAACATCTCTAAATTGATCCTCTCACACTTCCCTCTGGCACCGTCTATTTTTCCAAGCTTTAATCCCCTTCTCTCTCCCTCTCTTATCGTCTCATTTCTCTAATCCTTCCTCTCTCCTCATCTTCTCGCAGACTCTGTTGTTCCATCATACCAACCGTCACTGCATGAGCATTGAATCGCCACCAATTTAGTTTTTCCCTTCCTATATTTTTCCTTTCACATCAAGTCGAGTGCCTACACTATTTCTGACCTAAAATCTTTTCATTCCCTTCCTCTCCCCCTGCGCTCTGAGGTGACACTTGTGCTCCTCCAGCGACGTGCTCTGTATTGTTTCCTTCAGCCAACCACCTCACAGTCACTATCAATGACGTCAACATGCCACAGTCCCAGCGGCCACCGCCACAACAGCCGGACATTGATCATAATCAGTGGTAATATGCTCGGCAACATGGGAAAGATCTGGACAATGAGAACATATACAAACCATGTTTGAGAAAAAAAAGATGGGAATGTGGAGGTACAGTATGTAGGACTTCGTGGAGGTGATAATGAAATAAGGAGATACTCAAACGTGAGATATGGACACTGATTAAGATGGATGTAGCACATGCAGACACAAATCTACATACAGTGCAGTTATTCTTACCTACATTAAAAAAAATGTTAATTTTCTTAAATCAGAGCTAAAGCCAAATATTTGCCTTTTCAGGATCAGTGAGGACAAACTACTACTTCTTATTCCACTCACGTTCACTGAGGAGAGAGTGGAGTGATTTGATAATAACAAATGTGTCATGGTGTTTACATGCGCCCCCCTGAGGGGGTGAGAGCAGAGAGAGCCAGGCAGGATGTAGTGTAACCCAAACAGCAGGCTCTCGCCAGCCTTCTTGGCACCTCGGAGGGGCTTCTTTGACAACACAGATAGTTTTGAGTGACCGAGGCTGCATTGCGTTGAGACAGTGATTCCTGATTCATTTTGCCCACCTTTTCCTTTAATGTTTTCTTTAATGTTGAATTAGAGCCAAGCAGAGTGTTGGTGTTCAGGGCCTCTAGGGCCATATGCCCCTGTGACAGGGATACTAATGATGACCTGGACAGAAATGACACTGGCAGCTGCTGCCACAGCTGTAAATGGCTCCTCCAGGTCCTAGTGCGACAGAAGGAATCCAGGGGGCCTCATCTTTCTGATCAGGCTGTAGGATGTCAACATGAGTCTGCTTACAGTCTAACACTGAAGACACGTGCTGACAACATAGAGTATAATGTCTGCACTGCAAAATCATATTGTAGGTTGCAATATCAGATTATGTCAAGTAACAATTATAGAAATCAGCCAAATGGAAACATTTACTAAGGGTTCATTCTGCTTAAAGGGCTCTCTGCAGAGGAAAATAGTCACCATGTTCTTATCAGATACAAAAGCAGCATCTGGTTCACCAAATAATTGACGTGCATACGTTGCACAATGTCAAGTAATTGGGATAAAGATTTTCATTCAGTCCAACATAATCTGTCTGTGAAGGAATCTGGCTCTGCAATAAAGTGCAATGAGAAAAACTCATTAAGGATGATAAAAAATAAATCCTCTGTAGCCCAATGCACGTGTACTAACATCTGCATGAAATGAAAACAGTAAATTGCAGCAGCAGCTTCACAGTACAGCAGCTCCAGTCACTACTAAAATAACCTGTTAGGTGAGCAATAAACTCTGCATTTTATTATGTATTTATTTACTGTTTTGCGAGAGAGAGACAGAGAGAGAGAGAGAGAGAGAGAGAAAGAGAGAGAGAGAGAGAGACAGAGAGACAGACAGAGAGAGAGAGAGACAGAGAGACAGACAGAGAGAGAGACAGACAGAGAGAGACAGACAGACAGAGAGAGCGAGAGAGAGAAAGAGAGAAAGAGACAGAGAAGAGAGAGAGAGAGAAAAAGAGAGAGTGGAAGAGAGAGAGAGACAGAGAGAGAGACAGACAGAGAGAAAGAGAGAGAGAAAGAGAGAGAGAGAGAGAGAAAAAGAGAGAGAGAGAGAGAGAGAGAGAGAGACAGACAGAGAGAAAGAGAGAGAGAAAGAGAGAGAGAGAGCTTTAGTACTGGGGCGCCCGCTCCACCAGGTGGCCCTAATCAGTGCATTTGGACTCAAATTAAAAGCAGTGTTTTGAAATCCAATGTAGTTACAGATTATTATGCTGGGAGTCAAATCCTCCCTCAGTGCATCCATCACATTGAATTATTGCATACAAGTGCATTCTGAATACTGCCCAGCAATGAAATGTATGCCACTGTAAGGGTAAGGCATAACCGGTTTACACCATAACATGAGTTATCGGACCACATATTATTACGCAAATACTCTTGACAACCAAGGTGATGGCTTTTTGACAGGATGTAATTAGGAGGATCTAGTACACTCTATTATGTAAACACGTTGCACACTTTCAGGATAGTGGACACTTGTATTTGGCCGGTGGTAGATGTACATATTTACAAACTGAGACAGAAACGACTGATGTCTCGGCTGAAAGAGGACATAGCAGATACAGTATCTGGCCTAATTACACGCCTGCTTCAAGGACAATTTGTGTCTGACTGAAAAAGAGGATGAAGGTCATTTTAATTGTGTTGTGTAATAGTGTTTTTCCCTCACATATCAAACTGAAACACATGGGTGCCTGCAAGTGCATGCATTTGTATGTATATGTGTCAGAGACGAGGGAGGAAAAATATATCAGTGCCAGATTCGTGTGTATTATCTAATGTTTGACTGCCTGATTCTGATTCACCAGCATTGAAAAGGGTGAGAATCTTGATAGATGTTTTCTTACTTATCATGGTTTTACGTTGCAAACAAATGCTGGAACATTAATTATAATTGGGGGCGTTATTACATTATCAATGACCACAGTATCAATGTCCCTCCTCGTGTCGACACATCCACAGTATGAGGATCAACAGTCAGGGATTTGTTTTTTTTTACAGGATGAAAAAAGTAAACAACAACATTTCCTGTACTGGTGATTGGTGTTTCTGCTGTCACCACTGCTGGTGATTAATAGAAGCTCGCCCTGTTATATTATAGGTGCCCCTGGTATAGCAAACAAAACGCTTTATCATTACCTTTAAATCATCACCTTTACCTGTTTGGCTTCTTCTGTTTTGAGGATCTTAACAGCCCAAGGGTCTTCAGTAAACCGTAAATGCAGATGTAGCGGTCGGTCAGTCTCGGTGGAGGATGTGAATTTACAGGAATCACAAGACGAAGATGTGAAACGTTAACACGAAAACACACTGAACTTCCCTTTCCAGTCGCCTCCCAGATGAAACCATCGGCATCCCAGCAGCGCCTTGCGTCCTCAGCGGGGGGATGACAGGCAGGAGGAGCAGGTGCGTTTCAAGCGATCCTGGCGACAGATCTGCCAGGCGGGCTACATCTCAGAGGCACCGACGTCTGCTCCTGCGTTTTAAAGACACAGGCTGCAGCGGCTCTCCTGTGTGTCTTCCCCGTGTCCTTCAAATGAAAGAAGACGTCCTGGGCTGCACGAGAGAGCGCGCGTGAGAGAGAAAGCGCTTCCGTAAACGAGCAGCCGCCGCCTGCCGCCGATGTTCGCTTGATGATTACAGTGATTCCGCTGAGGCTCACAGAACTACGGCAGGTAGACGGGGAAAAACAGCCAATTACGCAAACACGGATTCCGTTTGAGGGCTGAGCGGATAATTATCTCTCTGTGACACGCTCGTGCACCGACTCCACACTCGTGAGTCTATGTTTGGGCGCGAGGTGAGACCCAAATTGCCTATGAAGTGTTCAACAGTGTGGATTTGATTTGCAGTTCTATGTGGTCAAAGTCTATGATATAGCACGAGTGCCGTCTAGTGGTTGATCTGGAGTAGCGCGTGGCATAATTACAGAAAAGCTGTGGTAGCTTCTAATTAAATAGAAGCTCATGTATCTTTTAATTGGCCCTTTGTGGTAACACTTTGTCAGAGAAAAAACCCAACTGAGTATTTTTTTGTTGGTGGATATATAATTTGATTAAGCCCCCGTTAGATTTGATCAGCTAGCAAGAGAACCATGTGGGGTCAAGGGTCAAGGGTCAATGTTAGATTTGCATGATCTGTCTTAACAGGGATGTATAATGCTAACTTACTTAACTTGTCAGGGGAGAGCTAGACAAACTCCTCCACTAAGCCCCCACTGAGCCCTGTGCTCATCAAATTAAGACACGCTTTAAGCCTAAACTTAATCAAACTACCCTTATAATAAACTTACTCCAGATCTAATTGTCTACATCCTTCCTCAGTTGTCCTGTCTATTAAGGCTTGAGCTCTCGAATAAGCGGATGCACCTTCATCCTCTTCAAACTACAGGTTGACACATGGTGTCCCTCTACTAGACGTGGTCACATCCTATTATTGCAGGAGTCGCTTTAGCTGATAATGTACTGTAAGGGTGCAAATTCCCTCAAAAGAAATTATAATTAATCAAATTTCCAAAGCCAATCGACATGCATACATTTTTTTCTTTCATTTTCAATTCATATATTATATTTCTATTCGTGTCATTTTTAAACATTTCTAACATAACACAGATGTAATTTATTTTACAAAATCGTGGAATAACAATGACGTCATCCATACATTGCACCTTCATTTACACCCCCTTTAATAAAATTTCACTACTTTGACTTTTATTAAGCCTATATTATATTTTATTAAGTCTGTATATTGACTATACTGTGTATGTTTAGGCCGAATGTATATGTATTTCTATCCTATTTAATTATTTTACTGTGTACCGAGCATTTTTGGCACAAAAATATTTTTTTTGTTAAATATTTCTCCATCTTATCTTATTCCATTGCTTTACTCTTTAGAGTGTATTATAGCATGTCCGTCACCTCAGGTTAGTACGTTTCGTCATGTCAAGTCCGTTTTGACATATGACACATGACACATGCCATATGTCATATGTCATATGTACTCTCCTGTGTTACACATACATAAAGTTTGGTAGATTGACAGTGAAAACTCACTCAAAGGAATAATTTCTTCACCTGTTTCCAAACAAAGTAAAATTATATATCCTATTCTTCATTTTTCTACTGACACCGAATATTAAAAGATTTTCATTTATACACGTAATATGAAAAATGAATATGCTACTAATAATAGTATTACACTTTACAGTCTAGAATCCCTCTGGTGATAATGAGTCTTTAATTTAAGATGTAAGACTGTGATTTAAGACAAAACATGAATTCAATCGATGTTTTGAGGCTGAGAAGAGCTGCGTGCCCAGACTTGAGTAAGTGGAGCAGCAGGGCTTTGTTCTCTTGCAGAGATCTTCAAATTTACATGTCACAGTTTTGCCAATGAGAGGAGATTTCAAATTTAATGAGAACAAAAACAGGATTGTGAGCAAAAGAAAAAAAATCTGTCAGGATGTCCAGGTCAGGATGATATAAATGCTTAGTTTGTTTCACCCTCCATCAGGTTTAATGGATGTAAATATTTTTATATATTTAAAAAAATATCTAAATAAAGACTTAAAGACTTATCTGGTACGCCTACTGCCATATAACCATTAACACGTTTGTATTCTGTTTGTATTTACTTCTAGGAAGCTCAAACACCTCGACACTGGAGCGTTGGACAAAAAGAACCTGATGGTGCTTAATTAGTCTCCATGACCTCTTTAAATGCCTGAGGCTTTTATCAAATGAATGAGTCAAAAACTGTGTGTGTGTGTGTGTGTGTGTGTGTGTGTGTGTGTGTGTGTGTGT
>CALSBV010010907.1:381109-434294 GCA_943590825.1 Bovichtus diacanthus | reverse complement strand
AGCAGTTTCCAAAGAGAGTTTCCAAAAAAATATGTAGTGTAGCTTCCAACAGAGCTCAAAAATAAAGCAATGCAGACATTTTAGTTTAAAGAAATAGGGCAGAAAAAAAAATCGAAATCTAAGCTGGCAAAAACACTGGATCTAGACTTTAGATTCTTTCACATCTTTTTCTGCCCAGTCTGCACCGAGGTCTGCAGGCCAGGCTTAAATGCGTGACACATGTGAACTGGTTGGGTAACCAGCATGTGTCACGGATCAGCAGTATGTTAACAATGAGGTCCTTCTCCCTCTGTCTGACAGTGAGACAATCTGCGGGCCTGTGTGTCCATGTTCACGCAGCAGCACTTTACCAGTGTGACTGTCCTGTTATCGCCCTGGTAATAAAGCTGAGGCATTATTTATATTTGTGTTCAAGGACGAGCGCAGCAGGCAGCCGAGATGAGCAGGAGCAGCTGCGATCACTCGGAGCAGGAGGCATCAATAACCTGCCGCTGGCCTCACTTGTCTGAAATGAACTCTCATCACTGCACTGAAACCCTACGAGCATCTTGACCTTGCCATTAACTTCATCTTAATCTTGCTTTTATTATAAATACCGAGGAGCAGCTCTGCCTCTCTTACTCACATTTGTCCTTCATTGTTTGAGTCTTTCCATTGCTTATTTTATCTCAAATGTTTCTCTCCGTTGACTCTCGAATAGATTGTAATTCAAAGGCAATCTGCTGCGAGAACAAGATGTTTTATTAGAATCTAAAAACAATACCATTAAAGAAATAGGGGAGGCTGCGAGTGCGGAAGTTAGACCACCGAGAAGAAGCCAAGACCACCCAAACAGATCAGAGCCCCAGCAGGAACCCCGGGGGTCAATAAACAACAATCATCAACACTAAACTCATGTTACACCATCCAGATATCTGCACGCTCTTCTTCTTATAATGAACATACACACGAATGTGAAAAAGGTACTTATATAAGCTACTTCAACGTGAATCCTCCTCTGACATCTCACGCAGCCTTGAACTTCGAATAAACCAGGGAAAGTCAGAGAACAGGTGGTCTCTGGATCAGTCTGAAGGTAACCAAGCTGCCTCCCCCCCGGGTTGATGCTAACCAACAGTGTCCGCAGCTGGTATTTTTTTTTTTTTTTTTTTTACAATCTCATTAGCCGAGTCACTCAGGCTCAGTGTTCGTAGGGAAAACCTGAGCAGATCCAGTCGAAGTAGGTGAAATATCAGTGACGAAAAGAGAGAAAGACTGACTTATTGTCAAAGTCTCGTGGTTCATCAATGAAGGCATTCATGTTGAGCCTACACAATGGTGATGCAGTCGTTTGGATAGCCATGTATGTGAATCACAGCCGAGCGGTGCTAGCGTGCAGTCAGCAGGACAGTTACAATTGGGCTGCTGTTGGAGACAGTGAGAGGTCCTCAAAGGTGAAATGATGGCAGATTCTTCAACTGCATACATTTCTTTTAGGATACTTTAAAATACACTATGTTTAGTAATGTCATACACATGTTAGCACACACGCAAAGACGTTACCTGCATGCCGCTATGGTAAGGTTGTAACAGCACTCAGCGCTCAGACAAGTATATACGTCATCTCCTGCAGAATCTTTGTCCTCTTCCTGCAAAATCCCTTTTCTACAAGAAAGACTCTCTTAGTTTATACCTGCCCCTGTGTTTGTGCGTCTCAACAAGGGCCTAACTGATGGAGACAGTCTCATTGCAACACCTTAAATTCACCCCGCAGCTTTGAGGGGTCTCCTCCCAGCCAGAATTAGCCAGCTCCATGATCCCATTACCGGATTACAGCTGCGCTCGACACAGGGGGTGGAATACAGCGCCATTAAAGAGTAAATTGGACACCGCTTCTCCTCTCCTCACCCTCTCAATCCCCCAGCCTCCATTCATGAGGACATTTCCTTTCATGGAGGACCGAGGAGGTTAAGGTATGAGGTGAATGGGAGTTCTTCCTAACCCCAGAGGTCAATGTGAGACTCTAGACTAGAGATGAGAGTTGAATCTTTAGATTTTGGCCCCCTAAGAAAAGAGGTGATGAAGAACTTGTGTCAACATGTGTTTCAATGCAGCTGGACAGCAATTAGTGTGCATGGAGACAGACAGGTGTGATTATGGAAACATTTCCCAGATAAACCTCAGTGGGCATGGCCTACCGAGAGAAAACGAGGAATGCCCGGAGCACCTCCCTCTCCCTCGCTCTCCTTTACATACCCTACAAGGACAGATGTGACTGGCTACCCACTCCGTGTTTGATAAACACTGTTCTTCCCTCTTCTCCCTCCTTTTTACACACTGTCTGTCTTTCACTGTCCCGGCTCACTTGCTTTTCAAGCCTTTATAGGTGATTGCTGTGACAGGGACGCAGCAAAAAACACAGTGGATTTCGATCGAGTCAGTTGGGAATGAAATAGAAGATGAAAACAAAGCTTCAACCTTTAATTGGAAAGGAACTGGGAATGTGGTTTTGATGCATGTTTGACAGGTTTTGTCACCGGATTCTGCGGCGCCTCAATGATGTGATCCTGTTCCAGATAATAATTTGCAATGGCAGACTGTACCTTGATGGAGGATCCAGAGGAGAGGCTGGATGAGGAGACCTTGAACGGTGTAGCTCTGAGGCCAAGGGTCAACTCTGAAACACATAGTGAAGACACACATTTACATGGATTTTAAGAAGAACAAACAAAAAAGATCCACATGCATGTGTACTGCTGAGATGTGTGCACTGTACTGTGTTGGTGGTAGACATTAGTCAGCTACGTAAGCTGCCATAGTGTCATAAACAACATGTCTAATGAGAGACAAGCGAGAAAGTGTAGATGAAACCACCTTTAACATAAACAGCCCTCTTTATTTGCCTGACTACCGCATGCATTCCCTGTGACCTGCTGTCCCTTCACTCCAAACACACATGCACAAAAGCTATATCATAAAACACAGGACTGATGCACACCAGCCCAGCATAGTGTACATTTAAGACTCTGGGTAGGTGCTTTTAAGAGAAACCGGAGACACAATCCCAGCCTGCTTTTGGTCAGTGGGAGACAGGCAGGTTCCCAAAAAAGGAGCCCAAAACCATTAAAGCAAATTGAGCTGGAAAAAAACAAACTATGTGACTCTCCTGAAGGGAACAGTGGGGCTGCCAGAATGTGTCGTTGGGGGGGGGGGGTGAGTTGTAAGAGGTGTAATCACACAGGTTCAGCTTGAGTCTTAAATAAACTGTTTGGGTTGGAGGTCCCGGTTGCTGGGAAGAGCTGAAACTTAAGACGTCTTGTTTGGACTGACAGTAATAGCATCTGTAGCAGCTCTGCTTCTGAAAAAGACTGAGATTCAAGCTATCGTGTTTTTGTTTCATGCGATTAATGAATCCCTGCTGGCACTGTTTGCACCACGAGTATGTACTGTGCTGCTGACTTTGTACACGTACAGGAACAATGTGTTTTTATGAGACTGTCCCGCTGCTTAACATGCCTAGTAATTATTTGACAATACAGAAACGTACACCTCGCAAGTATGCCTCATTTAACACTGCCACATATCTTAGTAATTAAAAGTAGATTTTTCAGGATGGACTGATGATTCACTGATGTGGATAAAGCAGAGCTCAATAACTGATAAGGCCATGCACTATTTTTGAAACTTATGCAGGTGAGTGACCATGTTTTGATCTGCTGCACAGTGACATTTGTGAATGTTTACTACTTAGAAAACATGGGAAACTCCCTTGTTTTTTGTTCCATTAAAAGTCATTTTCCCGGGACGCCCCGGGCGCTTCTGACCATGAACTGCAACATCCCTGGTTCGTGTCCGGAGCGGGGACCTACAGTATGCTGCATGTCCTTTCCCTTCTCTCTTCTCTCATTTCCTTTCATCTACTGTGATGTTGACTGAATAATAATAAAGACATAAAATGCACGGACACCTTTTCTTGGTAGTCGAGAGGAGACAAAAGAAGGGATAACATGTGACAACGTTCTCCAGCCACATTCAAAGTGAGCACCTCAGTGTCTAAAACTGCTGGGATCACCACTGGTGAACTCAGGAGAAGTAATTAGTTAACTGGTTTCCCAAAAACATTTCTCATTTAAAAGAACACCCAAATCATTAAACAAAGTGTCATTTTAGATAAAAGGGGGGGCAGGCAAAATCTACAGCATGGAACAAACAAAACACTGTGTGTGTGGGCTAGCAGGCTCCTTCAATAGCACTGTAACAATATTACTATTCAGTCTGGCCTGAAACAGCCAATTATTGTTTCCTTTGTCCCAAATATACTTGGCTCTGTTGACTACTGACCTCTCCCCTTCCACACTGCAGAAACTTGCCCACTTTATAACAAATACCCTTCAGTACAGTCATGCTGTTTTATATTCAGCCCTAACATGTATCCCCCTCATGCACGCGCTTCGCTTGTCATCGTCCCACTTGTGACCGATTCTTTGGTGCCGGTCGCCTCCCACAGCGACTGGGATTCCATTGTGATCTAAAGGCTGATATTAGCAAGGAAAGACGTACAGTCGCCAAATTAAGATTCATACTGCCTGAAACACAGTGCTCTGCAGATATTGTACCAACTACATATGAAAAAAAAAAAAGGTCAATATAGTCAAGTTTCACCTAAAAAGCACGGCGCATTAAGTGGTAAAACAAAATAGGCGTTCTGTCGTCATTCCAACACTTGAGCACTGACTGAACCAGAGTACGAGCGCTGTACGGTGCTCCTACCTGCTCTCTGTCCCAGAGTGTTAGTGGCGATGCGTGGGGCCATGTTGGTGATGGGCACGATGTTGCCCCTAGGGGAGGATGTAGAGGAGGTGGTGGTGGTGCGCCCATCCTTGATCTCGATAGTGAGGAAAGTCTTCATGTCCGGGTCTGCCTCTCCCTGGGTGACCTGCTGTCCAGCTGCTCTCCCTGGGGTCCCGTCTTCCTTTGAGTTACTGGAGGCATGCGCATCTTTTTCAGCTGGATGCCTCGTCCCGCCCATGGAGTTCTGCCATTGGCTAACTGAAGACAGAGGTTTGTTGGCCACGCCTCTTGGCTGAGGTATGGCCCGACTCTGGGATGCAGCAGAGGTGCAAGATGTGGAGTCCACACGTGGCCTTGCTGGCCTGTCTCCAGATGTGATGAGGGATGCTCCTGTGTGTGTAAACAGCTCAGAGGCTTTGGAGAGATTTGCCTGGCCGCTGCTGCCGGAGATGGTCCCGTTCCTCAGAGGAGCTTTCTTCAAAGCTGGGACATTTGCGCTCTGGCTTGGCTGTGTGAACTTGCGCATTCGATCACGTACAGAGTTGGTGCGGTTTACTTGTTCCAAAACAACATCTTTCTTCTCAGGTGCTGTAAAGACATAATGCAGGAGGGGAGTTGAAATCACAGAAGGACACTCAAAGCCACAGAGTCTGGAACGTTTCCACTCTTCAGGCTGAATTTAGCACACATAGTCTCCCCTGCTCTCATCATCTCCACCTCAAAAGCCTTCTACAAATCCCTCTCCTCTTTTCATCCTCTCTAGGTTTTGTTCCAGCTCCGTTATTTTGCTTGACTTAACCTCCCCCGTTTCACCGTCTTTCAGTTTCAATTTTTTGGACTTTTCAGGACATGTTTCTTCTACACATGGATATTTTTTTTTCATTCTCTGATCCTTAATACCATCAGATAATGTGTACAAAGCTCATGATTTGGCACAGACTCTCCAACGGAAAAAAACACCAGTGATTAGAGGAGAAGATATTCACTGAGGTCATCTTTGCAGAGGAAAAAAAGATGTGGTGTGCAGGAGGACAAAACCACAGTTTATACTACAATGGACACAGCAAAGAGCTTTGTCTGGTAAATAGAGAGAAAATGGTGTACATTATAACATGCCCTCATCCCAGCACTCTCTACTGTGAGTGGCTCTATACGGTCACACTAATGGCTGCCATTGTCTCCATGTACCTACAGGATATGTGGTGTGATTGTATTACCCACTTAGGTTCCCCTGATGAATTTTAAACTAAACCAAAACAAATCTGTGCTACAATTTGGTGAAAAATGCTATTGCAATTTTTTCAGAGCTAAGAATATAAAAATAGCTTTTTCTTTCCAATCAACAGTACTGACCCCAAATGTATCCAATTGACAATGATTGAAAAGAACGAGATGCAGCAAATAAATCACATTTGAGAAGCTGGAAATGATGAGTGTTTGGATATTTCTTTAACAAATGCCTTCAAAGATTAACAAAACGTATGATGATTGATTTTCTATTGATTAACCAGTTGGACTAGTTTCTCACCAGAATCCTTTGCTTTGCCATGAGTGAGGGGCAGCTCGCTGTTAATTGTCATCTAAAAATGGAAAAAATAACAAAGAAACATGAAGAACAATCAGCAGAGGAAGTAGGAGAGATAAGGGGTTTACATGCACTGTGCGTGGACTGACACCCACAGAGCCGCTGTGCTGAGCAGCTCCATGTTTAACAGGGCAGCAATGCACATTCATGAGGGGCTTCATGGATGGCTCTGGAGACAACAACACACACAGAAACCTACACACTCCTAAACACAGAATCAAGCGCTGGTGTTTTCATTGTGTAACATTTCTGTTTGGAGTGAAGCAGTGGGCCTCTGTTCTTTTTTAGGCAGCGGGGCCATGATGGGCCCCAGAGTGTTTACATTACTCTCAGGAGAATGAGCATCAGCGTGTCTTGCAGCGAACAATAAAAGAAGTCCGGGGCCAGCCTTGTGTAAACACATTTAAAAAGGAGAGACACGATGGCGTCATGGTGACCTGAGCCCCCAAGATGGGAAATGTTGCTCAACAAACAGCAGCTCTGTTTGTGTGTTCTCTGTACTGTGGGCTGAAAAGAGACAGAACCTCTGGCCCGTAACGCAGTCTATCCCTCTCTGCCGGCAGGTGAGACCGACGCGCCGCTGAGGTGAAGCAGAAAACACCCAGGTGCGCCGTTTGTTTGCGTCGCCAAGTAACAAAAGTTAAACAGCACCAAACAAGAGCTCGGCATGTTGTGTTAATGGATGCCGATGTGACCTGGGTGTCACTGAAGAATGGAGTGTCGGGGTTGGATAATGGAAAAGAAGAAAGAAAGAAAGGGAGAGCTTGGACTGTCAGTGACCGTGGCTGCGGTTCAACACCCCACTCTAGTGGTGCCTTTATGATACATACTGTGCACTGTGGCTGCTGTTCAGCTGGCTCTAACAGATACAAGAAAATCCAACATGAAGTGTCTCGAAAACAGCTACAATGCCCCTTATTCATCCATTTTTGGACTCAAAGATAATGTCAACATGTTTTTTTTGAATGTATCGTTAATGTTTGTTCGTTGTATGTTATTAAAAAGGGAAAAATAATAAAAAATTTGGGGAAATATCAGAAATGCTTATTTTTTCATTTGGTTGAGATATGATGACTGAAGCCTTGATAATTTTCATACTCATTGAACTAGTCAATGACCCCTCCTGGCCTGTGTGGAAGCTGCATTTATTATGTTTTTCCTTTAATTTGTCACCTCGAAGACAATGCCATTCATCTGATAGAAGAACTGTGCACTCTACCTTTTGTTTCTGACAGTCGATTTTTCCCTTGCCACTGCCGTTGAGCAGGCCATTTGCAGGATCTCTCCTGGACAAAACAGCCCCATCTGGCTGCTCCTGGTCAATGATGCCGCCCTGGTTGGACGGCGCCTGGAGGCTGGCCGGACCGTGGCTTCCGCTCTCAGTTTCTGAATCTGTGCTGTAAGTTGAACCACTCGTGGCCACCTCCACTTCCTCCGCTGGACTCCTCTCTTCAGAGGACACACTCACACTCTGGTCAGATGTTCCCGAGTCAGTCCGTTTCCGTGACAAACGACCAACGCTGTCTGAAGACCCAGAGCCCAAACGGGGTCTGACGCCAGAGTCTGAGACATCTGAGCCCAGTCTCTGTCTTACGTAGGACAGGGAGCTGACGCTTCGCTCTGATGCCCCAGAGTCTAGCCGACCACGCTGGAAGGGACTCTGGCTTCTGTCTGAGGCTCCAGAGTCCAGCCGGGCTCTGAAGGCTGAGCCCAGACTCTTCTCTGAGGCCACAGGATCAAGATTGGACCTGGAAAGCACAGAGGTCGCACTGCGGTCTGAAGCTGAGGAATCGGACCTTTGACGATGAGACAGGACAAAGTCAGGCTCTGCGGTCACGGCCTCTCTCTGAGGCTCGATCAGCAGAGCTCCGGGGCCTTCGTCCTTCCCCAGGTGATCGAGAACCAACACCATGCCTGAGTTGGAGCCTGCAACAGAAACCACAAATGAAATAAATAAGCAATAAATGCCTTTCTGTTCTGTGGCTTTCCTGATTTGTTAAATAAAAAAAACTGATTGGCAGATTAATTCTATTCTTCCTCTCACATCAGTAGTAAACTAAAGTGACGAGGGTGTTACTGTATTTGAGCAAAGGAAGCTGTAGGTGGTGACGTTTGAGATTGAAGAGATGGAAATGAAATACTTCTGCGGGCACAGGCCGGGCTACAATATATCACTTGGGATCACAGAGGAGGCACGTGGAGACATGAGGGGATGTAGGCATTTCCTCTAGACTGGCCTCAGTTCCTGAATAAGATTTGTAAGATTGTGTCGGTGGATGTGCGTAAAGGAGAAGGAGGGGTCACAACTAAAGAGAGGGAGCATGTGGCGTAACCATAGGCGGTGAGCAAGTACAAGAAGTCAAAGAGGAAGCGGGGGTGAAATAGAGACTAGGACAAGTACTTCCCCTCCCCTCTGTCCAAGCTCCTTCTCTGCTCCTTCTCTCCTCAGGAAACCACACTCCAAACAACACAGAGCTGCCCACATCCTCCCTCTGTTAGTCTCCACCTCGAACACCCCATGGTGCTTCTAGTGATGGAATATCTGAGGTTGTGTACGTACCGCAGATAAGCAAAGCGGAGTAAACCAAGAGTGTATCAGATTCCCACACCAAGGCATGAAAACACTTCTGTGTGACCTGTGTGTATTTGCACCAACTCTGCAATCAAATGGTGTTCACCAAGTACGCACGCCTGTCATTCAAGAACCAAATCAAAAGAGACCGACCGGCAGCTGCAGAAATCTCTTTCAATTTCCGTCAAGACAGGTTCGAGGAGCTCGTTCACAGCTTGATTTAAAGCTATAGTTGGTAACTTTTTTATGTTTGCCGTATTTATTGTATTCTAATTTATTCTTTATATTGTATTGGGCAAGAATATCAAAATTCGACCAAACTGCTAAAACTCTGAGAGTCTAAAAACACTGCAGTCTATAATCTTGGGGCTGATCCTCTGTGTTGACTGAGCACTAATGTTAACCGAGGCTGTAGTCCGTGTAACGTCACGTTAGTTTGTTTATTGGACTAAATCCAAAGTGACAGAAACTAGAAAACGACCAGTATATTCGTCTCGTCTTCCCGTTGGCGGCGCAGCCAGGAGAGCAGCCCGCCGGGGAGGAGAGAGGTCGGGTGAGCCGGCACTCGGCGGCCGAGGAGACTTGAGCTCAACCAGAACGAGCTCCAGCGCCATCAGTCACAGCTGCTGGACCCGTGTAACTGCAGCAACAGGGAGTCTGCAGTCCCCCGGTGCTGTGGCTGAACTCCAGCTAACTGACAGAATCTGGATTTATGTTTGATCATCGCTGACTAGTTCGATCAGAGTCCACGAGCAGTGATGGTCACTGTATTAGAGACTCCTCGTTTCTTATTGGTTGTTTTTCTTCGGCGCGGTTGACTCTAGCAAATGCCATTAGGAGCACTAGGATTATGCATTAGTCAGGATATAGTGGCAGCTTCAGCAAATAGGCAGCTTTAAAGCAGCTTTCTGATAGAATCAATTTATAAATGGCAGCAAGGTAATGAAACAGACCAGATGATTATGTAATAGTTTGAATAGAAAACGTGATTATGATACACAATTAGGACAATAAATGGCTGCCATTTTTCACACGTGACCCTTGAATGGTCCACTAGACAGCAGTGTCTTTATCTAATGATGCATTCAACCCAAACTCAATTACTGCTCAACTAAAGAGAAAGCCAAAACACTCCACTTCTTCTACAAACTTTCACATTATTGTTCATGTCTTGCCATTGGGAAGCGGCCATGTACATTGTGTAGCCGTTTCTGGGAAAATCCCCGTTGTTGCTGGGTAATGAGAGGCTTGCATTTCGCTCTGGAATAGCTGCAAAAGCAGACTGCGCTTGTGCACTCCGCTGCCAGTCAATATACAGAGCACAAACAAAGGTTTTATTTAGCCTTCCTTCACACTGGAGCAATGACCCTGAGGAAAGCTCGCGTTTGTCCTGGCTGTGACTGTGTCAACACAGCTTTTCTGACAGATGACCTGGGTTTAACTTGGGCTCACCCCACTTCTGCTTTGGCATCAGAATCAGAATCAGAAAACCTTTATTCGTCCCACAGCGGGGAAATTTACGGCGCTACAACAGCAAAGGGACAGTGTAGATAAAAGGTTAAGTACAAAATATAAGTACAAAAAAAACACAACAACCGTGGTAAGTAAGTGGCAGGTTAACGTAATCCAGTAAGTGAATAGTGAGAGTAATACTCTAGCAGCCAGTGGTAACAATAATAGAAGAGATATATTGCACATACGTATTGCACGTGGTTGTATTGCACAGTAAGAATAGTAATAAATAGTACGGGGTGTATTGCACATGAGCGGAGGAACAGTGGAACATTGAGTGTGTGGTGGTCTACCAGGGGCCGTGGTGGTTGTATAGTCTGACTGCTGCAGGAAGGAAGGACCTGTGGTATCTCTCCGTGTGACACCGGGTGAAGCAGCCTGTCACTGATGGAGCTGTTCAGTGCGGACAAAGTGTCCTGGAGGGGGTGGGACATGTTGTCCAACAGGGATGACAGCTTGGCCATCGTTCTCCTGTCTCCCACCACCTCCACAGTGTCCAGAGGGCTCCCCAGGACAGAGCTGGCCTTCTTTACCAGTTTGTTAAGTCTCTTCCTGTCAGCAGCAGAGATGCCCCAGCAGACCACTGTCATGAAAGATGGCTGAAGCCACCACGGAGTCACAAAAGGTCCTCAGGAGTGTCTCCTGCACTCCAAACAACCTCAGTCTCATAACGAGTAAATTCACTGTTACTATAAAATCAAGTGTCTCATTCAAGCGGTTGCATTTGCTTTACATAATGTTACCATATAAAGATAAAAATAAATAAATGAAATAAAATAAAAATAGCAAATCATTTTTTGTTCATATGCCAGGGCTTCACAACATTTTTGGCTTGTGGCCCTTCTTAGCGAAGCCGTGCCTACTACCCTTTGTTACAGGTTGCATTCATCTCTGAGCTGTGAGCAGTTCAAGCAACGTTATATTTCCTGATCAGATTTCCTGCCTTGTCTCGCCGATTTACAGACAAAAAACGTGAAAATTCGAGAAATGACCATCATTTTGAGCGTTGTCTTCTTATTTTCGATCAAGTTAATCCTCTCAGATTTATCTCATGACCCCTTTGGGGGCTCTTGACTGTTATGTTGGGAACCACTGTATACTCTGCGATGGTTTAGCAGTAATTTGGATGGTGCCACTGTTGCAGACCCAGGTCTGATATACATGCATGACTAGTGGCCTGGTATTAATGCTAATAATTGAGCATGTTTCTCTCTTTTGGAAACACGAGGCACTCGAGTGTCACTCGAAAATCACAGCTTTACAAGTTACAGTTTGCACTAGAATGCAGTATGACTTAACACATGGTCATTGAGGTAAAGCTTGTAAATATCATCTTTTTTGTGTGAGAGGTAGAGCTATGTGTTTGTGCTGTGTTCAAAGACTAAAGAGAAGTCAATCTCTTATTTTCTGCCACTTTCCCTCTGCCTAAAAGACAACTGGCCATTCAAGAACCACTGGCCCAGCCTGGCTCCTCTGTCCTTTCCCAAACATAAAAGTCAGTGTCTTTTTTTGATTGGTCTCCACTTTAAACAGCACATTCCTACTTTGCTTTTCTATGGTGGTCTTTTTTTTTTTGTTCACCCTGGCTTCACCCTGGTTCAAATTGTAAGGTAGGGAATGGATAAATCAGGAACAGTGGGGAGTTTCTCAGCCAAGTTAAGTAGGCCTTAGTTCTGTTCTGGTATCAGCTTTATTTAGCAGAGGTGTGGCTGTTGGGTTTCCCTCTGTTGCTTTCCATAACCCCACCACCAACCTCAGGTCCATGAGAAGGACACTGGGAGCCAAGTCCAGGGCAGACCAGGCCACACAGAATGACATTATTATGGCCGTCATCCTCAGGGCCAAGTTTAGGTCAGCCGGGTTAATTAAAAGAAAAGAAACACTTTCATCTCCAGCCGAGGATAATCAAAGTTAAATGGGGTGTCCTATATCAGGGTCGTTTTCCAATGAATAGTTTGTCCAATGTTAAGCTTGGCCTCAGGGGTTAGAATTGGACAAGCTATAGATTGGTTTATAACCACATTTATGCCTCAATAATGCACTTTTGTCATTTTACAAGCTATTCATCGTCAGCGCTGTGCCTGCAAAGTTTCATGGATTCAAGTGAACGAAGCCCATTCATCCCGTCCTGAAGGCTTGCATTCATACTAGTTCATTAATGGTTAGGCTAACAGAGTGCTTAATGAAATGAGTTCACACTTAAGAAGTCAAAGTCAGTAAGCCTATGGATGTGAGTGACTCCAAACGGTTAATAAAGTTAGATGAAGGAGTCTGAACTAATATGAACTCCTGACCGCCACCTCAGGAGAATGGCTCCTTCAGCTGACTATTTTAACAGGCAGTGAAGAGGAAATTGCATCAAGTCGGATGTATGCAGTCACATAAACGCAACAGAGGTGGTTGGTGTTGGCTTTGAGTTCTTACCCAAACTTAACCTTTAGGTGAATGTTTACAGCATACAAACGATTTTGTGTTGGAACGATTCCAAAAGTGCGGCATGGCAAAAGTGTGTATAGCATACAGACAATATGTGTTAGGCGGTACGTCAGAGGCAGTTTGGCAGTGTTTCTCACCTAATCTCTGCAGCTCTCTGCTTTGTTGTGTCTGCTGGCCGCGCAAATCCCGGATCTGAGATCTGATACGCTCTTGCTCACTGTGACTCTCCCGCTCTGTCTCCTGTAAAAGAAAAGATTCACACATGCTCAGTGCATTTCAAGAAAGCTCCAGACGCATCACGGGCTATAAATCTCTCAGGTCACAATGTCTTCAGGTTTCTATTAGGAACAAAGTGTCAACTGATTTCTCTGATCAAAACCAGAGTGAAAACATGAGTCCTGTGATCATCTGTCGCAGGTCAGCTGGTGATCGCAACAGTCTTATGTTGGAGGTTGAGGTCAAATGCTCCAGCCATGATGAGCAACATGCAAGGCCAGCTGGAAAAGTAAAGAACCGTTTTATTTTCCATTGTATGGGTTTCAGGGAGAGAGAGAGAGCCAACATATACAGTCAATGTATATCTCAGCGTTACAGCCTGAAGTGACTCGGGTAGCTCCCACTTCTTCAAGATTACCTGCAGTCTGTCTGCAGCACAAAATACAGCTCTTTCTACTATACTCCATAACCTGCACCAATAGAAGAAAGTCGGAGCAGGGGTGAGATCTCGGAGGAGAGGCAGGAGTGTTTTGGCATATGGAGAGGAAACGGGAGAGGTGTGGAGGGGGGAAAGATGAAGACGCTGGCACTACTGTTGGGCCTCTTGTGCCTGACCATGAGCTACTCCACAGGAAAATCAGCTGCACAAATAAGGCTCCTCCAAGCATGTGTGCGCACACACACACACACACACACACACACACTTTAAATCTGTCCCACACATATTTGTAATGCACAATACTCCGAGGACTTGCAAACCTTTCTATTAAAGGGCAAAAAGCTCTTGCCTGTGGAGCTTCAGATGGTATGCGTCATTCTGTAGCGCATTTAGAATGAGGAACTATATTATGGCACAAAATCTCCTTAAAGTTGTTGGCATCTGGGTTAAGAATAGTCTTACAAAAACTTGGGTGGATTCTGAAAAAACATACAACACATGACCTTACCTACTTAAAATGTAATACTAGATTTACAGCCTACTATTACTTCAAAAAACTTCTGAAAACACATTCACAAGCTCTCAAGCATGCAAAGCACACAATCAGCTGTCCATGTGTAAACTGTGTTATCCCAAAAGACTGGCTCAGTCGTCAGCAGCAGCTATAGAGGGAAAATCTTCTGTAGAACAAAGTCAGATTTTTGTGTAAAAGGGTTTTAAATCAATGCAGTGTGTGATCAGAGAGAGACCAAACACAAAGCCTGTTGGAAATATAAACACGAGCGAGAGGCAGAGGTGAGAAAGGACTGGAGGATTTCTGCTCTGTTGACTGTGACCTTCCCCACCTTGAGCAGATTACAGGGCTCAATCAGTGAAGAGAAATGTAATCAGACACAGTTGCAGGAGACGGCAGCACAAACAGCAAAAGAAAAAAAACTTTCTTCATAAGAAGCTAGACAATTGAAGTAGTATATGTGACATCATAGCAGTGTAAATCTACACACAAGGTGCTCCAATATCATTTTTTCCATGCATTCCACTTTATCCATTTGGCGCTAAAAAAAAGAGGCAGCATAAATTCTGGGGCAAGTATTTTTCTCTGCTTTTAAACGATAAATGTTGGTAATGCAGACTGGGAATTAAGTGCAATGCTTATTGAGTGATTACAGTGTCTGATGAGTGTGGAGGACACAACGTCTTCTGCAACAGCACAAAAGACTTGCAGGCACTACAGTGTAATATTGAGAGGTCACACACAAAGTGCACTCTCCTTCTGAGTGGAGTCACTCATTTAAAGAGTCGCAGGGGGAGAGAATTGTGTTTGAGCCACAAACACAATTAGAGAGGACAAGTCTTTCCTCACCTGCCCCTCCTCTCCCTCTCCTGCTTCTACCGAGAATCAGACAGACAGCCATCATTTCACAGCTCCCACTAAACCACAGGGAGCATATTTCTCACAGACAGTGAGGCAGAGGGGGAAAAAAGGGAAGATAAAGTGGAACTGGAGATGCAGACCAGAGCTCCGAACCTGCTGCCAGCCACCATGCTGTCATTAGCGGCTTCGCTCTGGCCCCAACAGTGAAGACCTGACAGAGTGGAACCAACACTGACACTGAACCACTCATCCCATGTGGCCTCAGGAGCCTGCTTGCTTTGGACTATAATTGTGAAAGCTCAAACACGTAAACACAAAAACAACTGTCCTTTCTCGTGACCACAGCGAGGCGTCGGCCATCTGGATTCCTCCGAACCCTCAACCCCACAAAAAATAACAACAATGAGGCCGAGGCACACACCTCCTTCAACAACCAACTCAAGACAGCAGAGAGATCATCTACAGATTAACACGACGGCTTTCAATGCTCCAGTTTTCCATGGAAGTCAATTCCATCACTACCCCGGTAAGGTCAGACCATTTGAGGGTCTTCCATGTCTCCACGTGGGAGAGAGAAAGAAACCTGGCGGCTCTTTTTCCATTACTGCAGCCTGAGGAACCACACGCTCGGCTCACCTCCAATAACTGAAATACAGTAGCTGGAATGAAGTAGCAATCATCTCAGCATCACACACACACACACGCACGCACGCACACAGTCTGGAGTGAGGGAACCCACAAAAAAAGCTCAGCCCTGAGCCTCTACCTCCTGCACATCATCACATGCCAATCTAAGCCTACTTGGTCTTTATTTTCTAAATGGATCTACTGTACTTTTCTTTTTCCCCTGCACAACTCATCTTCAAGTCAGATAAAAAACCTCTCTACTGCCAACACTAGGCTGATTTAAGACGATTAAACTAGTCTTTCCTCAGGTCTCTTCTTGCAACATGTTTATGATTAGAGAGAAGAGATCAGAGAACAAACGAAACTCTGTCTGGAGCAGCACCACCCGCCACAACAACAGCTTACCTGAGCTCTCCCAACATACCTAGATGGCAAGCAAACCTGTAGCCTCCAAGACACCACTTACAGGGTTAAATTGGTAAATACATTCAAAGTATTAAATATTCAAGATTTGTCTTTAACTTGCATGCACCATTAAGGTGTCATCTACGTCCTAAGAGATAAACCGTCATCTTAAGTGAACAGAAATGATCCAACTCGGCAATAAACCATTATGCACACAAACCTAAACAAAGGTAAAGAGAGAGGCAGGTACGTCCATTCTCCAGTCAGACAGAAACAAGCGGCGAGTGATGAGGAAAGATGTTTAAATGGCCTTTCAGAGCATAAAAAAAGATAAACACAGTCAGAGAGGAGCGTTTGGTCTGTGACACGCGTCAGCAGGAAAAAAATCAGAATGACATTTACCTTCTCTTCACTGACCTACTGCCTCCCTCTCTCTCTCCCTCTCTCTCTCTCTCTCCCTCTCTCTCTATCAGCAGCCACCCTCTTGGAGTCAGGACGTCCGCTACTCTGCTGCTCTACTCCCTCAGCCACATCATACACACAAACACGCACATCACCACCAACACCACTCACACACATATAATACCAACAAGCCACTCCCTTGACTTCCCTTCCCTCCCATTCTGTCTCCAAAGGGATCTGACCCCCCCCACACACACACACACCCACACACACTTTTCTTACAGGTTAAAGGGTTGCCTGGTTGACACATTAACTTCTGACCCACACAGTGTTAGTTTCGACCTGATTTTTTCATTTCTCTAACTGCTAATATGCTTGAGACAAATTAAATATTTTACTGTAAATTATTGAATATTTTGCACTTTTTTGATCCTTTTTCCTACTGGCATTTCTTTGGTGCTACATACATATAATTAATGTCTTTTATAAGCTGTTACAGTATGGTACAGTTATCCCTTCTCACAAAATGAGCAAAAGGAAACTTTTACAGTACGTCAGCTGTCCTTGCATGTCATTAAAACATGGCTATTAAATACAGTCATTACCTTCTAATGGCTGCTGGATTCTGGTCAAATTACAGCGACATTAATCTACTAATTAAAGGCTGCTTTTTAGTTTATTGTGTTCATTTGTGGGTTTGTCTTTTATATCTTTCTGGTTACAAAAAAAAAAAAAAAAGTAATATATTAACATACACAATACTTTGGTTGTTTGCACAAACAAAACTCAATAAATATAGTAAATTTAAAAAAAAAAAAAAAAACACTAATTAATCACGCATATACTCCTTAGATTTTCCATTTTTGTTACTTGAGTGTTTTAGCTGGTGTTTGTTTCAAGCTGCTGGCAGTGTACACATATTGCGTGTGTGTGTTTGGCTGCTGCGGAGGCATATCTAGGACCTCCATCTGCCATGGGACAATTGCATGCAGCTCAAAGAGATCCGCTGCTGTGATGTGAGTGGAAGGAGCCCTGCTGCTGCTGGCTGATGTTGTTTTTGGCCACGTCCCCATTCCAGCGGAGACTAGGCTGCTGAGGCACAGCTGGTGGGCTGTCTGTCTGCCTGTCTGCCTGTCTGTCTGTCTGAACTCCCCCTGCCCATCCAGACCACCACCTGTAGCTCACAACTTGACCGCCATGTAGGTCAGCTCTCTCACAGGAAGTGAGGTAAAAAGGCTTGAATGTTAGAGCATCCTGTGACGCCAGCATGCAGTCATTACATCCTATCAGCCGAGATCACGGACGCACGCACGAAAAGCTTTGCTGCAACAGACAATGGGTTGGATACTAACAGCCTGTCAGCTCTTGCCTTTTACATCAGGCTCAAGGCTTAAGTGACAACAACGGTGACCACATACAGTAAGAATTAACTTTGTTTCCACAGAAATCTCATCCCCTGGAAACAGAGCATTTATCAAACAACTGTGATCAAACACAGCAGATAAGATAACATCTGGCTCCTGGCAGACTCTCCCAAACAGCTAAGCCTCATGTCTTCTCACCATGTCCGCTGCAGCGACCACATCATTCAATCTGTTACGCTGGAAAAGATAAAAGATTTGTTCACCTCTGAAAACACAGTCCTCTATCATCCACTAGAGGGCTGCGAGACGCGTGAGGAGACTGAAGTCTGGAGTTTTAGAGAGCGGCTGAAGAGGGATTCAGAAAGATGTGATGTCGGCCAATAAACGTATTTCATCAAATCAGATCAAGTTCTTTGAACCTCTGGTCTCTCTCTCTCTAAACTTTACATTTCAGCGAGCAACCGTCCAAGTGTTAGAGCCTGTACAGGTAGACGTGTGTCTGGTAGACTGAGCCCGGCGTTAAGTGCAGGCAGTAAATCGTTTTTGACAAGCCCAAAGTAAATTTGATCTTTCTTCCCATACTTGGCCAAACCTGAATGAGGATGTAAAAAATACAAAAGTACATTCTTTGCTCCATGGGAGCAAAAGCATGTGTTTTATGTGCGCTCGTGGTGTAGCCACATTTATGACACAGTGTGTGACTCAAGTCACAATGCTTGTTGTTGCATTCTTCATTGTGGCAGCGGAGAAACCTCAGTGGTCGCTGTTGCCATGCAAACAAACTCTTGCACCCGCAAATTGGTCTGTGTTGGGTTCATTTTTGCAAATTGAAGCTGACACGATTGAGTATTAGACTAGAGACAGTTTACCCATCAGTTGTAATGTGACATTCAGACTATATTTCAGGATAACGGTGAGACATTTCATAATTTCTCCTCCCATAAATTACTCTGCTGTACTCACCCCAGTTCCCATGCTGCTCTGGGGCTCCACACTCCCAGGCTCCAGGCAGCAACCCGGAGCTTTAACCTGCTCCGCAGTCCCTAAGAAATCCACAAACACAGCAGTAATACAATAAGGAGAATGAAGAAGGCGACTTATTATCATCTGATGTCAAACCTCTGGTGATTTGGTGAATTAGGAGAAGAGAAAACATCAATGGGAGGCAAGGTGAGGTGATAGAGAGGGCGAGATTATCTGAGGTGTCCTGACACGGCGGAGGAGGAGGCTGCATCATTTCAGAGTAGCAGGGGCCTCACAAAGCAGACAGCGCTGAGGAATGACAGGAATCCACTATCTGATCCAGCATCATAGGTGGATCAGCCCGCTATCCCTCCCACTTCATTTATGCATACACATTAACACTATGCATTTACCCCACCGGTTTCTTTTAAAAAATAATTAAACTTTACCAAATTAAAATGAAACTTGAAAGCTCACGGTTGATCTTTTACCTGTCATTCCAGCGCCCTCGTCAGGCCAATCACTGCCTTTCTTTTTAGCTGCCTTAAATTGGGTACCAAACACTACATTTCCCGAAATTTCATCAATATTGAAGCATATGAATTTAACTAATGAATACCCTTAAGGCCTTTCATATTCAGACATTTTTTAACTCTATCTTTACAGTACCATCTTTACACTTATTAGTTTAAGTGCGAGCTGCCAGATCACAGTGACACAATGCATTATCCTTAAATGTTTAGGATAATCTGAGTTTCGTGTGTTTTTCAAGCTGGACTCACCTTGCTGCGGTTCATCTCGGATTTGTCTGATGGCTGCTCTGATCATCTTCCTCTCCTCGTACTCGCTGGCGGCGCGGAGCTTCACGTAAACACACACAAAATCTCAGCGCGCACAGGACAAGCATGCAGTGTCACCATATTTCATTTTTTTTGGACCGTTAATACTCACCATTTTTGTGAGCTCATCAATATCCTGGATTGATTGTAGTTTTTGTGACAGGACGTCCAAGTTGTCGCTGGATTTAGGTTAGAAGAGAAGAGAAGAGAAGAGAAGAGAAGAGAGAGAGAGAGAGAGAGAGAGAGAGAGAGAGAGAGAGATGGTCATTATGACTGACCGTCAACATGCAGCAAGCGACAAACTGGGAAATAATAGTATCTTAAAATATCCAAATACACATTGTGGGCTTCTATCCTGAGGCCTCTCTGTGCATGTGAAAGGCAGCAGAAGACAATGCCAAGATAACGCACACTCTTGGCCGGGGGAAAACCCATCAGAGGAGACGCTCCCAAATCAAGCGTGGAAAAAGTGATGCAGATTTGACAGCAATGACACACAGCGCCTGAAAAAGGCTGCTCTCATCCTCTATTTTCAGCCTCATAGTTCTCCATTTCACTGCTCACTTTTATGTCGGTTTCTATTACTTATATGTCCAGTTCTCTTATTATCTTCGCATTCCTCCAGTCGTTGGTATTAAAGGATGCGTGGCACGTTGGAGTGGAATTCTTCACATTCCACCAGGCACGGGATAATGCAACTTTCAGACGGCGGTTAGTGTGCGTGTGTGTGTGTGTGTGTGTGTAAATATGTGTGTCTTAACACGTGCAAGCATTTGCTACAGTAGGTATGCTTTCTCTAGCAGCTTCAGCGAGGCTTTATTATTGTAATCCAATCCTGAGAGCAGCAGTGAATGGAAATGATTAGGTCCGGCCACTGGTCTTAATAGGATTCAGTGACAGAGAAAGAAAACAACAGCAGAAGGTTGAGCGTCCTCTTCACATGCAATAGCGTTAGCTCTTTGCTGTGCTCCAATCCAGGCATTAGCAGTCGTGAAATAACACCTGTTACAAGACTCAGTCCATCCTGACCTGCAGAGTTCATCTCAGACACAGACAGAGCTTTACAGGGTCAAAGCTTTACCTTCTCATACCATTTGATTTCTTTTTTGTTAGGAGATGAAAGGTGCTTCATGATGTTTTACAAATTAATGTAATTTTGTAGAGTTTTGGGTATGGTGCCATTTGTCTAAGAGCAGCTTCTCTAATCACATTAAAAAAAGGTAAAACCTGCTCAATGTGGGATTTACACTTTAAATGTTGCAAATCGAAGCCAGAGCCAATCAGCTGTGATACGTTTGCTCAGGTTTGTGAGAAAAAGCCTGCAAAGATCACCCAAATGACATAAATGGCACCGAAAAATATTTTAATAATATCTTTATTTAGTTTTAATTCTCCCTCCTGTCTGCCTTCAGCTGTACTATTAAATAAAAGCAAAAACGCCAAAAAAACTAATCTTAGAAAAAAAACAACGTCATGAGTTTTTTTTATGAACACTTATATTCCTCTAAGCCTCTAAAATGACAGAGGCTGAATGAAAACAGCTGGGGATGGTGTGTCACTGAACGGGAAAAACACTGAGAAGGCTCGCAGTAAACCAATAAAGACAAAGACAAAAGACAAATGAGCTGAGAAAAATGACTTCAATCTGACTCTCATGCGAGGTAATGCGACATAAGGACGCATTTTTAAACGTAAAAGTATTTACTGAGAAACGTGCATACACAATGGAAAATGGAAAATTTACTGTGCTTGCAGTTTTCTGTCCCCTATGATTTCCTGTCTTGACTTTTCCAGACTTTTCCCACTGGAAGTTGAGGAATGCTGCATCTGGGTTTTGTGAGTGTTTTCTCAGCATCCCCAGTTCACCTGGTCTGGTGCAGTTTGTCATTAGGACAGGTCTCTGTTTGCGTGTCTGTGTGTGCGCGTGTGTGTGTCTTACCTGTGCTGGTTCTCCTTGTCCTCCTGCTGTTTGAGGCGTGTGGGTCGAAATCTCTTGCTGGCCAGAGCGGCCTCCATGTCCTCGATCTCCCTCCTCCTCAACTCCCGGATGGCTGAACGGATGAGGCGCCTTTCGTCCAGATCCACGGTTCCATCCAGCTGCACATACAACATAAAAAGACAGACACAATGAGGGCATGAAGACAAAAGCAAGGGTTTCGAAAGTGTGCTCATACAGCAGGATGCCAAACATTTGGCTTGCAAAGGCCACTTGTCACTCTTATATTTGCACATATGAAAGATTACACCACAAAGGCATGGTCAGGAAACGGCAGTTATATCCGCTGCTACAGTAAAAGGGTCACAGGCTTGTTCTCAGTGTAAGTACAGGGCGGTGACAGAACTGCAGGGCTCATAGTCATAGCTCCAACGTCTTTCAGTTGCCTTCTTCTGCCCCTCTGTAATTAACGCTGTCAAACAAGGACAATAACGCATTTGTTCACAAGACGCAGACTGAGAGCCAAACTGCCCTAACACAGATGTCCAGCCAGAGGATCCTAAAAAGTTGTGTGATTTTTAGCCGTGGTAACAGCTTGTCTCTAAGAATAGCAACGTCGCTCTGTCGGTTGAATGAAACTATCGGATGGATTGCGCTGAAATTTTTGTGCGGACATTCATGATCCCCAGAGGATTTTTCCCCACTGACTTTTACTCCAGCGTCAGCAGCATGTTGACATTTGTGATCAGCAAGTTATCACTGGGAGCATGTTAGCGTGCTGATTTAAGCTCAAAGTCATGCTGTGCCTAAGTCCAGCCTCACAGTGGCACGAGCATGGCAGCACACCCTTGTTAACAATGGCAGCCTGACAGGAGTCACAGGTGGCAGATAATAAACACAAGTATCATGCAGGTGTGTTACATCCAGACAGTATCAGACTAAACGGCCCGACTTAGTTTTAAACGCGTCACAGGGTCAGCAGGGCCAATGAACGGCTTATAGATTGGTGATGACAAGTGATCTGACTTATCTAATGTGAAAAGACAGGACCTCTCCGGAGATGAGAAACAGACACGGCAACAGCTGGTGCTCGGCTATAAGTGCTATAAGCGTGTTCAGCTCTCCGGGCGGACCTATCGCCCAGGTGTCTTCTTCTGCGTCTGTAATTCATCTTGGCGGAACAGTAGCCAGGCTGCAGGAGGCCCGAGAGACTCAGATTTTGAAGTGGCTCACTTAAAAACACTCACTGAGCCGTTTCATCGCTCCGAGTGGCTATTTAAAGGGTTTGCTTTTTCAAGTGAAACAGGAGTAATTAAGGTGTGCGAGTGTCTGTACGAAAGCACATCTGCAGACAGACACACCAGTCAGCGAGCTGGATGCTTTCATGTAAGCGACAGCCGCGAGCATTGGGAGGGTAGAGGGAGCCCTCTCCTGTCATATGAGAGACAGATCTCTCTTCGACAGCGGGAGCCTGTCAACACATGCAGTGATGAGCTGCTCCTGCTCCTCTGGCTTTTCTGATACAGTTCACGCACTAACACACATTTTAAGGCTTCCTGCTGCACCAGTTAAAACCTGCAGAGTCGAGACACAAACCTTTGTATGTCAACTGTTTTTTTTTTTTACTAGAGGGAGCTGGATGTGGTTGTTAAGCTAAGCCTTGCACCCTGGTGGGATGAAAAGAGGGTTGATGTGCCCCCCCTGCTGGGCCTCAAGGAGGATGAGGAGGGGGGTCTCACAAGAGATGAAGAGGGCACATGGTTTTGAGGTTTCGCTGCGGTTTGACAAAATATGCAGCCGGAGCTGCACTGGCTGAAAGGGGCTCTCCTATATGCTATAATTTGTGGAAATTTAAAGTGCTGAGCTGACTGAACATAATGGGTAAGAGGAGAAAGTGCTCAGAAAAAGCAGAAAGAAAGCATATGAGGAAGGAGGAGAATAATAGGAGGGGGAAGTAAAGCGGGGAGCAGGGAGAAAGGGTGACAAAGAGGAAAAGAGAAAAATGAAAGAGAAGCTGAAGTCGGGCATGCCTAAAAATGGGCAGATGAGCGCTGGGTGGGAAACGGCCTCGAACAGGTCATTCCTCAAATTCCTGCTGACTCAGACGAGAGAGATGGGAGTGAAATGTGACGATCAGGAAGTGCAGTCCGGTCAAACACAGCAGTGTGATGAGACACACACACACACACACACACACACAGGGAGCAGTCTGTTAACACAATGTCAAGCTTACTGCTGATGAATGTCATCATGTGATTACACAGTGCGCTGCTAAGTTTTAGAATTGACTGATTTATTTACTCATTATTGAGATATAACAGAACAGCCTCTGGCTCGGGCCTCGACTCTAAAACAATAACTTCTGCTTAGCATTTCCAAACAGGCATGCATTTTTGGCCTTTTTTCTTTGCATATCAGTTTAAACATAAAAGCATCATAAGAAAATGTTCAACAGACGAGGATGACTCACAGCATGTGATAGACTGCAGAACTGTACAAATCAGTTACAGTAATCTTTTTAAATACGAGCACAGCCCAGGGGAATTAAAATCATGATGTAATGAAAGGAGGGGGCAAAAAAATGCCCACATGGGCAAGTCAGCACTTTTACCTGCTCTAACAAGACCTTTTAAATGGACCAATCAGTGCACAGATGGCTGCATGTGGAGTCAGTTTGGATTTGTTGAAACATTTCTACACTGATGTCAGCTGGCACACATCCAGCAGCTGTAACCGACTTTTCCTTTATGTATTTGAAAAGAGGAAAAATAAAAAAAAAGTTGACCAATAACTTTTGCCGCACAGGAAAGTAATGAGTGGGCGTGACCCAAGCAAATAAAACACACCTTAAACTTGGGTGGCTGCCAAAGAAAACAGAGTGACCGTTAAAGTACCAGAGACGGAAACAGACAGACTGGAGTAGAAACAGAGTCCATTTGACAAAACCTGCACAGGACAGTGGTCTTTACAGAGTCAACTGTGTCAGTGAGAGTGGAGGGGGGAGGGGGACCAACGCAGTCACAGTGACAGCACCTTACACTATTGACCGTCCACAAAGGCATTTTTCAAACCAAGCCACAGACCAACTGTCACTGTGGCTCAAAACAACAGCCGCACTGTGTCCCAGAGAGCAGCCGTTATACCCAGAGAGAAAGCTCTTCACTACTTCTAACAGATGTATGAGTCAGAAATAACACATAAAAAACGGTTTACTGAAAATGATGCCGTCATTGAGACGTCACCAAGCCCTCAGCATCTTTAACGACGGTGGGGGAGATAGTCACGTCAAAGTGTGATCTGCTGCACTAACTGAGGACTCTGAGGAAGCTGCTGCCACACCTGAGGGCCTCCACAGGGTCACCTGAGGTACACGATGTTAGGAACAGGATGGAGGAGAAGGAAAAGATAATCCCGTAGTAACTGGGGCAATTACTTCAAGGCAACGCTTACGCACGAGACTTCCCAGCTCTTACTGCGGCGAGGAGCAAGACGCGATTAATTATTTTATGTTTCACAAGCGGGCCTGCTAATGCTTGTACTGTACCGTTGGACACTTTGAGTCACTTCCTACCGAGCAGCAGATCTCTATGGAGTCAAAACCTCAAACCTATATCCAAAGACTTCCGACTGAAGCGGCTCAATCCATCACAGCCAATTAGAGAGTTCATGGCTTAGCAGTAATCCAGACCAGCTGGTGACACGCTCCTGAGGACAGCAACACTCTCTGAACTCATCTGCTGCACATGAAACTGATTTAAACATGATTTTTAAGTGTAACTTATTGGGACACACATGGAAACAGCCTCAGAAGTGGTCAAATATGGCCAGACGTCAAGGTTGTTCAGGTGGTTTTGATATACTGAGCCACTATTTAGTGGGTCTGTCGTCCATAGATGAGCTAAACGCACACGCTGCAACAACTACCTGTGGGTGCAACACTGAAATGAGACCTGTGGAAATGAAAAGAGTCAGACCACTCTGCTAAATTACTGTGTAAATAGAAAGAAAATGTTGTACAGGTTCAGATTTGTCTTAATTACACACCCATCTCTTCTACTCCATTCATCGGAACATTTATCCATAGCAACTGAAACATGGATTAATGTAAATACACCACTTGTGATATCTAAGCTCGGTCTTTCAGTTTAGATATGTCTATGTACAACAGGCTTTTAGTTTACATACTATTAGGGCTGGGTATCCTATAATACATAGCACAGAAATGTGTCTGTAGCAATAACTGTCAAATACTGAAAGTTGGCATTCAAAGCATGGTCAGATTTGCAGTCATGTTTACTTACTATAGATCTTTGGGGATTTAAAATCATAATTTTACCTGTATTGCCATCATTTCAGAATATTTTGTTCCTTGTACAGTATCTACATAGAACAATTGTTAAAAGGGATTTGGAACATGTGACAGAAAAACATGTGAATATACCAGAAATTAAAAAAAAAAAGATACAGAAAAATTCATCATTTAAAAATAAATAAATACTAAAACTCATGTATCACTTGCAACACGAGTATTGCAAAATTACGAATACCCAGCCCAACATACTGTGTGTGTCTCTCCAGTTGTGTGGTTTACAAAGGTCAGGGCAAACATCACAGTCCGGCTCACTCTCACTCTCACACACGTACACACATTTGCTGGTTTTCTGCTCAACACTTTCTACTTTGTGAGCTATGACGTGTAGAGCTAATTTCCTGACACAAATGAAGGAGAATGTATACTTTCTGCACGCGTGTGAGTCCACGTGCATGGGTTTGAGTGAGAGGCAGGGGCGGTACTGTGTGTTTGTGCATGAAGTGAGGACTACAGTAATAATTTCCAGAGCAGGCTGAAGGTTAGAGTGCAGCCAGGCAGCAGATCGGATCAGCGTTTTAAACTCACTTGTGTCGAGCCCAGAAGTGAGTTTGCCCTTATAAGGGCACATGGGACACTCCTGGTAGCAGAGCTGAAGTGGATCACTAGCTGCCACAGAGGAAGCCAGACTGTTACTGACATTGAGACGGACACAAATAAAAACAACCGAGAAAGACTGAAAGGGTGGGAAACTTCAACAATATTTTTAACCCCCTCAAAATCTCTTTATTGGCTTGCTTTGGGGCAAAACTCCAATTTTAAATCAAGTTAAAGTCTGTAAATCATTTCTCAACACCTCAGAAAAACAACGCGTGCATACAGCAGGCTAGCCCACCACACCCACTCATAAATGGCAAAATAATCAGGATCCATGAGGCATGGGACTTTTGGTTACTCAGAAGTCACCTCCCGGCTGAAGAATTAACAAAGAAACAAACCAGATTCAAGGTTAAAACTCATTGAGCCTTTGTTGTCTCATAAAAAGAGGGAGTACCTGTGAAATATACAAGCCAGGGAGAAAGAAAGATTACTGCACATGTGGCAAAGAGCTCTTTGTGAGTGCGGCTACACGTGTGGGAAGGCTTAACCTTTATTAATAACTGGATGGTAGGACAGAGTCCCAGAGCAGACCTGGGAAAACAGTGTCCCCTTTACACTTGAGGTAGCAGGAATAAAGAACAGACGCATGGAGGAATGCATGTCGGTCAGAGGGGGGTACGGGCATCAGCTATGTTCTGTAGGGCTGTAATGATGCACTGAAGACAGATCTCATCTCCCACGTGTTGCACGTTACTGACTCATGCTCATAGTACTCTTACATTAATGCAGTGCACTACACACACCGGGGGATTAATAAGTGCACACGTGATCGCACACACCGGTCTCTGATCTAAACAGCAAAACATTGAATGTTGAAGTCATTTCTAATCTTGCAGCATTATATATATCTAACTAGAATGGCAATCGGAGAACGCAGACTTCTAACAATGGTGCATTCACGTGATCCTCGGAGGGTCCCAATTCCGGATTTGGGAAGTTGTTCCAACTATGGTGTTTTTATTAGCTTTAAGTTGTCTCATTTTTCCGACACCCCATGAATGCAGCACAAATGCCCTATCTCGCAATGTTATCAAAAAGTAAAACGTAATGTGTGTATCCGCCCTATGATTTGGATCCACTCAATGATTTAATGGCTCCTTCATTGGCCCACGCTACACACGTCCACCAAGTTTCATGAAAATCTGGCAAGTAGTTGCTCCATAATCCTGCTGACAGATAAACATAAACAGAGCCGAAAACTTAACCTCCTTGGCAGAGGTAACTACACTTATCTTAGAATCGTGCACAGTAGAACATATTTCTCTTGGGCTCGATAAGCCGCCTCCGTGAGAAGCGTTGGCCCAGTT
The DNA here is from genome assembly GCA_943590825.1 of Bovichtus diacanthus. Classification (NCBI taxonomy): domain Eukaryota; kingdom Metazoa; phylum Chordata; class Actinopteri; order Perciformes; family Bovichtidae; genus Bovichtus; species Bovichtus diacanthus. The sequence continues at coordinate 406,577 of CALSBV010010907.1, read as the reverse complement.
CAGCTGTCTGGCTCCACACAGTACAAAGTCGCAGGTCACGGAGAGGGATTCAGGTCAGTTACAGCCCGGTCGGGACTACTGTACCACATTTGCGAGCCTCGTCAAAAAAAGGGTTTCATATCGGCCAATGCTGTCTCATTATTCCTCTACAAACTGCCAGAGCTTTAATACATTATTAAAACCTACACAGTACATGCGAGCCGATGGTGTAAACATTACTTGAGTCTTGTTTGTGGCCATTTTACTCTGATCTTTGGGCACATGTTGAGTGTGTTTCACAAGGTTATATAGATTTTTGTTTTGCAATTGGTACATAGGTTTTACTCAAAGATGAGCTTGCTCCAAAAAAAAAAAAAAAAAAAAAAAAAAACAGCAAAACTTAATTTTTCCCCAAAGCAGGATCTTTTCTTTTCAGAGCTTCTTTGTTCAACGTTATGACTCATCATCCCTAATAATAGGAAATCCACAGAGGAAGAGAGCTGTCCACAGTTTGTTTGGTACCTCGGTGGTCATAGGCAGAAGATCTGATACAGAATGACATATTTCAGCAGGAAGGAACATTCCTAAATAAAGATAAGACTGCATTGGATCCTTCACTTGCTGGCCTTGTCCTGTGAACAGACCCGGGTCACAGAAGGAGCTAGAGCACAATGAATCTTCTCCAAATATGGGACATCACCGGTCAAAGTGAACCTCTGCGCGACTCGGTTTGGTTTAATGAGGGGAAAGCCAGAAGGGGAGAGGGATGTCCCTCAGGAGGGAACAGAGAGGGGGGCTTAAGCACTTTGGGAGGCTGCAGAGCAGAAACAGTTTGTTCTAATAGATCCATGAGAGCCAGCCATGCTGACTCTACACAGTACCTTTAACAAGGGCAGTGAGAGTTGCTCACAGACAAACAAAACCAAACAAAGTTAAACAGATCAGCTGTTATTATCTCAAGAATGCCACAACATTAGAAAGAGTGGTCTGGAAAGCAAAACATCAACATCCTCTGGATGATTTCTAGTAGATCTCAGGAAATCGCTTTTTCCTGAGAGAGTCAATATAGAGAAAGGCCAAAACCACAGTGTTTCTACATTTCTCTTTGTCTTGATCTCTTTCATCCGGTTTATTTCCCATGTAAAAAAGTACCATCCTTTCCTGAGCTTGGAAAGTGTGATGCATGTCACCTTTTTCTTCTCCTGTCTTAATTCAGTATGTGACTTGGAAGAAAAGCCTAAAACATTTCTGATCCTGCAGAGTGCTGCATGCTGTTTCCTGTGTTTGGGCAAAGCAAATGGATGCTGAACGTCAAAGGCATTTTAATAGCATCTCTGTAATTACATGAGTCACGATGTTCTCTTCCCCTAAAAAACAGATTCCTCATTTCATCTAAAGTGGACATTATCCAAGTTTTAGGTAAAGTGTCATTTGACAAATTAAACACAGAATTTTCAATTCGATCTTTAAATATCAATAATTTGATGAGGGGAAAAATTCTGCTCGTATTGGGACATTATAGATGAAGCATGAGGCCATAGAAACAACAGCCACAAAGCAGATTGTTAACATCTGGTAAGTGTTTCTTCCGAGTCTGAAACACCTGGAAAACTGTTGAAACAGCAGCTCAGAGAGTTGGTCACAAAAAAAAAAAAAAACAACCTCTGAGCCCCTAAAGCATTCAAAGTCTAGCAGGGATTTGACTAGCAAGAGACGCCTGGTGGCTGTGAAGGAGACCACCGTCAATCACTTCTCCAGGCCTTTTCCATTTGGCATAATGATGATCCAGACAGACGGAGCTCAGTGATAGAAACCCTCTCCAACCAAATACCAAATACCATTTATCATGGCAGAAAATACTGTATTCATTCATTGAGTCTATACTGCACACGTCATACGATCGAGGTGAATCTTTTTACAGCAGTAGCAGCTGGTGCCGCTGGTGTTAATTTAGCCTCTGGGGGCAACGGTCAATATTTCTGGGGTTCCGGTCATTGTTTACAGTCCAATCAGCAACTTGAGACGTGAGGATGTAGTTGGAGTTGAGAGACAACATCTACCACCGGATTGTTTCACAAGTAGCCAGTTTACAAACTAACTTCAAGCGGGAAAAACAAGAAGCAAAATCGTCGTCAGAAGAGAGACGATGGGTTCCGACTTTGCATTTTGGCCAATGGGTTCGGCCTCTGCTCACCACATGGACCGTTTACCTGCATTCAAGCAAAGCCCGCTCAAACGCGATTGTAGTCCAAGTAGCATTGACCAGACGGAAACATGAACGCTTCCACGAAACCAGAATCGTGTCCTGTTGACTGCAGACTACACGTTCTAATGATATCCGTTTATATTGTTTATATTATCAAAAAGTAGTTATGATATTATATTATTAATGTGACTTTGAACGAGTCACTGCGAATTATTGTTCCAGAAGAACCAACTACTTGAAGGTCACATACTAAAAATAGATTTTTATATGCACATCATCACAAAGTTCACTGCTTTTCTTTTCTCATCCTTTCAGCGCCAAGTGGCAGGATATTAATAGCAGTATCCAGTAACAAAAGTTTCCTGTTCTTTCAAACAAACAAGTGGCTTCTTATCTCTATGCTCCCTGGCCGGGTATTTGGATATTGACTGTCAGAGGCTGAAGTCTGCAGGCTGTAACTAAACTGCTCTTGCTGTTGTGAGAGACTCTGTGTCAGTTTAGATGCTCTGAATGCTGAAATGTTAATAGTCAATTTACCTCCTCGCTGACACCTGTGAAACTTAATCACATGGGAAATGCTTTGTGGACATGTGAAAGGCGTAAATACCTGTGAGAATGATGACAGGCTCAGCAGAAGAAGAAGAAAGTCAGGTGTGCACTGTGAACGCTGTAGTTTAAAGCCTGAGCGATTTTGTTGTGAGAGAAACACTTTCAAAAAACTCCCTTTCAACACTGGGGTCAAAGGCAGTGAGGAGCTATATTCTAAGGAGGATCTGCTGCATGCAACAGCTTGTACCCTCTTTGAAGACAGAAAAATAGATTTCATGATTGTTGGCGAGACTCAGGTTAAGTCTTGCAGTATCATGCAAGACTCTCTTGAAATTTTACTTTAGGACCCGTTACAAACACAGGTCAAGATAACGTATTAATATATAAACCCATACATATTAAAGTAAACCATCATGTATGACAAAGGGAAGCCTCAAAGCTTCACATTTGAGAAGCCGAAGCAAGCAATGGTTTGGCATTTTTCCCTTAAAAAAAAAATGACTATCATAATAATTGCCGTTGAAATGAAGGAGGACATTTTTAAACAAATACGGCCCCTGATAACATTTGCTTAAAGTGACAACCTAAAAAAAACTGCACAGAATGTCTGAAAATGTCCCAGACGACAGGCGGCACAATCTTTCCGATTTATTCGTTCCTGATGATGAGTCTGACATTTTGGACCGTGTCTCCAGGGGGTGAGGGGAACCTGGGACTTTACTGAGAGCCCACAAAACAAACCCATTCTTCCTCTCCGACTGTAACCGTTGAGCCCTTGTCAACACACAAAGGGTCCAGAGAGCCATAAAACCAAGGCCCAGGGGTCCCGTATATCAACGAGACTGGACCACAGAGGGAAATTGCCTTTTTTTTTTTTTTTTTAAAACATGCTTGAATGCTTCTTGCTCACCAGGGAGAAAGGACCGTCACATGGCTGGCAAGACGAGTTACAAATCATTGTGTGAGACCTCCAGCATGTGAAATCAGCCCAGCAGGCGCCACTGAAGGAAACGTCTCCAAGCATGTCATGTTAGTCAAAAACAATTGAAAAAGGCAGACTTGTGTATTAGCGGACCACGAACTGTGAAAGACAACAACATTTCATGTATATGTCGACATTTGCGAGCTTGCAAGAGGTCACATTTGGACTTTTCCTGCATTCTTCAGAATATGCAGTGAAGCGGAGGGGGTTTCGGAGATAATTAGAAGGGAGATCACGCTGTGGCTGATACTTAAAAGACAAACTGTTATTCTTAGTGAAGTCAGCAGGTGCACAGATGCCACAAACACAGACACATGTAGACATGGCTCGTCCTGCAGATTTGAAACTATTGCCACACAAGCACATTCAGGGCTGCAACAACTGATAATCATCACCCTACAAGATGTCAAACAGCTGATATAATCTATTCATAAAAAGGCGCAGTGGTTGGAGCGGTTTGGTAGGAAAGAGCTTTTCTTCCCATAGCGTTTGTGTTTTTGTGTCCACAGATCTTAAGCACCATTCAGACAGATGACCCGCAACAAACATCCTGTCAAAAAGAAACTGGCACGGCAACTGATTATTTTTGTGGATATTTAAATAATTGCGGTGGCCGAGAGAAAAGAAAAATGCTTTTGCTGGTTGCCATGGAGGGGATTAAATGAGCAATATAAAAAAAAAAGGCAGCCAGGGCTTTGAATAGAAGTGTAGAGAAGGGATTAGTGGCGTTAGAGAGGCCGCCATATGACCTTCTGACTGTTTAGTTCATTAAGTGCAACACAGGCCTGGAGTTTGTGTTCATATCCAACTGTTGCTGGACAGAAGCTCCTCCACGCGGCTTTACTGCCACTTTAATTAAGCCTGGGCATCTCTAAACGTCCATCATCTTTTACTAGAGTCCTGAAAAACTATTCTTAATTTACAAACTCCTTAACAATTACTGAATATAAATCACCGCATAATGGGGTTTTAGATGTAATAAAAAAAAAACGAACACAAAAGGCTCCATTCATGTCTCTGAGGAGCTGAACTTCCATTTCATCACATCCCCATTTGAACTTCTCGTCTGAGCAACAAGTTTAATCAGCGTTTGTTTCCATTCAGTCCACAGTGGAAAACCCTGACACTCGAGTCCACGCAAACATCATCAGTGGAGATGTGGGATCTCTGCGACCTTATAGCTGGTGGTCACATGTGAGGGGGGGGCAGCTGAACCCCATGGGTTCCACCGTCTGCATGATACACGTCTGGCTTACACAATGCTGGCGCAGGATACAGGCCTCATGGAAAGATTCAGACAAAGCTCGATTTATTTTTCTAATAAATTAAATGAGAAATAAAACATTACTGGAGATAAAAAGCCTGTGGAAGGGACTCGGACTCACATACACCTGTAAGCTCTGCTCAGTTCATTCTTCCTGTTCATGCTCGCGTGTGTGTTTCGTGTAGAAAGATATTCTTCGTGTTCAGAGTTGTTTTTTTTGGTCGTTGATGATTAATAATGTTAATTGTTTTATTTGTTTAAAAAAGGGGAGGACTCTGAATAAGCCTTTCCTCTCCTGCTTTTTTTTATTTATTTTTTACTCCTATTCTATGCATTTTGTATCTTCATTAAGAGAGAAACTTGAATATAAAACTACAACAAACACAGAATTAGAAAACTAAAAGGAGGTCCAGCAAAAAGCTTGAGATGTCCTCATTCTTTCCACAGCCAACATCTGTATGACCATTTTGAGTCTTTCCTCCGTCATATTCATTTCAACTCCCTCTTCTCTGCTTCGCTCCTCTATAAATAAACTCACAAATGCAGCGATCAAAGCAACCAATACTCTAGTAAACCATTATGCTGAAGGAGAATACGATTTCCTCAATATACACTTGACACCAGCGATAAAAGTTTGGCATTTAAGTGATTTATGAGAAGAAAACTCTTGGCCAGACGATTCCAGACTTTGGGGAATAAATGAATAAATGGTCCCGGGCAGGTCAAGAAAACATTACATTTATACCAAAGTAAACAGCCTTGTCTTGTCAGGGTTTACTGATCTATAAGAGCAGATATCAGAGTGTTTTTTTCTGAGATGGCCTCTCCTTAAATGGCACAGTCTGGTGAGGATACTGAGTTATAATCAGACACTGTAGTTTAATCCGACAGGTCAACAGCACCACTGTTTTTACCCAAACTTTAAATGATACAAACTTCCGGCTCGTTGCATATTTGTAGTAGCCGTTAGTGCACAGACGTACGCCAGCTGCATACGTTCAGCTGTGACTCAGACCGTCCCAGTGTAACTGTGTCTACACAAGGACAGGCTGACTCACGCATCCTTGTAAATGTTGTCTGTTACAGGTGTCACGATAGACACACAGACTGATGTCTCACCTTCCTCTGCCTCAGGAAATACTTACGCCATGACTAATGTGTGCGTGAACCAGGAAGTCTTCTTTATCTTTTAACATGTTTACCTGATTAATACTGATTTATTGCTCACACTTGTGACATAATGCCTACCTCATTAATGACCCAGACTTAATACATCATCGTGAATCACCTACAAGTGAAATAATCGTTACTTTCTTACACTGTTTTGTAATAGAGACACGTCTGATAGTCTATGTGTCATCATACATCAACGCGTACGTGAATCACTTCTGTCTGCGACTAACTTTTAGTTATCTTCATGGATCAATCTGTCAATCATTTATTTGATTAATGACTTGTGTATGAAATGTCTGAGCCCAGAGCCAATTCCATTAAATTACTTGATTTGTTTTCCAATTACCAGTCCAGAACCCATAGATTTGACATTTAAAATGATATAAAACTGAGAAACATCCTCGCATTTCTGCTTGCTAAATGACCTAAAGAGTTAAGCGATTATCAAAATAGTTGGCTAATTGACAAATCAACTTATGGTTCTACATTTAGTTTACGCTCACGAAACCACCAAACAACTCTGTGTAACCAACAACTGCAATGATAAGCACACTGAAAGGCAACACAGTCACACGTCATTATGTATCTGCAACTATACATTTTAATTATCCTTTACATTTGCTTATTATATCTCTATTATATCGTTGTTTATTCTATGAAAAGTCAAAAAATAAATGGTGGAAAAATGCCAAATTCCTCAAACCCAACGTGACCTTTTGTGTCTTGTCTGACCAACAATCATATGATATAAAAGTGACAAACAATTCACCAGTTTTCACACAGAGCACCAAGAAGCACAGGGAGGATTATCATATCACTGACATGTATGAATTATTAAAAGGAGCCAACAAAAAAAACACATTAGAACAATAGTTAAACATGAATCAAGCTGATATGTTGCACTACAGCATGTACCAGTGACACACCTATAGTTATCTATAACACACATTTACTTTCCTTATAAAAAAGGCATCATGTAAATAAAGCCAGCAGTGTGACACAGGCCAGGCTACATTAAGGTGACACAGGTAGCAGTGTCTCCACAGTGGAGCATCTCCATTCATGGAATAACTCACCAAGGCGCGGAGAGAGGACTCGTCCAGCGCAGAGTACCTCTCCACGGACATGTTCACCGCTGTTGTCGGGCTCAGGTGAGAAGGTCTGGATGATTTCAGACTGGCTCCCCGGTCAACGTGTGGGCTACCACCTGCACGACTTGCTGCTGTGTTTGAGTCTTTTTGTTGTTGTTGTTGTTGTCTTAAACTTCAGCGCAGTTAAAGTCAGAAACTTCCTCAGCGGATATAAACCGGTGTCCCGCTTATAGAGAGCATATTTCGGTAGTATTTGTGTCGTCTCTGGAGTCGCAGTGAAAGCAGAAGTAGGCGCACACTCTCTCGCTAAGGGACGTTGGCAGCTTTTTGAACCGAGGATTCCCACTGAAAGGTGTAACCCCGCCCCTCTCTGTCGCCGGGCCGGCTTCTCCCGGCGCTCATTCAAAGCGCGCCGCTCTGTGGGAAAACGCAAAACAGCGTCATTGTATGAGGTGTGATTAGTGCCACTGTTAGCCACCGTGGCACTAACTGCAGTGTGTGGAGACAAATACACAGGCATAGGATATAGGCATTATAATCCTTAACATTTTTCATAAAATCAGACCCTGTTTGGAGGTTTTTTTCAGCAATAACCACATTTGCATTATGTAGTTACGTCTATTTATAGTAGTTTTCATTGAATAGAATAGAATTCCTTTATTATCATTGCACAAAGTACAACAAAATTAAGTAGCAATCCTGATGGTGCACACATACCAGAGAGTAATCAAAAATAAAGAATAAAAATATATATTATAAATAAAAAATAGCAAAATTTTTTTTTTTTTGATGCAGCATTTTTTGTCAAGGAAATTCCTCTGGAAATAAACAATTGCCTATAAACTCAACACAACTGACTAAAGAAGTGTCTAGTTCCCTTTAATAAGTACCACATTATTTCCAGGAAATGTCTTAGAAAAGTATAAGGAATTTATGAACCTGGAAAACAAAGCAATTGCATTTTATCTCTGTAAATGAAGGTCTAAATGCTGTTTCAAATCCCAGGGATAAACTTCTAGGGGAGAAATAATAAATAGCCTACTTTATTGATTTTATTGCCCTTAAAGTATTCAAATTTAAACAAATTAAGTGTGAAAATACTGGAATTGGCATAACAAAAAAATACATTCCATTCATTAAGAATCATGTTTCTATTAAACTTCCACTAAAATTCAGTAATTTGAAGTTTTAATAACACAAACGTAAAAAAAAAAAATTAAAAAAAAAGTGCCCATTTCCACATCAAATACTTTGAAAATAGCACCAAAAAAGGACATTTCAGCCTTACTTCTAAGCATATTTTTGGTACCATGACTGGTTACGTGAGGTGAGCTTAATATATAAAGAGGTAAAACACTGAAAGAATACAAACTGGAGCCATGAATGTTCTCATTAAACATTTAATAGCCACACAAGACAACGAGCATCAAGACAGTTGTTCTTAAACAGGAATAGTCAGCCGTGTGCCGTGAGTGCCTACAGTCCAAAGAAACACCACAGCAGGAGAGTCCACTGATTATTTGCTCCTCACTAGTTGAGGTGGATGGTCAGATGTTAATCAGGAAAATGCTCTGGTGTTGTCTTTAGGTAAGAGTCTGTGGCACAAGGTTGCCTATTTTATACAGTATGTAATGCTAAAGTGGACACTATGTTACACACAAAATACATTTTATCAATCTTAAATCCTATTTGGAGGTGATACACAACATATTTCATACTACTTAAAAAGAAGTTTGGACAGGAGACACTGCTTCAAAAGCCATCTCAGCGTAACACCACATATATAGTTCTATAGTTATGATTAAAAAAAATCAAAATATTACTGAAGAGTATTTAAGACAAATGTTCAACAGTATAAAAAGACAAATGTTCAATTACAGTTGTTTTTTTTTCCGTGGTCAAAGATGCATAAGTTTATCAAATCTGTTCCTCAAGCCCTTTTTTAACAAAATAATCTATCAAAGTGCTTTAGGTTACATAAAGATGCAGAAACCAACAGGAACACTGTGAAAGACCCTGAAAGAACTGGCAAACAGGGGTGAAAAATGTCCTTGGCTGAACTAACAAGGTAAAGATTAAGTTAGACAAACGCAAACCGACAAAGTTATGTGTCTGTGTTTGATGTTCTCAATGTTCCTAATGAGCACTGACATCACTTTTACAGTGTAAAAAAAAATAAAATAAAAAAATGTTTAAATGTTTTTTTAAATCCAATTAAATTGAGCGCAAATAAAATTGATTTTATAATTTATATTTTAAAGCTAAATGTTAGACATACAAACATTTGAAAAAAATCTTGAAATAAAGCAGAATATGTATTAATAAACCAAATGACTTACTTAGGCTTTAATAGTAAAACTCATCAAAACATAAACCGCAAGATTACTAATACTCACACAGGCACTTATCAGATAGGTATATGATTCGTTTTCAAAAGTGTGTGAGAAGATAAATGAAAAGCGGAGTAGGAGATTTGGTTTGTGTATTTCTCCACATTTTCCTGCTCACTCTTCCTGCTGCTCTTCATTCTGCTTCTTGGGCAACTGCAAATGGAAAAAATGCAATTGGAAAGACACACAAATGTGTTGAGTCACCTTTAGGCAGACTTTACACTTTAATTATTCTGTGAAGCCAGCATTTACAATGTTATAGAAATATTACCTTCAGCTCTATTCCAGGGGGGATTTCCCCTCAAATGTCCTGTTAGTAGCACGTCTATTTAATTAAATATCTACATTACAGTAATAGAGTTATATTCCTTGTGTAAAGGTATGAATGTATTTTCTAGAGCTTTGTGTTTTGCTCATATATTTTTAAATCATAATAGATTGTTCATCTAAAAACATCCACATCCTTTCCATGTTATAAACCTTTATGATAGTATATCAGTATAAACTGTAAACTGTGTAGTTAAGGTAATCTCACTGTCAATGTACAAACCACATTCCAACAAAGCATTAACATCCACCCAACAGAATGGGATTTATTTTTTAAAGAAACTTGAAGTGTACCTTTGTCAATGAATTTCTTCTGTTCCCTCTCCCTTCTTTATTTTCTGGTAGATTTACGCTGGTGGACAAACACATTCAAATCAGAATATTAATAACATGTAATTTACAAAAAAAAAAAAAAGCACAAATCGTTATTTGATTAAGAAATTCTGAATTGGTCAAGCAGAACTAAAGTAATGCAAACGAAAAATGAAGACATGAGTCTCCATACGACTTGCTGGTTGTCTTTACCCCTTTAAAGATGCAGAACCAGGCTTCTCAGTGTCACTGAAAGACGCCCCTTCTGCTTCCCTGCCCTGCTGAGCTCTGTTCTTCACAGAAGCATCACAATTGGATGTCTTCCTTTGACTCGGTAGTCCAATGTAGCCTCTCTGCCATTCCCTGGGGTTTAGCTCTGGTTGTGAGTCTCTGTTGAATCCAAAGTCCCCCTCCGAGAAGTCAGCTATATGTGGAACAGGACACACAATATGTGTAAATTAAAAAAAAGAAAGAGAAAAACCCACGAACGCGTCAAAAATATCCACAGAAACTTTGTACATGTAATGTTTGTTAACACTGTTTGTGCGATGTTGACTTTTATGTCATAGTTTGTGGTGGCGTTGACTTGAATGCTTGTTTTTTTTTTTTTTCTCTAATTAAATTTGTATGCCTTTTTTTATTATAAAGAATAAACAGTATACATTACCTTGGGGGTTCATTCTCGTTTGAAAATCTGGAGACATCTGACCAAAGGCGTCTTTCGCAGGGCTCAGTGGTTTTTTGACAGATGCTTTTGTTAGATTATTCAGTGGATGGGCAGTCTGAGGACGCATATCACATTTGTCCTATACACAAAAACACACATTAAAATAGTCATTAGCCATTACCAATCTGTCCATATATTTTTTCCACCTCTCTTTTTCTATTCAATATTCAACATTCATGAACACATGTTCAGAATTGATCTTTAAAAGCTGGGTGGTTCAGGTCACAATGTGGAAATCTATATAGAAGACATATTCAAATTATGTTTAATTGCCAATAGTACTGCCATGAATTTATCCTGATTAATTTTAGACTGGCTATATAACTTGATTGTCGACATACCTGATGGTGAAAGACAACAGCCTCCTCCAGAGCGACGCCACAGAATTCACATGGAATGACCACATCGCCCTCTAGTGGACTGGCTGGAGGACTGTAGGAGGCCGGGGAGACCGAGCGAGGGAAAGTGGGGATGTTTGAAGCGAGTGTGTCAGGGAGGTTGTGCATCAGCCCTGAAGCATTACTGCTCATCCTGTCCTCTTTAGGTGGAGACAAGGGCTGCTTGCTGTAAGACGCAAAGGCGGAGGCGGGGCTGCATCCAGTCTGAAACAAAGAGAAGACAAGGTACATGAAAAAAGTTGAAATCTCTGGGAAACATTCATCAGGTCCCTAATTTGATAATTTGATAAAAGTCACCAAAAAACAACATTGTTATACCTGAAAGCCAAGATTCTACAACTCTATAATTGTGACACATGGCAGTCTTTAGGCCACTTCTCAATTTATTGTGAATGTAGTGCTTTTGTCCAAATCATGACCCTGTGAGCACAGTGACCCATGGGCAACTACACCTCGGTCACTATTTAACACAAATTTAGGGGATCCTTGTCAATAATGTTTGTTTAAATCTATATCAGCCAATATAGTGTTGAGCACTTACTGCATGCGGCTGGCTAACAGATAACTCTACCATCATGAGTCAAACCTGAGCAACAGCGCAACCAAAAGAATAAAATCACATCTCTAACCTGATGTAAAATGAGGTCCTCTTCAGGAAACAGCTCTTCGCAAAACTCACAAGGCAGCATGGTATCTGTGAAAATAACTTCAAATAATTAATAAACTGAAAACTGAATAACTCAAAGTATTCTAATCAACACTCATTTACCTGCTTGATCCTGCTCCTGGACTGCACTTGTGCCTGTAGTGAAGTTTGGGAAATTGTTGTTGGGCGGAGAAAGTAGAGAGTTAACAGAGGTGTTAGATGTCTTCCCAATCTTGTGGTCCCAGATTCCACTCCACAGGTTTCCCTCTACTCCCCCAGCCATCGATTCTCCATCACTCTGCAGGCTGAGAGCCAACATGTAGTCCAGGCCTGATGGATCCTCATCCAGTGTGAGGTCACTTTGTGGCCATACACTGCTGCTGCTGCTGCTGCTGCTACTATTCAGAAAATCACTCTGCCCCAGCACTACAAGAAAAAGGAAATTAGTTATTTCGGAAAACAATTTAAGATACAAGTACCGTAACGGGGGAAAACATGTTCACATTTTTTTTTAAGGATTTGTTCCATTTCATTTTTTGATAAACCCTAAATTTTTGACTAACCCTTTTCTTTCCACGTTAGTGATAAAAAAAAAGTTCAATATTGCTGATTAGGCAAACCTCAAAATGTGAATAAACACAGTAAAAGTTTGCTATATATGCAATGTATTTTTTGGCACTCTGTTAGGGACCGCCTTGCCTCATGTTGAGCCAGCAAATTCTCTGTAAATTGCTATTTATACAAGATATTTTCCAGGGGCATCTACTGCAAAACTGATTTTATAAAGATGGCCCTAAATAAAGAAAGAGTTGACAGTAACATTTACGATCATATTTGTATCGGCTACAGACTAACATTTAGAGTGTTTTTTAACTAGATGTAACGATTATGTCAAATTTGGTGATACTATAGAAGAGTTGGATGTTTAAAAAATACTCTGTGGGATTTTTGACCACGAGCAGTGCTTGGAGATATGTTTTTATACGTGGGTCCCCGTTTTGTAATCATGCACACACGACACGGGCGATACACATTCTTGCTGCTGGTTTCCCACTATTCCGCTGATTGACAGTTGGTGGCAGAAAAGCGCAAAGAAGTGTAAAAATGTGCCCTCAAATTTAGCAAAGAAAAATAAGCATAGATAGCAATACATGTATGTAAACAATGCAGGCTTTACATGCAGGATACACATAATGTGTTTTCGTAAGAAACACTGGATGTAAACATAACTTTTGTTTGTTTACAAGAAACCTCCGCAGGGCACCTTTAAATTGCTTTTTAAAGTGCTTTAAAGCTACGTTGGTAAATATTTTGCCAATTATATATACAAATAAAATAATGAAGCATGGTGGGCACTTTTTCCCCTCACAGGAAATGTAATGAATCAATAGGTCAGTGATAAACTCACAGTGGCTAAATGTGTTTCTCGGGGCAGTATTCTTCCAGTCACCTGGGCCTTGAGGTGCCCTTGAAGTGTTGTACACACTGGGATCAAATGGCCGGGGAAAGGCCTGTTGATCTGCTGCACTGATGTTATTATTCTTTGGGCCTCTCTCTTGGGCTCTTAGGAGGTTTCGGATGGAGTGGGCTTCAAACCAGGCCCCTGGAGGCTGCGTTTCGACTGGACTGCGACTTGTCCGGCTGTTGTTCCTCTCCTGGGGCGGTGTGAGGCTTCCACATAAGACCGGGTGCACAGCTTGTTCTCTCAACATTATGTTGCACTTGCAGTGTGCGCAGGGCTCAGTACGTGTACCGCAATAATCTTCATGTTCTTTGGACTGACTGAAAACAATCTCCAGCTCACAGAATTGGCACGGGACCAGCCGCTGAGAACATTCAAAGCTCTGAGAGAAAGAATAATCATTAAGAAACATAATTTGAGGATTTAATATGGATGGCTGCGTTTTAAATCAGGACGAGAAAAGTTCTTCAGACATACCTGGTGAACATCGATATGTTTCTTCTCAATCTTCAAACCGCACTTGCATGTAATCTGAAATGAAAGTGAAAATGCTTTTAAAGATACAATCTTCTAGTAACAGTCTGACTTAGCCATTTTGTTTGGAATGAGGATTTGAGATAACACATTTTTCCACTTTGTGGTATTAGGCCTGCCCTTTAAAGCGGCACTCATCTACTGCAGGAACTATGTTAAAATATAACCATTAATGCTGTTTCGATTTTACCTGAGCATGCTCCTGCTGTTTGTGCTCCTGCAGATCTGACCGGGGCACTGGCTCCTGGCATACATCACACAGTGCGATGTTTCTTCGGCAGTGGATCTCATGGGTAGTGAAATTAGCCTCTGGAATGTCATGTTTGCTAAAAAGGTAAAAGACAATTATAAAAACCTGATTTCACAACATCAAATTGATTGATGACTTGTGTGTACAATGTACCTTTCTCATACTTACCAATTGCCACAGAACTGTGTATTTTCATCTGCCATAGCTTTACCAAAGCCTATGGACAAAGTGTAATGTTAAGTTCTTAATTAATGACACAAGCTTGACAGACAGTGACTCAGCCTAGCTATGTTTTGGTGACCTTTGTCCTTTACTTCTGTATAACAACAGTTAAATATGCATGTTTGCAGCTATAGAAAGGAATGTGTGATTAATTAACATTAGTTCAACAAGGTGTATTTAGAGTTTCGTTGACATCTACTTTAGATTAGATTTTTAAAGAAAAACAAAAACAAGAATACCCAGCAAACATATACAGCAAACTCTTAATTAAACAACATAATTAAATATTTCATGTCCGAAAGAGAGAAAGAAGAAGTGAATACTTATCAAGTCAATAAACTTAATGTTAAACAGGAATATCCCAATGTTCTGCCCCAATGTTCACCATACACACCTCAAGCAAATCAATCAAACAAATTAAACATTCAAAACAAAAGAAGAAATCAATCAGAATAAAACAAACAGAAAAAACGTTCTGCAGTTTTTCCATAAATTAAATAAAATATATTACAATGATATTATAGCACTACTTCTCACTAATTGTTTCTTGAAAATAAACATTTCTCTCAGATCATGTTGACTCTCTCATTTAAAAATAGCCCCTGAATAATCAAGGCTAATGTAAAGAGACTGGTTGACAGCTCTCTCGGTTTGCTTACCCAGTGTTTCCCGGCAGGTAGCTAACGTTAGCTGACAACGACGGCCTGGATTAACAAGGAAATCCCCGTCAAAGTTGGTCAGCGAGCATTTTGACCCACCCCGAAAAGTTGGACAACGTTAACCGTGTTTGTTGCCTTTAGCTAGCTGCGTAGCTTAACATTAAATACCTCGTTAGCAACCACCACGTAGCGTCAATTTAGCTAACCTAAGTAACTTTATAGCTACCAAGCCAAAAAGCTAATGAGCCGCCCGGTCCAAGCAAAGCGAGGACAGTCGTTATGATGTTACCGTTTGTCAATGAATTCACCTCTGTAGAATATGTAACCAAAAATAAAGCCGTAGACGACAGCTAAGCTAACTATTTGATAATATCTTGGAAACAGTTCGTTATTTCCTCCTTGCTCTGTTGATACAGGGGGAATGAGTACCCCGAATACGGTCTTTCAGGCTGTCTACGTACACATCCATTCCGCCTCCTTTAAGATTGCTACAACCAAACCAAATGCTAACATAACAATGTATAATATTACACTTAGTTTAAACACAATAGAATGGTGGTCTAATGATGTAAGGGGCGTATATATCATAGAGGATAATGGTTGAAGCTCACTGTAAGTCTAACCTCAGGGCAAAAGATACTCGGGGTTTCTCCAGCGTCGATTTTGATTGGTTAAGTAAACACGTACGCTTGTAAAAACGTCTCGGGTAACTCCCCTACTTTTAATTTATATCGGATATATTATATTGTCTCAAAATGTTCTAAAATTATGATAAATGTGGCAAGGATATATACATTAAAGACCTTTCAGAAACCATTTCAGCAAACAAGTACTCCGACTCCGTAACTTTGTGGTTTAACTTCCTGTCTACATCGGAAGTGGGGATGTGTCACTGGAATAATAGTCACGGTGACTGGTCTCAATGTGTTGGTATTTGTGTTTAATTCTGTGTTTACAATATATTATAACCGAACAGAAGTTGTCTGAGTGGCCGTTCAAAACGTCTTAATACAATGTGTTCATCCAGAGCACAGTGGACTCACTACACTGTTACACAGTCCAGTTTATCTACGACACGTTATTATTGCGTAATAAGTCATTTCCTCTGAATTGTATTATCAATAACATATGTATTACATAGTTTGGAGAAAAGTTGTATTTGAATTCATTACAAAATGTTTCCATCTGCACCCAGGTTAATTCAGTATATAATACACATATACACTCATAAAATATATATAATCCATAATTCACTGTTCATCAATCTGTCTGCACAGACTTTCTAGACATTCAGTATACACACAATTAAAATAAACACAACATTGTCCTTTCAGTGTTTATTGAGTTTTTGATCTACCAATACTGTGTCATATCATTTTCATTTTCGTAAGGCACAGTTTTGTTCAGATAAAACACTGATCTTATTTACAGCACATGTTCGGACGCAGTACATACATCCTACACCTCCTCCCAGTCAAAATTATCCACCAATGATTGGACCGTTATTGTAAATATATAAAACTTGTAATTAATTTCAAAGCCCTTGTTCTTTATTTGAAAAGGTAAAATCAACAAATTTATTTTACAATGTAATATGAAATGTAACTTCATGCCAAACATTTAAAAACAAAATTGTGAGAAAAAGCAATACATTTCAAAAATATGTGAATACATTGAAAGAAAGGACTAGTTATACATCCAAAGAGGATCTTTGAAATAACTTGGTGTGCCTATAGATGATCAACTTAATGGTTGCTGGCTTGATCCTTTGCCCCCTAACAGCTAGAGGGCCTAAAAGTTGATAAATTGCAGTTATAGAGTAAAAACATGTTTTTTCACATTGTTGAAAGGCTTTCAACTTCTTAAAAAGTAATACATTATAAAATTAACACTCTACTGCACCCAATCACCGTGGTTGGTTCCTGGTGATGCATAAAGTTATCGAACAGCTCTTAATTGGTTACATGATTGTCTGATATGAGTTTGTGTCCAACATGAAAAAGGTTATAGACCAATTCCCTTGCTCAAAGTTTGCCAAATAAAACAATTTGCAGGAATACTAGCTGCATTAGTTTGTAAAAGGATGGCATAACAAACAGCCCTGCTGTTGTAGCCAGAGTAAAGCAATATTAGTGACCATGATACATGCACCAGGACTAATAAAGACATCTGTGGAAAAACTACATATACTTCAAGTCAACCATCCTCATCGTGCACAGGTGCATTATTGCTCTATTTTATAATCCGGGGGGGGAAATATTCAGAGAGAAAAAAAATAGTACCAACATTGAACGATCAAATATGCAGATTTACACAATTAATCGGCACCACAAAAATGAACTGAAATGACAGTAAAACAAAAAATTCACATTAGACTATTTTTGCTGTTGACGGGATGATTTTCACTCACTTTATGGAGTCATGATTACAAAAGCTTTAAGTGGCTATTAATAATAACTATGAAGCAGTAGCTTGCATTATATTATTTTAATTAAGAAAATAGCCAAAATATGCAAAACCCAATATTGCGTTACCAAATTGAAATATGTACAATGCAGTCGATGGTGGCGTTTTTCATGGGGGAAGAACAAAGGCAACTCATAATCGTCTATCACAGCATCTCTTCACATGTAACCGTGTCAAAAAGTGTGTCAATGGTAAGCTTGTTAGCATTCTTGGGATATCAGATACACAACCAGCTTGTGACAGAGAGCTATACATCATATACTGGTGCATTTTTGTGCCTGTCTTCCTATCAGACTAAAAATATCTTCCACACACTAGTTCTGTCATGCTGTGTTCATCCAAGATCTATTTCATGTCACTACTTTTCTTGCTGTCTTTACTCTCCACTGTACACTGATGACAGACACCTAAAAAAAGATTGGGATATTTGCTCAGTCTCTGTAATTACAATAGCTAAAAGTTAACAAAAAATAAAATTGCCTATCAATAACTAAAGTGTTTCGACAATCAAAACACTGTACAGCAACTTCTGAAGGAAAAAAAAAAAGAAGCTGGTTTTCACTTTAACTTCCAAATGTCCTTGGTCCGATATAAAATTCAGTAGGTTGCTCTTACAGAGTCGTAAACCACAGTCCTGTGAAAAAATATTCTTACTACACTACACTATTTTATATGATCTAGAGTGGCAAAATCGAAGATAGGGCTCAAAGACAGCATAACAGACAACAGAAGGAATAAAAGGAAAAGTACAGTACAAACATTCATGAAAGAAGAAGGCACAGATTTTAAGAGTTGAGACTAGAAGTCGTAGAGGTAGCAGAGGTCACAGAGAGGGACAAAGGAAGAAAAAGAAACGGGTTAAAAAAGGGGAGATGTCTGATGAAATGTCTATCTGTCTTTGGACCCAAGCTTCTCGATCAAGTCCTGCAGGGGAGCAAGCTCTCGCCTGTCGATGAGGTTAAACTCCTAGAAGAAAAAAAACATTTAATATCAGATTGGTTTAAATTAAAAGAAGATTATACGACACGTTTTTGCTGCCCATACACCATCCGCCTAGTGTTGTGGTCCTCCATTAAATAAAAAAAAAAGGCAAAAGTAGCATTGTTATGTTTAGAGGCCCAATGCAATGCTTAACACTCAATGGAGTTCACTTACAATATGTAGTAGTATAACTAGGCACTTTGGATACAATCACCCCACACATGCAAGAATCCTCCTGCCATGTCACTTTTTAAAATCCTTTTAGACATATAATCTGGAAAATTGCTGAGTTTATCTGTTTGTTCAAGTAGCCAAGGCTTTTTGGCTTTCATGCATAGATCTATCTTTGGGGGGAAAGATCCACACTGACTCTGTTCCAACATGACAGGACTTTTGCAGATACAAATGCTTGCAAAATAATTGACATCTGGCGAAAACCAGACTAGGCGTTGCAGGGCGTTAAATGCAATGTATGAAACAAGATATTATTTACTGCCACATCCCATTAAGACGTCTTGTTATTTTGGTTTTAGCACAGATGGAGAGTAGTTCTTTCATTTCAGTGTAGGAAAAACTGCCCAGCAATTCTATTAAACAGTGTTGCTGGCAAAGGGTCTCTCTCCTCCTAGTTATGTCTGCCGCTTTGAAACTGGACCATTGAACGTTTTATTTCTAGTCCTAGTTCGAGTGGTTTGCATGCTATATGCATATCACACAAAAAGTTGTCGTTATCTTGTTGATGGTTTTACCTGTAGTCACACATGAGCCATATTTAAGAAATGTTAATAGTTCCTCAGCAGCCAGAGTAACTTTTATGGATAAATTACTCAGGACTCCTTTTCAAACATGCAACATGTCAAATTGGCATATACTCCTATATGGATTACAGTGCAGGGCTGAATGGGGCTTTAGATACACAGAAGTGATTTAATTAATTAATTTAATTTAGGAGGATAATCTCACCTGAACAAAGAAAATGAAGTGCTTGAAGGAGGTGTTGAGGTGGGCCTCCTCCTGCAGCTGCATCACAGAGTCAAAATGTTGGTGGTAGATGTGAGCGTAAACCCTGAACAGACGCTTCAGGATGGTTTTGGCCACGGACATGAAGTTCTTAGGGAAGGGAACTCCTGTGGGACAGAAGACAGTGGAAAATGCTGATGTCAAGAGAAGAGCACGTGCTGTTTTTCATCAAACACTTGAGCACGAGTATGGACAGTAGTAGAAAAATCTCTCCATCCACACAAAGTTACACGGGCTGCAGAGGGGGGGATACAGCGCAGTCAGACAGTATTGACGCCTTTTTGTTGCGTTTCCTCTGTACTCCACCACATTGAGATTGATATGAAACATTGACCATGTGATTAAAAGCACCAACTTTCAGTTTTAATAGCTTACATTCACATCATTTCTACACTGTCCATTTTATTTACTTGTAGTCTTATTATACACAGTCCCTCAATAGAGAAGACCAAATGAAACTAGCCTTCTGTAGCACATATTTTGTATTCAATCTACGACACAGGAAATGCAGTTATATTCACTTCTTGTTTGTTTTGGGGGCTTTCTGCTTCAGTCTGCTCGGCAGCATGTGAGGCACATGATCAGTTGGACTGAAGTCAGGTGACTGGCTTGGACAGTCAATAACATTGCACAATTTGTTCCCTTGGTTGGCTTGTCTGTATGTTTAGGGTCATTGTCCTGTTGCTTGGGCTGCACCGAAATTTCGAAGCTTCATTCATAATGTTGACATTCAAATTCCAAAGTAACAGTTGAATGATGCGCAGCCGTTTTTGTTTTGCATGTCTATTCTACTTTTGCACTGTGGCAGACAAAGATTAGGCTTACTCTCCGGCTTGCTGCACGCAAAGGGAGGCACGTTCCTGTATAAACTGAGCAGCAATATAAAATACATTTATATAATCACAATAACAAAAAATCTATTTCCCGCCCTCCCCCCCCCCATTTTTAGGGTGATGATGTCAAAGAATGACAGATAGTTGAAGCTTCATTTGGGAAAAATGCAATAGCAGCTTCATAAAATGACATTCAGCCCTAACTGCTGCATTGAACTATGTATAAAAAAAGGCTATGAGAGTTACACTGAAATCAGCTCATTAATTACAGAATCATAGTCTCATTACAAATCCATTATGCCAAAAGAAAAAAGTAAAACAATTAAAAAATATACATGTATAAAAATAGGTTTGTTGTCTGGTCTTTTCCTCAAAGAGCCAAACACAGCTTTTACACAACTACCCAAGAAAAATAAACTGTACAAGTTATGTTCATCACAGAAGAACATACAATATATATCAAATGGCAAATCTATGAGAGTCCAGACTGTTGGACAGAAGAAAAAAGTACTGAAGAAGCAGAGAAGGCCGACGATGTAAAGGTAAAGTCACAGAAAAGAGAACTGTCAACTTTGGCTGTGAAAAGAAAAGTATTACAATCCAGTAAAAGGGATGTATGTAACAATTGCTCTGTCTGCTGGAGAACAATGCCACTTCAGACACTTTTGTTTTGGTGTTACTACTGACAGAAAGCTGTTGGGTGATTCATAGGTGTGCAATACACTTTTGCAAAAGGTGAAACAGCAACCAAATCATCCCAAGAAGATTTTACTGAAAGGTTGTTCCCATACTGCTGAAAATGAAAATTCCTTAATAATCAAAACTCACCAATCTTGGAAGGAAAAAGTGTCTCATCATCCAGTTGATCCTGCACCCAGGTCATCAGGTAGTCAATATACTTGGGCGCAGAGCATTTGATGGGCTTCTTAATATTGGTGCCATCGGCCCAGTGATACTCGTATCTAAAGAGAAACAACAACATACATCAGCACCTCTGGTATTGACTTGATTCATTAGTTACACCAGACTTGCACCTGAGACATGAACATTAAAGCTCTACGTTTAACATGCACTTATTCTGCCTTTCTGTCAAGACAAAACATCATCTAGTAGTAGATAAGCTAAAAAAAAAAAGATTTTAAAAAAAAGAGCAGAACAGGGGAAATACAAAATTAGCTACAATCATATTCTTGCTGTCAACAGGAAGTGAACCGCTGCCTCTCCGTCCTGATTACAGACTGAACGCAGACAGTATTGGCAGGCGAGAGGATAGAGGAAGTGCCAAATCTAGATTCTAACTACACAGCCTCTACAGGGACCACATGCAACGTTTAATTCCTGTTTTCCTCATGTGACATTCAGATGATACATTTAAATTTAATTTACTTTAACCATCTCAGCCATTCACAATAAGAATCCACAGTTGGGTTCTTTTAAAAGACGACACATCATTCCCCAGTTCTGGATAAAATAATGTTTAATCAATTAAACTTTACGGTGAAGGTGATTTTGACTTAAATGTGAAGTTATAAAACCTTCTCTCCATTAAGTTCCGTTCACAAGCCTTGGTTTCAGTTTTTACTCTACATTTTTGTTCAGTCTAAGATTTATTTTGACTTTCTTTCACCACTTGGTATCATATACATCTGGGAGTATAATCACCTTCATTCACTCAAAACTAAACATGGACTCACTTGAACTTGCTTAAACTCTTCACCTTATTTCATAAATGCCTGTATTCATAAATGACGTTTAAACCAGGCATACATTTCAGCTCAGGTTCCTGATGTAAAAATGTTTTCATCATGACTAGAACAGTGAAACAGATCTCTCATAGCTCATAAACAAAGAAACATGCACTCCCTACTTATCGTTAAATCATGGTTCTCTTTGTTGTAAAGTAATGCTTATCTGCCTTTAGCAGTGTGGCAATGTGCCATTCATAACACATGTTTTATAAAATAACTTTAGGGTAGATGTGTTATGAAGCCCTGTATTACTGTGCTGCTGTAGAGCCAAACATCTGTCATTATTGATTCTGATTGTTATTTGCGTTTTGTAATGATCTTCAAAGCTTTTGTGACGCATCTTGTGTCTCAGCATGTCAACTTCCATGTTTCCGAAAATTGCGTAAAAAACGCATACATCAGCCTAAATGTTTCCCTTGTTTCAATGGATCTTCCAAAATTACATTTAGCCCATTTTTGAGACGTTCACTGCATCGCAATAGGGAACTAGAATAGAAACTACCTAACCAGTAGTTGGACCTTAGAGATAAAAATCAATCATCAGGCCCAGATTACACATGCAGGTGAACATAAAAAACATAACTGTTGTGTAGGACACTCGACACTACTCTACTTATATTCAAACATGAACACTTTGCCAACGTACTTTAACTTAATTTCATCTGTGATTTTCCTACTGGGACATGTCAAAATGTCCTCTGTGAAAAAGGCCTATTAGACGCCCTGTACTCAAAGAGAGGCTGCCTGCATAAAAAGGACACTGTTGGCTGTTACCTCGGTCCAGCGGACATCACAGAGCAGCTGGTCTCAGTGCAGAACTCTGTGATGGTGCCGTACAGCATGTTGATCTGGTTGAAGAAATCCACGGCTGAAAGATGAAAGAAAGGGTTAATTGTATTTATGTTCTCTAGGAAACTTCATGCTCGTAACAACAATTAACTAAATAGTGTTAGTTTTATTTACACACAGTGGTTTTCTCTGGTCTTTGAAAAAAAAAAAAAAAAAAAAATGTTTTTGACTGGAACTTCTAGAATACAACACACACACACACACACCACACACCACACACACACACACACACTTCAATTTATATTACTTTAGTTAGGTTATATTGTATCCCTTATTGTTACTTGCACTATTTATGTTTAGAGTTTCATTTTGTTTTTACTTGCATGACCTTCCTTTTTTTTTTAATGCATATTTAATGAGCATTGTTAGAGGGAGCCTGACACCCAAGATTTTCGTTGCCAACGACTATTTATCGTTGTGCCAATGATAAATAAAGAACTTGAATCTAATTATCTTAATTTATGTTCATATGCATGGCCTCCTGTAGAATTAATAATGTGATTAAAACTAAATATAACCACATTTATGCATGCGTGTACGCTGCATTTTCACCTAATGACCATTTCATATTTTTGTGAACTGCCCTTTCATTTCTGTTTCAAATAGTTCTGCTAACTTTGTTTCTGTGACCGATAATTTATCAATTTGGTTTGCATTTTTGTTTTGACCACACTTCTCTTCCTTTCTTTACCACTTGGTGATGTAAATGTTTAACCACTGCACAAGGATAATTTATGTTTAGACATTAAAATGGTAGTTTGTGGATTGAGTGATGTTTCCTATAAATATGTTTATAATTGTGTTCATCAACTCACTGTTGACAGCAATCCACTCATTGAGATCCTCTCCCTCAGGCAGCATGACAGCCTGCCTCAAGTTCCCACTGCCCAGTGTTGCCTCAGCGTGTTTCAGCAGCTCATACTGGTGGGAGCCCTCTGGGATGTTCTTCTTCGGCTTGAATGTCTTGGATGAGCGACTGCCACTGCAAGGAAACAAACGTGGAGCTGAGCAACTGTCTGTACGCCCAGCAGGACAGCGACATGTTTAAAAAGCTTTTGTAGGAGTAAAGGCTCCTCTTGGGACTTCACATGCGAGGATGCTTCCTGTCTAGTTTATGCAATCAGCAGCTGCTGGAAGACATTGTGTTGAACATCATTGTGTCTCGCAGACACGACCACAAGTTAGACATGTCTTTCTCCTTTTAGATTCTGACCTCAATTTTACAACTTATTTTAATTTGTTGACCAAAACCAAAATTAAAACTGCTAACATGTTTCTGTTTCTAGTTGTCTTGTATGCAGTAACACTCTACAGTATATACTGGAAAACCAAAAGCAGCCATTGCCAAAAGACCTGCCAAGGTCTGAACAAAAAATATAATGAGATCATATGATCACCATTATACAGTATATGTTTTGCGCAACCTGCACTGGCTCCCTGCATATTTTAGAATTCATTTTAAAGTCTTTCTCTTAGTTTGTAATGCACTACATGGCCTTGCCCCCTTCTACATCACAGATTCCCTATAGTTTTGATCCTCCACGATCATCCACAGCCTCTTTTAACTGTTCCCAAGGATGCCACAAAAAACATTTTCAGATGCTACTTTTTTTGTCACAATGCCACAAAAATATGGAACACTTTACCTTTGAATATTAAATATATAATAACTCAAAACGTATCTTTTTAATATGGCCTAGAACTAGCAGGTGTCTGTTTTTAAATATTTTTATTTTTTAGATCCTAAGAACACATTTTCTCCCTTCCTCCTTGTATGTGTATTGTTTTAAACCTGTGTTTTTTGGTGTTTTTGTCTTTACTGCTGAATTGTCAAGCACTTTGTTGCTGAATTCTGTGCATGAAAAGTGCTATAAAAATAAAGTTGCTTGATTCATTCATCTATTAAATGAATACTGAAACGATAATCGCAGCTAAGACATTTGTCATTCGTTCAAACCTTTGCCGACTTGCTCGTTTTCAGCTTGACAGAAGCATGACTACAATCTGTGTCATTGAAATTAAATGATGATGGTGATTATTACCACTTGGTGCAGCAGACAGGAAATGGGACAGTGTCACTGTAAACAACGCGACAGTTAATCACATTGCTCGACGTTAAGCAGCCTCACAACGAGGTTTAAGGTCGCAAGGCGTGAATGACGACGCACATCGTCACGTCGCATCTGAATTCATGTTAAAAGTGATAACATCAGCTGAAGAGGCTAACTAAGCTAGCATCACCCATCAAGCTAGCCAAGTTATCTAACGTTAGTTTAAAAAGTTACAGTTGGCGAGTTGCTGGGAAGCTATAAATAAAACACACATCACAGATAGTGTCACGACGACGAATGATAAGCCTACGTAAGAATAATGCGGTTTAAATTCAACCTAAATGAATTG
>CALSBV010010907.1:339567-381099 GCA_943590825.1 Bovichtus diacanthus | reverse complement strand
AGATAGATAGATAGATAGATAGATAGATAGATAGATAGATAGACACTTATGGTATATTTTACTGACAAAATGTCAGTACTTTACCTTAACTTTTGAATACAACACTTACTGCAGATTTTTTACAATACATGATTACTGCTTTTGCTTAAGTATAATATAGAAATAATTATTAGTAAAGTATCTACCTACCTTTACTCAAGTACTGTACTGTGCCTATTTGTACTTTACTTGATGATTTCAGTTTAATCTACCCAATGCTTTACTACATTTCAGATTGATCTGTTGTACTTCTTCCTCCTCTACACCTCCCTGCAGCTGTAGGGGCGGGACATGATAGGAAACGTACAGTAATATCTATGCAGTAGAGGTGTGGCAGCAGATAATACCAGTGACGCAGCCCCACGCGTGCAGGGGGGGGGCTTTAAAGCCTCGCTGCTCCAAGTCTTCCTCCTCCACAGGCGTCGCTCTGTCAGCCCGGGTGGTGGTGTGTTACGTAACCGGCCGCGGCGTCTCTTCTCCGGTCAGAATGGCAGCGATCAGGACTCTCAGGAAACTGTGCCAACACTCCCAGCACCAAGTGTGTAAACTGCACACGTCCGCCTCGAGGTGAGTGTGACTCACGGCCCTGAAATCTCATTTGATTTGAGTAAATGTAATTAGGCGCGTTTTTTTTTTTTTTTTTTTTCTTTTAAACATGAAACGATATATTTATGTGTCTTTTTAATGTATTTTTTTAAAATTTGATGCTCGTATTTTATTTTGCGGGTACACGGATTACAGATCGTGCGTTTAATTAAGGTGGTTTGATTGATTTTATTGTACTAAATGTCCTCAGTTTTTCACATTTTGCTGCGCCCCTAGCGTCACGCCGGTAACATTGCAGCAGCCGGCTGGCTGATGAAATCGGTCTCAGTCCTTGCACCCAGAGGCTCGAGGACCCAGGTTTCAGCTGGAGCCCGAGGTGTTGCTCTGCACACAAGGACACGACATGCATATCCACCCCGATGACCGCGGAAACACAGCTTGTATTTATTGGAAACGTGCTGAGTTCTGCATGACTGAGATAAATGTAGTTATCTAATGTTGCACACGCGCCTTAAAAGCTCGTGTTGAACTTGCACATGATCTGCAGCTTCAAAGGCACAAGATCGTTTAAAGCATGCCACATGGTATGCATTAGTTGGTAACTTACTTGATTTGATTTATGACAACATGGACACAACTTCAAAGCAATCATAAAATGTCATTAGACAAACTCAACGGTCGTGGCATTAAAATACAAACTGCAAAAAGTAAGTTGTACAGAAGAATAACATTGATGCCAAAAAATGCATCGGGCGTGGCATTAAAATACAAACTGCAAAAAGTAACTTGTACAGAAGAATAACATTGATGCCAAAAAAATGCAACAACTGCAAAAGAAGGAAAACAACTGGTGGCTCTCAATTAACATGGGCTACTTAACACTGCTATGTGGCCATGCATTTGAAAAGAGCCATTCTCACCTCAGCAGACTGGCTTTGTGTTTTAAATTCGTTTAAGATTAAAGAGTCGTTTGCTGCCCTGTAATCTCAACACACGGGCCCCATGGTCTCACCCCATTTTGCTCAAAGATGTGATACTTTTCTGTGAGGTTTAATTCGTTTTGGCAGAATAAAAGGGTGGTTACATCACTGTTGATGGCTCATTACTCTTCAGTTATTAGCTACTGCTCTCTGCTTGTTATATAACGAATAACCATCTTGTTGCTTTTAAACAAAGCAGCAGGACTGGTCAACTCAGTTCATAAACAGGGAAGAATGTTAAAGATCAGTTTTAACCATAAGGTGCCCCTGACTTCTGTACTTTGAATTCTCCTGCTGGAATTGAATGTACTGTAGCTCCACATTACAAGTGCTGATGAAGCACATGCTCTGTCAGGTGGAGACATGCAGTGTCTAATTTTAGAAGCTTGACTTTGTGCTCACTCAGACTGGATGGTTGAGATTGATTACAGGTTTCTCGTGTCAAATGTCTGTTTATTGGCAAGGAGGCCAAATCTTTTTGATAGTGGCATTTGATCCGACTTGTAAAGAATAATCATATAATAAAGTTGAAAGACAGTGAAATTATTAGTGGTTTAATTACTTTTTTGTGGCTTGTGATCATATTAATTAAGACTCTTTTCGTAATAAAACTTGTACACTTGTAGTGGGCAAGTGTAATAAATAAGTAATTGGGCAAATTGAAAAAATAGTTTTTTGCAGTCCTACATTGAGAATCACAAATGTACCCTTTTTTTTATTTATGTGCCTGAATAATGGCAAAGTAAGTTATTGGCTGTTTGTCCTCTGACTCCAGTCTTTCTGCTTTTCAACTCTCAGACAGGAGGCGGTGGTCATCTCGGGAAAGAAACTAGCACGGCAGATTCGAGAGGAGGCCCGCGGCGACGTGGAGAAATGGGTGTTAGCCGGCCACAGGAGACCCCACCTGAGTGTGGTTCTGGTGGGAGAAAACCCAGCCAGTCACTCCTACGTCCTGAACAAGACACGAGCTGCAGCTGATGTCGGTAAGAAGAAAGAAAAAAAAACACCCACATTCCCCAAACGTATGTGTAAACTTATTTTTACAATACAAGAACAAATGCCTGTGTTTTTTAGTTGTTTTCTCTCTTCAACCTCCCACAGGAATCTCTAGTGAGACAATTCTCAAGCATTCAGACATCAGTGAGGAGGAGTTATTGGACCTGATCTACAAACTCAACACAGACCATCGTGTGGACGGGCTGCTGGTCCAGCTGCCACTGCCAGGTACAGAGACACAGTAACAGAAGGATTAACAATGAGTATAGCTTTCCATAGCTTTGCCAACCGATTTTTCTTTTTTTGTTAAAGGTAAAACACCTATATATGCTTAAACAAGTTGCATTTGTCAACTTTTACAAACAAATCTCTGTTCTTGACCAATAGCTGTGAGATCTAGTTGTCCTGACTGTAACTTTTCTTTGTTTTCTGACAGATCACATTGATGAGCGTGCGATCTGTAATGCAGTTTCCCCTGCCAAGGACGTGGACGGCTTCCACGTTGTAAATGTGGGTCGCATGTGCCTGGATCAGTCCACCATGCTCCCTGCCACTCCTTGGGGAGTCTGGGAAATAATTAAACGCACAGGTAACAACTGGAGTTATCACTCACTTTGTCTTAGGGTTAAAATGCAGCTAAACATCCATCTAAACCAACAATCCAAATTCTCATCTTCCAGGTATTCCTACTATTGGGAAGAATGTTGTGGTTGCAGGACGCTCCAAGAATGTGGGCATGCCCATCGCCATGTTACTGCATACAGACGGACGCCATGAGAGGCCCGGAGGTTGGTTACTATGCATGTGCGTTTAAAAATGGAGGGTTTAAATGTGCAGTATAAATACTAAATGTTATTTCTGTTGCAGGCGACGCCACCGTCACCATTTCTCACCGTTACACTCCAAAAGAGCAACTTAGCCAACACACTAAAATCGCTGATATCATTGTGGCTGCTGCAGGTTTGTGTCACTGTTTGTTTGTCTGCATGCAGCAATTACTGAACTGTTTTAAAGGAATACTTCACCCACAAACATTTGTATATCAAATTATTCCCCCCGTGTTACTGTGAGTTCTTGACAAAGACGTTGTTTCTCGCATTCCTCCGCGGGGAACAAAGAATCCAAAAACAGAAAAGTCTTGATTTTTAATTGAAGTAAATAGGCGCCACATTTAACTGGCAAAACTATATCAAATAATCAGTTTCCAAAGTTGCACACAACTCCTGCAGTATGATCGAAGTCTTGCGCTCACTACTTGCCAAACGCATGCATTTTGCTAAATCCTTACCATTTAAAACACTTTCAAAGACAAGTGGCACGTCTGCACAATCGTGAGTCTGTTTATGCAGAAGTGTTTTAAATAGTAAGGTTTTAGTGAAAATGCATGTGTTTGGGAAGTAGTGAGCATACGACTGGATAAGAGACTTTGATTATACTGCACGAGTTGTGTGAGTTCGTAAACTGATGTTATGAAGTAGTTTTGCTGTTGTTAAACGCTGACCCCATTCACTTCAATTCATCAAGACTTCTTCTGCTTTTTGGATTCTTCGTTCTCTGTGGAGGCATGCAAGAAAAACACTTCAAGAATTCAAGGTAACACGGGGTGAGTAATTGATATACAAAGGGTCCTTTTTTTTTTTTTTTTTTTTAAGGATTCCTTTTTTTAAAGCTCATCTTTCTTATCGTCCTACATTGACTTTTCCCTGTTGTCTAACTGTACTGTGTGTTTTACCCAACTATCAGGGATTCCAAACCTCATTACTTCGGACATGATTAAAGAGGGAGCAGCGGTGATTGACGTTGGAATAAACCGAGTGCAGGACCCGGTCACCGGGAAGAGCAGACTGGTTGGAGATGTGGATTTTGAAGGTAAGGCAGGACGGCGAACATGATCTTATTTCTGCATGTACATGCATTGTGTCCCGGGTGTCTGTGACCTCATACCTTCTTCTGTCTATATTCAGGCGTGAGACAGAAGGCGGGCTTCATCACCCCTGTCCCCGGAGGCGTGGGACCCATGACCGTGGCAATGCTCATGAAGAACACTATCAAAGCAGCTAAGAACGTTCTGCTGTTTCCCCCAGAGAGGGTCCGCATGGCGGCCGCGTCCTAATGGGTCAAAGAAAATCCCTGCAACAGCGACACATTCCACCCACTCCAAACCCCACCACCCTCTTCTCTCTTTTTTTTTTTTTTTTTAAACTGGAGACCCGACGAGCTCCCCTTGCACACGGAGTGGAAAGATGATAGCTTTAAGACTCTTCCTGCTGACGTCTTTAGCCTTTCCCAATTTCAAGTCCAGCCATGTTTTGACTGTTACATTCACTCATGCAGCTGCGTCTTTTATGTAACATCCTTTTCAGTATTTATCATTTGCAATTTATTTCTCTGGGGTTTTATGGAATCTTGACGAAATATTTTATTTATTACTACATCTACATATTATTTGAACATGAATGGAGGCAGGTTACAGCTTTTCACTCTAAGATGGTAAGTAATTAAAGCCGAGCGTTTGGGGCTTGTCTGTTGTGCTTTTTTCAGTTAGTTATGCCTTATGTACCAATAGTGAAAAGGGCTAACATCATCAGGAACAAGTATGTTTTATGAAGCTTTAAATATTCACAATTGCCTTTGTAAAAACTTTGAAATAAATATTGCAAATATGATCTCGCATTGATGCTTTCTGTTCAGAGGTTGTCTCTCCCTTTACATTGTAGAACGGTGACTGATTTTGTACTATTACTCTTTACCATATCAGATTGACATTAATGCCCTCATTCCAAATATAACCCACTCCTCAGCCACTATCATGACAAGTAGTTGCCTCTCAGTACCAGTGTTGAATAACCTCATGTTCCTGTCTTCACCTTTTGATACAACTTACCGTTTATAGGCATCACAACCACCACTGATATCTGAGTCTATGGTATCTCAACTAGATTTGAATTTCCTTCATACCAGGCATTTTATTCCAGATTAATATCCCCTTCTTCATATCATATCCTGATTTTATAAACTGACTATTTTGATGCCTATCAAAAAAAATAAAAAGATGCCCCACAATTATATCACTCCATTCCTTTAACGCACTGACCTGTTTTTAAGTGGCATGAAAGCAAAGACACTTGGACAACAATGTTCAATTATTAGTGTGACCCAAATATCTGATGCCCATTGGAACTTTTTTTGAGGCCGACCTTCAACCATCACACACAAAAGTTCAGATTTCCTCCGATTTTATGAATCGCAACAATAATAACAACACAAACATATAAGCAATAGTAACTAAAACAAACAAACAAGAACAAAAGGAAATAGTCAATGTTGCAGGTAGTGGTGAAAGTATTCAGATATTTTACTCAAGTAAAAGTATTAATACTACAGTGTAAAAATACTGTTTCAAGTAAAGGTCCTGCATTCAAAATCGTATTTAAGTTTTAGCATCAAAATATATATAAAGTACCAAAAGTAACAATTCTCATTATGCAGAATAGCCCATTTCAGATTCATATACAATATATTACAGAATTATAATTATTGATTCATTAGTTTCTTTAAATTATTTTATATACTTCTGGGTAGTTTAACCATAATATGTTACTCCACTACATTTTAGAATGAGCTATTTAACTTTTTACTCGACAACATGTATTTGATATCTTTAGTTACTAGTGACTTTGCAGATTTTGATTATTGATACAGAATATATATCAACGAATAAATAATGATGTATTAGTATAGGAAAAACTCCAGTAAAGTGCCTTAAGATTGTAATTAAGTACAGTAAATGTACTTAGTTAAATTCCATCAATGGTTGCAGGTACATTACGGGTTACAAACGTTCAGGTTCAGGAGACTCGTAAAATAATGGAAGAAGAATCAGGTCCAAGATAATTCAGACAGGAACTGTGGTGGTTACTCATGTTCATATGCTGGGTAAACTAAAGTAGGAACTAGGAACCTTAGTAATGTATTTCCGGACGCCAACGGAAGGGGATTGAAGACGTACACACTTCCGTAAACTAACCAGGCTTCATTGGCCGCTGCTGCAGCACAGTTTCTACTTTTATGATCTTCAACCAGGTTTTTCGTTTCGTTTTATGCTCGTTTTGTTTATGGTTTTGTTGACTGAATAATGGATCGCAGTAGATCAGCTAACAGAGCTGGCAGAGAGAAAAAACTCGAGAAGAAGAAGAAACGAAGACGGTCTCCCTCCTCTTCTTCTTCGTCGTCGTCTTCTTCATCCGGCAGCAGCAGGAGTCGAAGCAGATCGTCAAAGAAAACATCACACAAAAGTCAAGGTTGGGACTTTAAGTGTTTAATTTAATATTTAAATTCCTTGGAAACAATTTTTCAGAACATTTACAGAACGACAATTGATTCCTACTCCATAATCTTTCAATTCAATATATTCTACAAGTATATGCTTCTAATGAGGCCCATGTTTGCAAGTTTGTGGACCAATATCCACTATAAAGGCTATTTCAAATGTACAACTTTTAACATTATGTTGAGGGTTCTGGATGAAAAGTGTTCCCAGATAATAAATATATTTATTCTGTTGGGTAAAATATTTATATTCAAAACTCAAGATCTAATCTGATTATGTTTCCTTATCTAATTTAGCTTTTTTTTTTTTGTTTTGAAAAGTGGGAGTATTTTAAAAAAAACAAAAAAAAAAAACTAAATACACTCTACCTGTGTCAATAAATATTTAACATTTTTTTACTTTAAACCTAATATTACACTGAAGAGATACTATTCATTTAATTTAGTCTTATTTTTTCTTCTTCTCTCTTTGTGAGTTCATATTGTCTGTTTGTTATGTGTATTATTTTGCCTGTATTACATTTGAAAAATGAACAAACAAATAAATTAATTAATTAGGGAGCATTGATGGCTATGAAAGTCTTCTTATCAAAGAACTCTGTTGAACTTCTTCTGTTTCCCTCAGATGTAAAAACACAAAAAAATAAGCGCAGAAGAAGCTCCTCTTCCTCTTCTTCGTCCTCCTCTTCTTCCTCGTCGTCTTCATCCTCGTCGAGTGATGAAAAGACAAAGAAAAAGAAAAGTAAAGCCAAGAAAAGGAAGTCGAAGAAGAAAAAGGCAAAGCTGAAGAAGCAGAAGAAAAAGGAGAAAAGGGAGAAAAAGAAGAAAGAGAAGCTGAAGAAGAAAGAGAAGGAGAAGGAGAATGAAAAGGAGAAAGAGAAGGAGAAGAAGAAAGCAGAGGTGGTGTTGCCCAGTCCTCCAGCTGAGAAGCCTCCATCTTACCTGGAGGTGTGGCAGAGTGATGAGGGGGCAGTGGAGCTGGGACCTGGTGGGACATTACAATACTTCAGGTTTTTTTTAAATATATATTATGGAATTTTAATAAAAAGGATCATAATCACTAATTAGGCAAAAATACAAAACTTTTTTCTGGTTGCAACTTCTCAAATGTGACGATTTGCTGCTTTTCTTTGTTTTATATCACTGCAATATAAATCTAAAGACGTCTTCTTAGGTTTTAAGAATATATGATAGTTATTTTCTGACAATTTATAGTCAATTATTAATTAATAAATTCATAAAAATAAATTAATAAAAGTTGCAGACCTAATTTGCAGTTTGGTGTTTGTTCTTGAGTTAAACGATTTAAAACATTTTATTTAACCAGGAAGTCCCTTGAGATTAAATTCTCTTTTTCGAGGGAGACCTGGCCAAAAGACAAAATCCTTCAAATGTAGTGTATTCTGAAGGTTATTCCATAAATGGATGGGTGCATAATCCAGCAAATTAAATACCCAACCATTTAAATGGGGTGGCTGAAAAACTGTTATTGTCTAACAGTATATGTTATGTCACCTTTTATATGAAAATCGGAAGAAAAAGCACACGTCACATTTAATGCATTATATGTTTTCCTCTGCAGTGATGACAGATGAGCAGAAGGCCCGACTCTCCACTAAGAGGCCCCTCACCAAAGAGGAGTACGAGGCCAGACAAAGCGTGATCCGCAAGGTGGTGGACCCAGAAACAGGACGCACCAGGTAAGCAGTACATTATACATTAGTACATTATACTACAATCCACAACAGGGGGAATGTAAAGGAACAGTTCAGATTGAAGATCCTGGAAGAGCTGAGACCATAATTCAAATGTTATGATGTAATGAATGACATTTTTTCTTTCAGATTGGTGAGAGGAGAAGGAGAGATCATAGAGGAGATGGTCAGCCGAGAAAAACACAAAGAAATCAACAAGGTACTAGAGAAAGTTTCAATTATAAATTTGTGAAATAAACGTACTTCCTCTATATCTAACGGTGAACTTCCATTCATCCCATAGCAAGCCACCAAGGGAGACGGGAATGCCTTCCAGAGGAAACTGGGAGTCAACAGGTAGAAGATGCTGTGATCTACTTCAGGAGGCTCAATAAGCTGAATTTTATATCATACTTCAAACAGTTGCCTGTGATTTCACTGTACAGTAGTGAAAGTACAAAATCATGGATGTACACTAATTAGTTTTTTCCAGGAAAAGCCTGTATCTCCTATTGATTTGCCTTATTAAATGTTGGAGTTAGTTAACAACTTTAATGTTTTGAGTCAACTGAAGTCTGCAAAAGGAACTCTACGCAAGGAAGATTGTAAACTTGCTGATTAATGCTTATTTCTTTTCTCCATGTTTTAAAGCATTTTATGGAGTACATTTAAGGTTATATCCTGCAAGTAATGTCAGTTTTTGCTAAATGTTACTCAGACGATGTGTGATTACAAACAGTCTTGACAATTCAAAGGTTTTTCTTCATTTGAAATCAAACGATTAATGTTGTAATAAAAAAAAATCAAAGACATTAAGAAGCTGGTTGAAGTGTTAAATGTCCTGCCTGACTGACTTTCTTCACCCACTTGAGAATGTCTGCTTTACAAATCTGCATTTTTGTAAACTTATTCTGCATGAATTCTCCTATATTTGAATCGACCTCCTCTCTGGAGCGACTGACCCATATTCTTCATGACAGTGGAGTGAAAAAAGGCTAAAAATGACTTGGTTGATCTTTATATGTTCTTTATACACTGTACATAAAAACACAAGGGAATGGATAAAATGAAGTTATCCAAAAACCTACAAGATACACACCCTGTACAATGAAAATATTTACCAAGGTATGTAGCGTATATATATACAGCCTATGAATGCTAACTGTTGATGTAACAGTGGTGGCATTGCATTAACCCGGGGAACAGAGCTTGAGAGTGACAGATTGCCTAATGTTGGTGAAATGTGTCAAATAGATCTCTCCATCGTACATTTCCTTTAAAGTGAAAACAAGCCAAAGCCTTGTAAGACAAATTGTGCATTTCCGATTTCTAAAGTAAACAGTCTATCCTTTTCCATGAAGTCAATTCGGGAGTGAGCAGTGTTCATTCTAGGCCTCGCAACACAATGGTCAATGTAAGGCAGAAAAGGGAAATGTAAGGCCTCTGGTCATGTGTCCGTAGCAGAATCGAAGCGAATGTCTGCCCAGAGGTATCCAAACTTAGATAACCGCACCGCTTCTTCTTTACATTCTCTGGATGTTAATATCTCTGAGGAAGTACACATGGTTCTGTAGTTGCCAACTTTAGATGAGTGCATGTTTTACAGCATTGCCTTTCCTTTCCCTTCCTAATTACTAGCAAAGTACAAACATTTTTTTAATCAGCAGCCTTTGAAAGAGTTTATATATGGCTTCAAGTCGAATCTCTGAAATGGTCTTAATGCCGAGGGACTGTAGTACAGTTTGTAATTAAATCTTTCTTCACCAGGATAGCTAAAAACAGCCCTGATTAAAGAAGTTATAGGTACCTATGTGTTGGGATGTACACTCGGTTATATAGCATTAAGTCTCCCCTCATTGATATAAAAGGGGTGGACAAAATATTAGAAACACCTCTTAGTAAACCACTATACAATTCAACAGCACCACAAACTACAGCCTCCAAAATGACCAATAAGTGGATCCTCTCAGTTAAAACATAAACTTTATGAAGGCAGGATTTGTTGAAGGTCTGCACTCTAGATTAACAACTGACTTCTGGGTCACTTTTAAATGGAAGTGACCTCAAAAACAAAGACTGAGCCTGTCTTTCCACAGGTGAAAATGTACTGTAATATTTACCATTATCAGGCCAGGGGCACTTTCTTGAGAGAAATGTCTACTTTTTTTTTTTTTTTTTTTTTTTTTTAAATGGACGACAAATGTTGCACATGTACCCTGTGTGTCTGTTGAGTTAAGATGTGTTCAGATTCCCTCTGCGGTTTGACGTCTGTTGAACTGATTGTCAATGCACTGTGGCATTTCACTGAACACAGTCTGTTTGATCTTGTGGTGCGGTTGAGAAATATTGCACGTTTCCCTTACATTTGAGCCCATATTGGTCCATTGCAGTCAGCTCTCTACGTGCCTGTTAGAGGGGCAAATAAACATCATTTGAATGAATAAATCACAAATTTCAGAAATAAAAGGCAACAGCATAAAGTAAGCTCTGTGTTCCTACTTCTGACAGCGTATTGTACAGAATTTACAATTTGCTGATTTTTCCTTCTCTAAAGGCGCAGAACAGAGAAAAGAGACCTTAACCTATGGAGGATTATCTATGAGCACATTCAACGCCTCATTTACAGCTTAGGGATAACCGGAGAAAAACTATATCCCAAATTTCCAAAATAGATAATAAACATACAATATATGACACAAGATAGCAGTTCTGTTGATACAATTGTTGTGATCTGCAACATAATAAAAATACAATACTGTGCCAGGCAAAGACCTCTTTTGAGTTTTGGCTGCTGCAACTGAAGTTTGAAGAAATAAAATAAAAACACAACATAGCTAAAGTAATCTTAAAACACATTTTGTTCACAAAATCAATACAATTTTAAAATATCTATAATCATAAATAACAATAATTATCATCATCAATCATTAAAGTGTATCCTGAATGAGGCGGTGTTTACCCCCAGAGTAAAGAAGACACTTGAAGCTGGTCTTCAGTGGACCAGATACCAGATCTGCACTGTAATATAACAATTATGTACAAGCCATTCAACTACATACTTACACAAACTATTCCATTTTTACACAGGCTACCGTAATCATTTCCTCTCTGTTCATGTACAGCATATCATTCTATACTGTTTACTTTGGCACATTAACCGTGCAGTAGCTGAGTCATACATTACTGATGTAGGAAGGTTCAGCAGCGCAGTGGCGTGAAATGCTATAAAATCCCAGGAACAGCTTCAGCTGCAACCGTAGTTAAAGGGTAATTTCGCAGTTTGCTTCATGTGATATTTGGATGGTTCTTTGGTCTGAGGGACGGCTAGAAAACAAGCAAAACTGGACTGTATGGTTTGATGAAACATTATTTAGTCATAGCTGTTTGTAGTAGAAGTTGATTAAATAATGTCATGTTAGCTTATAGAATAAAAAATTGTTTTTTAACGCTAATAAATAAAAATGCTTTTCCTGAAAAAGAAACCTTAGAAAAGATACATTTTGGCGGCTAAATGATTGTATGTTTGGTCACACTGAGAAAAAAAAAAAACACATTCAATCCAGTTTTACTTGATTCTCAGCTCTGCTCCTAGACGTGAACATATCTGATTATCACATAAAAAGGACATAGCTTTAAAACTATAATGCACAAAGTTTATCTCTATAGTAATAGCTGTGCTTGCGGTGGCAGTAGTCAGTTACAGTATCAGCACTTGGACCTGATACAGGCTGTCTGTAACCATTTTGTGTTGTTTGCTTAAGAATACAGCATATGGATGCTTGTACAGTATGTGTAACCATCTCCAATCTAGAAGCCCACTGTATAGACTGATAAATATTTACTAAACAGTAGAAACAGTCTGGATCCCTATACTATAGGCTATGTCTATTTGTGTGCATGTTCCTGTTTCAGGAAGATGCTCCTTGAAATGCCTGTTGAGTTGTGTGTGTTGTATAATAAATACAGCCATAGCCTCTGTTCATAAATATCTGTGTAGAGTGCGACTGGCATCGGTTTATAAAGAGTGGATTGTAGCACCTGTTGTTTTCATTGTGGTATTTACCCATCTGGTGCAAGCCAACTGTTTTTCACTCTTTGCATTTATCCTCGTCATGGGTCTCTTCCTCAGCACTGTATTTTTAAGTCACACTCCTGAAGGTACTCTCACACTGTCTCCCTCATCTCATTTGGGGCTGAGAATGCCTGGTTCCAGCTTGGTGCTGCTGCTGCGGCCCCAGCAGCCAGCTGTGATGCTCATGCTGCGCTGTGCTGCTCCCTGGCTGTAGCTGTGAGCGCTCTCCAGCCGCTCGCGCTCCAGCCGCTCGCCGTCCGATTGGCTCTGTGTGCGTTCTGGTCTGTTGTGGATGCTGCCTGTTGGGGAGCTGGGGGCCGGTTGGGAGGAGATGGTGCGCAGCAGGTGGTTCCTCTTCCTTAGGAAGTCGCTGTTAGCACCCAAGCCGAAACTGCCTTTACGTAGCACCATGCGTGCTGTGCTGGACTTAGCTGGCCGAGAACGGTGGCTGTACTCCAGCTGGGACAGATGAGCCGCATATCCCTCTGTGATGAACTGTACGGAGGATCAGAGACATTCTGTCAACTATAAAGAATCAGAGACTTTTTACATGATATTTATTTATTCAGTTAACTTATAAGTTATTAATTGAAGGAACATTTTCCTCCAACCTTTAAGCTATGTATTAAAGACCGTATGCATCATTTGATATTTGAGAAGATACATATTGTACAAGAGCCTGTTCTCAGAAATGTTATGCGTTATGGCAACCATTTAAAACCAATTTAGAAAAAATGGACACACTTGTTATTGTATAGTAATTTTATACTACTGACCCCATAGTTTACTTATTTATCTTTTGTAACTTTTAATATATTTTTTGTCGTTTTTTCTTACCACTTACTTACTTTTTATTTGTTTAAAACAATGTTTTAACACCTTGAGCAAAAAAAAACAACAATTATTAATTAGTTGAAGGAGTGGCAGTATTAGACCTGAAATGTTAATACATTTTTTTAGGGCTTTGGTATTTACTTTAGTATCCTTGAAATAAGTAAATGGAATATTAATCTGAAAAGCAAGATCCTTTTCCCAAGTTATGCGTAAAATAATCGAATGGTACCTGGCACTGGTGCTGCAGTTTCTTGGAGGGTCTACCGACGATGTATATTTGGGAGGCAGGGAGGCCAATGGCGGTGTAGACTGAGATGTCTTTGGTTGATCCGTAGCCAGCGAAAATCTTCATGTTAACCTGGAATCAGTCAAATGAACATGAGCACTGTGTTCTTTTCTTAGCAATTGAGTTAACATTACTCTTATCGTAATACTGTGTTATTGTTTTCACCGCTAAAAGCATATTCCACATTCATCCCACAAAATGTAAAACTACACACGCACAAACTACGGTGCTTCTAAAACTGCACATAAAGCCCCCGTAATCCTCCCAGTCTGACCT
Source organism: Bovichtus diacanthus (assembly GCA_943590825.1). Classification (NCBI taxonomy): domain Eukaryota; kingdom Metazoa; phylum Chordata; class Actinopteri; order Perciformes; family Bovichtidae; genus Bovichtus; species Bovichtus diacanthus. Next base: position 367,047 of record CALSBV010010907.1, on the reverse strand, counting down.
CTGTCAGGGACTTGAGGAAGTTGGCCTTGTGTCTGAGCGGGTCGTGGACCAGGCCGTCACAGAAGGAGACAATGCCATGAGGGAAGTTGTGCTGAGATAACCAAGCCACAACCCGCTGCTTCTGCATGTCTGGTCGTCCTGTCACGTAGATGATCAAATAGCCCAAATCCTGCCAGTGCCTGCAACGAGGAGGAACAGGAGCACAGAATTAAAACCTAAATAACCACGCTACACACTAATGCGCTTCAGTCTGAACGAGGCTCGAGCTGCACCGAATGTCATTTTTCTTACATCCAAAGCTGCTACTAAGGTTTTTGAATGTCTGTCGTCATATTTTATGACGCCATCCCCCTAAAAAAATGCTTTAAATCCTCAATGTGACTAAATTAATTCCTCTGATTAAATGAGTTAGTCTTTTTTAATTTATTAAATCAACTTTCTTGAATGAATATAACTCGTCCGTTTCGTTAGATTGCTGCTAGCCCGTCCTGTTACTACAGGTGCAGTGAAAATGTTGCTATAAATAGGCTAAACGGCAACAAAAATGGATTGAAGCAGAATATTTGTTAGATAAAAAGACGGTTTTTTTTGGGTTTTTTTTAATGTTTTTTCAATCATTTTTTACTTTTGGACTTGGAAATGTTTGGATAACACGAGTCGGAAACAATCCTACCACCACTGGAATCTAATTCTACAAATAGAATAATACTAATTATATTAGTGTAGTCTAATTTTTATCTGCAACTGTGCAGAAATACCGGGTTTGAACCGCATGAATAGACATGCAAAAAAAAAAAAGCATTTGAATGTTGATTTAGAATTTAAATGTCAACCTTGTGAATGAAGCTTTAAAGCTTTGAAATAGTCGGTACAGCCCTATTTAAAACATAAGGGGAAATAAACGTAGATGAAGACCAGCTCGGTACCTGACAACATCCACGGCTCCTGCCCGCACTTTGGGATCACTGCCCATGATTGACACACTGGCAGCAAATGACCCGTCGATGCTGAATACCACAAACTCTGTGCCACGTGGAATAACTGTCAGGTAGCTGTCTGCAAATGTGTGGTCGCCCCTAAGGAATAAAAAGGACAACAGTGAATGGAGAAATGGAAAAAGACCAAGTGACAAAATGTTTTTCTTCGTTCCCCCTTGAGGACACTGAAACACAACAAACTGAGTTTAAACCAAATGTAAACCAGGCTTTTTGAGAAAATGCTCAGAAAGCTTGAATAATTCAGTAAACTAAGACATGCTATCAGGTTTTGGGTATAGGCAATGTTCAGGTGTAAATAATTAAATCATAAAAGGAAAGATGTCTGAAACCTTTTCTTCTACGAACAACAGTTCAACATATATACATGTCGAGTTAGGGAGTCAGAATTTACACAACCGGACAACACAGGCAACAACACCTCTAAACACAGACAGACAATAAGACAAGTGTACATGGGGTAAAACATTATCACAACAATATTATTAGCACCGTCATAATATCATTCATTTACTCATATTTAATATTTTATGTTATTTTGTTCTTATTTGTTATACATTCAAGAGATTTAAAATAATTTACAAAATCAATCATAAACAAAGTATATGTGAGTTTGGTGCCTCTCCACTTTGATGTATGAATATGGTATCTGCCCATTATTATAATTATATTAACCAAATCAGATACATTAGAAACCAGATTGTCTAATAATAATCTAACGCAAATATGTTGATTAAAGATGATATGCAACACCTTAACCTGGAAAAGTAACTTTACGAGGTTCCATTGAGATGTTCCATAAGACCTGGCACCGCTTGATTGATTATGCAGGAGAGGTAATAATGACAACGGCCAGCTGAAAGGTCAAACTAATCTCACCTGATAACCATTTTCATGGGGTAGACTCCGATGCCCAGACGTTTGTCCTCTGGGAGGATAAAAGACACGCGGCCACTACTGTTGGTCACTTCTGTGTTGAAGTACACCCATTCTCCTGATGGAGGCTGGGTCATGATGTGGAGGTCGACCTGTACAGGATTACAAAACCATGAGCACAAACTACACACGCAGGCATCGGTCTGTGCGTGCTGTTGTGGTGGCAAAAGACAGATCACCTTCTCCCCGGCCAAGGTGACCACGTCCAGAGGGCCGTACATAAAGCGACCTGTCACGACCTGCTGGGAGTCTTCTGTGAACACTGCGTCATTTACACGGTGGTTGGCAGTCACGTTCTGTCAAAGGAGGGAAAAAGAGAAATGTAAGTGTAGTCTGTGGCGACTTCGCTTTGCTGGAGCATGTACGCCTGCAGGTGAGCTCGCCGCATCTCCCCCGCCCCAGGGGAGTTCTCTCCAAGTCTTCCCATGAATTCTTTTTTTCTTTAATCTGGAGCATCCACTCGAGAAACCGAGCTTCTGCCGTACTCCTAGCTGCTGCTCAGTTGCTATGCTCTGTCATATGGTTAGTACTCTCACTGCCAGAGGGGGGAGACAAATGTTCCACACTCCAGCTTTAATGCATTTTTTCCTTTATTTTATAAGATTTTACTGATGAGGAAAAAAGAAAAAACTCAGGATGCTGTGAGGCATTTTGTGTCCCCTGACACTGACTTTTGTAGATGTGATGCCTACCCTGATCTTCACATGAGTCCTCTTGCGGAGCCACTTCTCTCGAGGTTTGGAGGGGGTGAATTCAGTCACTTCTTTTCCGTCCAGCTCCAGGATGCTAGAGTTTTCATGCCTCATGACCTACAAGAGACATTTCAATGACTCATCCTTAGCATCTCTCAAGAGGCCTTACAGCTTGCTGGTCACTTATTAATAGGCCATAAAAGGTGGCAGAGATTCTAATGTTGACTCACCTGTCTCAAGAGAAAAGACACAACGTCAGTGGACTCCCAGTATGATGCGTGGAAGAGGTGCGGTAAAGCCACTGTGGGGAAAGCGGTCAGGGCATCGGGGCAGTACAGGGCAAAGTCCAGCCGCTTTGTGCCCCACCAACGTGCTGCAACTGCGACGGGAATGGAGTGAATAGGGTGCAGATATGTAAGGTGAAACTTTAGGAGTCAACGTGAGGAATGCAACGCCACCCAGAGGTGCAACACCCCTGAAGCTAAAGCAAAAAGACGATTTCAATCTTAAACCACAATCATCCCCAATCCCAGCAGTTCTTCAGCTAAAAGAAGGGAATGTGTAGTTTATAATTGTTATTAACAGGAAAATCAAGTGCAAAAGGAAGAAAAAGATAGTTAGAAAGTTAGAACTGACACATGATTATATGAGCAACTGAAGATGGTTATTGTTGTTAGTATGGACATGAAAAAAGATTATGGATTTGGAAAGCCCAGGATTCATTTATACATTATTCCTCATCAATGAAAGTATTTCCCCTAAATCCTTATGAATTGAATTTTCAAAGAATACAGGTAATGTTGAGGAAAAAGAGGCTTTCTGGAAGAGCAGCGTACATTTTTTGGATTTTGACACAGTATAGAACAGCACACAGAAAAGAACTGTAGCCTTAGGTTGATTTTAGAAGTCCCCTCCTTTAAAAAAATACCTTGGTCCACCTCAGCCTGGGAATCCAGTGAGACCAGATCAGATATAGCACAGTCCAGGCCGGCTGAGAAACAGTTCTCGTAATGGCCTGTGGGAATTAGATCTTCACTACTCTCAGCCTCACTGTCCAGCTCTGTCACTAGATCTGCACCAACAGATCCTTTGGCCTGGCAAGACACTGCTTTCCTACGGGACTTAGGAGGACTTTTCAGGAAGAATTTGTTTTGTGAAGAAAGGGCGAGTTGGGACAAAAGGCCGAACTTTTTGGATTGGTTAATTTGGAATGATTTGGCTATGGAGAGAAAACAAAGAGAAAGAAATCACATGAAAAATTGATGCATCAAAATGAAATACTCTTTGGCAAAAGATATACACAAAATTACTAACTATATTTTTTCACAAAAATTACTTTTAATTGGGACAAACTTTGTTTTGGGCTTCTACAGTCAACATCCACAAATATTAAAAAAATATATGTATTTGGAATACTGAGTGAAGCTGCTAGAAAAGCAATTACAGAGAAATGGCTTAAGCCAGACATCCCATCTATACATGACTGGTAAGATATCATTTATGACACCTTAGTAATGGAAAGAATCAGCTTATCCATGAGGCGTTGGGAATTTAAATTTGAGGACATTTGGGAGAAGTGGAAAATGTAAATTTCCCTAAACCGCCCTTCTTATGTTTCAATTTGTTTATTTTTTTAATTTATACATTTTTTTTCTCAAATGGAAAACACCCCATGTGGTAGTTTTTATGCTCTATAATAACATTGTAAAAATCTGAACAGATGGATGATTCTGTCAAAAAGTTCTAACTAAATATATCTGTGTGAACTGCTGATGTGATCCCAAATAAAGGAAAAAATGTGAAAAAGGAAAAAGACGCATGTTAATATGTGACAGCCGATGACAGTTTAAACAGTTGGAAGCACAGTTAGCTGCCTTTAACAGGACTGTGAATGTCAAAGCTGAAAAATAATTGTTAGTCCAGTAACAGTTAAGGCAGCAGGGTGATGCTGTTGAAAGTCTTCTGATGCTCCTGTATCGCATGAATAGAAATCTGTTATAATTAGTTCATGTGCATCTCCAGGGTTGTACTGTAGGTGCTAAAACAGCAGTGTGCAGAAGAATAATGCGAGGTACAAATAAATGCTCTGGTAACAAAAGTGAAATAGTGAGGGACGGGGGGGACGAGGGACGGGGACTTTGGAGGACAATCTCACATAAAACACAACAGAATACTGGTCATCTCCGCAAACACTGCACTAGGGAGTGGACAATGCAGGAATGACTGAGGGAGGCAGGTGTCCACATGCATTGCAACATTAGATAAATGCAGCACTCGTTCATTGCATTTACATTTAGACAGTGGATAAGAGTAAGACAGACAGTGAAAAGTGGCGCTAAACTTGCTCTTCTTCAGGGGACTCTGCTCATATTTGGGACTTTGAATTTCAACAAGATGGAGAAAACTCTCTGCTCGACAGTCTGGTTGTGTCCTGGCTAAGCAGAAATATAAAAAGGAGCTACCTGGCTGACTAGACTGCTCCAGCTGGAGTGCAGGGTGTGTGTAAAGTCAGAGTAGTGCAGTTGAGAGAGAGAGAGAGAGAGAGAGGGAGAGAGAGAGAGAGAGAGAGAGGGAGAGAGAGAGAGAAAGAGAGAGAGAAAGAGAGAGAGAGAGAGAGAAGATGAGGGAGGAGAGTCGGAAAACTAGACCAGTGTTTGTGTGAGTGGAAGGAAGAGAGAGAGAGGCTCGTTGGTATTGAGAACACTTACTGTTGGCTATGTTGGTGGCAGTGTAACTGTCTGCCATTCCTGAGACCTGGCTGGCAATGCTGACCTCACTGGCCCTCCGCTGCCCCCGGGAGAGGGGGCCCGTTACGGGGGATGAGGGGTACGAACTGTCCATGAAGACACCACCATGAGACTGAACAACATCCGCTATTGAGCCGAAACAAGGAGATCCCATTAGACAGAGACACAGGAAAGGGGAACTCACAGTGATGAGGGGGAGGGAGATGTGGGTTAGGGGGTCAGCAGAGAAATGTGACGGCAGGCAGGCACCATGGTTTCAGAGGACAAGTGAAACCAAAAGGCAGTTGCATGGTGGCCAAGGTCAGATTTCTGAAACCGACCAGTGGAAAAACGGGCGCATGAGTACATAAAACACATAAAAATCACAAATGTCCACATGTGCTGCAGCCACACCCATGTGTTAGTGTCTGTTATGAAGATGATTTTTTTATCTACTAGCAAAGTATATCAGGGTAAAATCTTTTGTGTTTGTAGATATGATGAAATAGTGCTGAAGACTTTATAAAATCAGATGACCTCTGACCTTTATCACAAGAAGAAACAGAGGGAACAGTATATTCAGGGTGTATAGAGAGAGCGTATCGTACAGTACACTGTGCAAACACAACATTTCAAGCAGCACAATCTTCAAATAAAACGCTTCTGAAACGTGGATGATAGTGTGAACACCTTCTGTCGACATCAATAATCTGATTTTATGGAAGTGATGCAGACACACTGAAAACCGGCTTAAAAAACCACAGCACAAACACAAACGCTTACGTCCTCCAAACGCTGAACGTGACATGAATATGTGATGGCAACAACCCAATGCAACACCACTTGAGATGCTTATCAGATTTTCCAAAGTATTTCCATGACACTTTGTCACAATTGTGTAGTATTTCTATTTCTAACTAGAAATTCTTAGGAGGCTGAGAATTCAACCAGGAAGTTAAACAACTTACACAAAGTGATTTAAATAAAACACTAGATGTTACAGTGATCAACCGCATACGGTATATGGATCAAAAAGCTCGGCACAGAATCATTCCCATACAAATACTGTTTATATAATTCACTTGTAGTAATCAAGTAGTCCGCTTACAGTGTTCATGTTAGGTCTTGTCATACATGACAAAATATGGAATTTTTTAAATATATTTTATTTATATAATAGGCATTAATAGCCTATAGTATATTTTCAGGTATGTTAAACATTTTTGAAATGCACTGAAAACAGAACCAAGCAGTGGCTTAGTTCCCTGTACTAATAACGTCACTGTATTTATAAACAGCACAATACTGTTTTAGGCTATAGCCTCATTATAATTTGAACCACAGTAAACTATATCTTATACAGCCTCTTTTATTTTACAGTACCATACTGTATTATAGTGTATTTGAATTATAGGCCACACAGTCCAGTGATTGAATGCGTGCAGTCAGACGTGATCACTATAAGAGGTTTCCACTGTACAAGGAAAGGTACATGCAGAATAAATAATGGTCGGATTTATCAGAAACATGACTGCAGCTCTTGACTCTTGAAAGAACAGCGATGGGAATACTCAGAAAGTACATGATAGGTATAAATCTGAGCATCTTAGACGTGACAGCAAGGAGGTTGGAACAAACAGACAAAAGAGACGCAGTGAATGGGGGCGAGGACAGATGCAGGTGAATGGGAGAGGCTACACACACTCCATAGTGGCGGGTGTGGCTCTGAGGAAGCCCTCCTGCCAGTTTAGCACAGGCACAGGGATGCAGGTCTCACTGATGGTCTCCTGACAGCGAAGAGACAAGGGAGGCCCGCTGTCAAGTAGCAGCTGAGCGTTGCTCTGGACTGTCTCCACTACAGAGGGAGGCGGAGGGACAGAAGGGTAGAGGTTAGGAGGGGTGGGGTGGGGTGGGGTGGGGGGGGGGGGGGGGGGGGGGTTTGAGGTCGAGAGCGACGTACAGATATAGGGAACAGAAGGCCGAGAGAAAAAGAGGGGAAGAAGACAAGGAAGACACAAAAACATATGAAGCAAGAACAACTGAACATGAGACAAGAAAGCAGAGTCAAGCCCTTAGTCGTGCCCATTACTGTTGAAACTGCTGGTCAGCCATATACCGACGTATAACACTACTCTGACACTGTAAATGCCCTGGAATCTGCTAGTCATAAAACCTTTTGCACATGCTCAACTTGATGATCTTGAATTTGTATTTGAAACTTTATCTGTACCATAGGCTGTAGATGTGTACTGCCAACTTTGTTAATAAGTTATAAAAGGCAAACCCTCGATTTGCGAGACTCTTGTGAGATGGTTATGGTTAACATTGACCTTGAAAGGTTAAGGTTAGGATAGAAGAAAATAAATATTGTCAAGCTTGTGCAGCTTATTAACCCTAATGTGGCTCTTTAATAAGCCCTGGTTCTTTGGTGGAAAGTATGTATTTTCATTATTTACCTTACAAATTTCTGTGAACTTTTTCTAGGGGAATAATAGACAGGATATGGACTGTGACCACATTTAGATGATAAACTGAGACGCAAAAACATGTTGACGCACAAACAGTAGAAAAATGCTTCATTTTTCTTTGAGACAATGTTTACTGTGTGTGTGAAGGAACTCAGAGTGAGCTGCTACGATGTCTTTAAGGCATGTGTTGTCTACGGCAAGCATCCCTGGGAAACGGGACAGTGCGTTACAATCATATCTGAAGTGTCAGCGGATGTGATTGGAAGTTAAAAGGAGAAATTAAACAGCCATTTAATTACAGTAAAATGTGCATTTGTGTCTGTGCGTCTGAAAAAAGTGAGAACTAAACAACTGTAAATTCATGACTGGATATTTACTGAATTGATATTACTGAGGCTTTTATACTGCATCGGTGCAGAGGGCTCACCCAGTAGGGCAGAGTTTCCATCTCCAAGGGGAAAGCGCTGGTAACGTGGCACGTTGAAGGGAGGCAGGAGGTGAAACTTCCTCTCCAGTAGAGGCTCCAGACGGGAGGCTGAAGGATCAGCCGGGTGGAACAGGTTGTAAACCTGCTGACAGGCAGGCCGCAGCTGGGCCACTAGGGGGAGAAATCGAGCCAAAGACATGAGAGAGGAGAAGGGAATAATATATGGATCCATCCCTCAGACTGTCTTTGGATATCTTCTCTTAAGAGCATACTATGAGGATTACTAGCTTTTAAATATTGGTAATGACAACCAGACGTACAATTAACACTTGTAGGTATGTTTTCTACAGGTCTAATTCTCCTTTTGCACTTCTGTAGACAGAAAAGTAATTTTTTACTGTTGCCCAAGGTGTTATATGTAACATCACAATGTTTGCAGTACATTATAACCTCTGTTCAAATTAGCTTACCATCCAGCATAGGAATGACAGTCTTTCTCAGGGCGAGTACCAAGCCCAGCGGGGAGCCAAACAGGAAAAAGTCGGACACCTCAAAGTCAAACTTCCCCAGGGAGCATCCATCCAGCATAGTGCTGCTGCTCGACCTGCGCGAGACAGCGTCACTCCGCAAAACACTGGAGTGTAAACTGGAAAGACAGCACAAAGTCATTTTGTCGTGTAGAACTAAAAATAAGTCAGACGAGGGTTGGGACGATATAGGATTTTATCGAGGATCACAATAAAAAATAATCACAATAAGTCGATCACGCTGAATTTCCATTATTGGGATAATCGTGAATATTTTCACAAGTGACTTGAAGAAACTGTCTAATTGCTATCATGGCGGAGTCTGATCTGAGAAGCCTGATTAAAAGAATTCAGGAATTATCGTGTAAGAAAGACTCACACAATTTACCTATTTATTTATTTTGATCTTTTACTTATACAGAAAGACCTTATGATTTATAATTACCTTATTTAAGATTGTTTGATTTACACTTAAAACTATGTTCACTAAAAAAAGATTTTCATATCGTCCCACGCCTACTTCCAGGTAAGGATTTCTGTCATTCCAGACTCAACACACCTGGTCAGGAAGGCCTGATGTTGTTTTATTGTGTCCAGTTCGTAGGTGGAAGAGTCACTTCTCTTGCGTGGCAGTTGTCGCTTGGTGTCGTCCCCTGCACCGGCGCGAGGGATGTCGATGTTACTCCGACTGAGGTGGCGGCTGCCCTCCAGGGTCGGAGAGGCTGAGCCGTGCCCACTGTTGACAATGATGCCAGGAGAGAGGAGGTCCTGGTCCTGCAGGGTGATTCAGGGACATTTGTTATGAAAATTTTAAAGAAATAAGGTTTACATTGAACACTGTTTATATTGCATCCATCATAATAAGACCTTTTGTGTTCTGACATTTTCTCTTTTTCTTTCTCTCTTTGAATTTGTGTAACTGTATGTTATGACTGGTCATGTGGCCATCCTTTCTGCATTTGAATTTCTGTATAATTATATTTAGTAAAATAACAATGTCAGTAGTAAAAACATATTTTTGACATCTCTTACCTGAACACTGGCGATGCTGCCCCTGCGACTGCTGTTCTGGCTTTCATTAACTGTCTGATTGCTACTGCACAGTGCATCAAATCCTAAGATTCCTCCCACACAGTCCCCAATGAGGCAAACCTAGAGAGGTCAATGGTCAGACACAAAGTTATTAAAACAACAATTATATTGTTGACATACATCCTTAGGGTCTAGGTTTGCATCAAAGATCTATACACATGCTCCAACACAGTTCAAAAACACAAACAAAAGTGAATATGCTCATAAAGAAATCCGTTTTCGAGGAAGCAAAAATAATAGGATGTTAACATAAGAAAAATCTTATGTTGGCATTATTGAAATATGTCTGTATACTGTGATGTGGAGAATCAATTAACACAGTGTTTTATATTTAGATATAAAAGGTAACAATCCATACAACATTAAAGAGCAGGCTCAGCTGTGATACTGTAAATATGTACACAAATCTTTGAGAACAAAAATACACAAGTCATTATAAAACGGCATATTATCAATATTATCAATGAGAGAGGGGCTTATAGAAATCAGGTTAGGACATTTATATGGAACAGGGTAGGGGATTTATAATGAAATTTGCAATTACATTTTTATTTTAGCTGTCCTTGATTTGTTTTATTGTTATTTATTTATTTTTTCTTAAATGGTGGTAATGTGTTTTTGGATTTCATGATTGACTGTTTGTTTTTTTTGTTGAAAGTCTTCCATGTTGGAAATAAATGTTTTCACTTTAACCTGTTATCCTTCAGATTTTTGTTTGTGTATTTGATAATCCATGAATGTTAATCAATGAATAAATATTACACCAATAACTTCAGTAACTGACCTGGCCGGAGAAGGCTGCCCCATCCAGAGACTTTATGAAGTCTGTGTACACCTGGTTGGCTCTGACGATGACGGTGGCCATGGCCTCCTGGTACTGTGGTGCAGAGGTGGCCAGGAGGGGGAGTGCTGCCAGAGGGATGTGATCCTGGCTGCTGGACAGACAACCCTCATCGTAGCTGTATGGGCTCAGGCTGCAGCAAAAGATGCAGATTAACAGAATCAAATTATGAACACATTTCTAAGATCAAGGCAGCCCACAGAAAAGTGTGAAGAAAAAAAAAGCACAGGAGGAGGGGGCGATGGTTTTGTGCTGCACCTGGAGCTTTTCTATCAAAAGCAAACAGCAATCACAGTCAATAAACAGAAACAGACAAATGCTATCCACAATGCTTGCAGCAAGCAGAAGAACGTGCAAGTGCATCCTCTTACTTGGACACCAGGGAGAAAGCCTCGGCACAGATGGCAGGGCAGGGTACCAAGCGGATGGCGAGGCGTCCCAGCGCAGCGGGGTAGTGAACACGCATGACTGTTTCAAAAGCTGTACTAATCGTGTTGACGTCGGCCTGCTTGCTGTTCTGGTCCCCTCCGCCTGTATCCAGGATGTTTCCTCCGTGCAGAACCAAGATCAGCACATGGATCTTGGAAGGCTGCAGACACTGCTGGGACGAGTTCTCCTGAGAACAGAACATTGAAGCAAAGGGTGATGGATGAGGATGGCGAGGAAAAGCTCTTGGAGAATGTTCAATAAATGATATAAGTACTTATGAAAACATCCTTTTTAGCAGCATAAACAAAGCAGCATGCTTACCGAGAGGGAAAAATCACAGGTAAACAATAATACCTTAGCTATTGTGCATCAAATTATTTGTTTTTTGTCAGATTTGTGAGTCACATGGACACAACAAAATGTTTTTACACACTTTAGTAACACTTTCTATGACGCCCATGTCTTATTAATGCATAACAAACATACCTATAATGTGTTATAATCTGCTTATAGCACTGTATATAAGTTTAAAACTATCATTATACAGCGCTATAAGCAGATAATAACACATTATAAGAATGTTTACAATGGATTAAAGACATGGGCGTCATAGAAAGTGCTAACCAAACTTCTTTTCACATAGAGAGGGGCGGAGAACCATGAAGGGAAACAGAACAGAGCCAACCTACAACCTGGACAACTGTTCAACCAACAGCAAACACCAACAATGCCTCCTGAGGAGAATTCATGTCACATTAAACAGAACAACATAATGTGCAGTTTTGTCTTTTAAGTGTAACACAAAACTTTTCGAAGAAGCACTTTATGTACACTCAACGCCACAGCTGCATGTACACAGAAGTTGAACAGAGGGTGGTGAGGTTGAGGAGTATACACAGATTTGGGTTTTGGCAACGGCGGGAAAAAAGGGCAGGGACAGTAAGTACTGGGTTTGTTCAGGGTAGATTGGGGTCGCTGTGGAGCTACTGTAGCCCACAATGCACTAGGGCCAAGATGTTTACTTACTGACTGGTGCCTTGTTACCGTGATGGTGGGAATGGGAGAGCTATCGGCTTGGCCGCTAACAGAGCCACGCATCTAAACACAAGAGGACAGAGGCTCAGGGACAAAGCCCTTCTCTTATCCCCCAAAACTGCAAAACCTGAGGCAAATGACTATGATTATTAGAGGTGGACGAAGTACTCAGATCTTTTACTGAAGTAAAAGTAGTAATACCACAGTGTAGAAATACTCTGTTACAAGTAAAAGTCCTCTATTCAAAATGATTCTTAAGGTAAAGTACAAAAGTATTATCATAAAAATATACTTAAAAGTACCAAAGGCAAAAGTACTTCTGCACAATAGTCCATTTCAGAATAATATATATTATATTATAATTATTGATGCAATAATGCGTTCATCAGTTTAATGTTGCATATATATACTGCCGGGTAGCTTGTGAATTTCACAAAGGAATCAATAAAGTGGGTCTTAACAAATAATAATACATGATCAATTATTTGTTGGATTATATTTTGTATTATTAATCTGAATCTTCAAAGTAATTTAAATGATCAAATAAATGTATCAGAAAATGTAAAAAAAAGTACATTTATACTTGAGTTTATGTACTTTGTCACCTTCCACCACTGATGTTTATTATAATGAAATCAAGATTAACGGATGCTTTTGGGTCCTGAAGGGCATTTTCTGTGGATGGTTCTTTAGGAAAATGTATTTGAGAGATTATTCTGATGGTTATGGTGCACACTTGCTGTCAGACACACGTACCTCGTCTAGCCTGTCCTCACTGGTTGCTCGTTCATAATCCACTGTCATTTCCTTGAACAGCTCACCTGCAAACACACGCATTGTTACACATCAAGTACTGAGGCAGAGTAACCTTTCATGATGAAGTGCTCATGGTCTTTCATACCGGGAGTTTCCTCTGTGTCTGCAGCTTCAATCTTGTCCATGAGGTCGTTGGAGTTCCACTTGGCGATTTCCTTTGGGAGGACATCCTCGCCGTCTGACAGATCCTCTGCAGGGGCGACACAAGATAAACCATCAACTAAAGTACACGTGCCATTCAGGGGTTACAAAATGATCACTACACCAACAGTATAAGTGATTTCTCGTTATTACCGTGGTTGTTTTGAGTAATATTGGCTTATTAAGTTATATAATAAAACAGCTGACCAACGTAAAGGAACCTTGTCAAGTTTTCCCACATGATCGTGTCAAGGAAATCACTAAATAGATATTTATAACTACTTGATATAGGGCATCATTCACTGTGGTGGCCTTCAAATGCATATTATGCTGGGTATTTTCATTATAGTTAAGTATAACATTTGTGTTCATCCATGGCTGGTAAGCGCATGTTATTTTGCTGACAGTGGCCAAGATGTTGTGTGGTTTTATTACCATAATGGATTTGAAAAGTAGAAAAAACTAATCTATTTACTAAGCAATTGCCTACTGAGAAGTATGTATATTTTGAATGTATATAGATTTATGAATGGACTTCCTTCCACTGACATACTGTTAGTTAAAAAGTACGGTTAAGTATAATTTCTATATTTGCTTTTTAATTAAATTGCCAGTAGCTTCATTTCTGACAGGCAGGCAGCCACATCCTGTTAAAAATCACATCTAAAACTGAAATTACAAATGTCATGTAATTCCATTTACTTCCACTATAGTTTTACTACAAATAAAGAACACAACTGTAAAGAAATGGAAATAATTTTATTTCAAAATGACTTGAGGAAGTTGAAGACAGGTTCTCAGAAACGCAAACACCAGACTAAGACTTCTGTCAGTAATTGTGTGAGTTTCTAAGAGATAAAGTGTCCTGTACACAGTTCAACATCAAGTGACTTTATTTTATTTTATCAGTTGATTCATTTCTTTCATTTATTAACATGCAGAACAATCCATTCTTGATCTTCAATAGGCTTTACCTTGTTCAATAAATCAATAAATAATATTTTATTCCAGCTTCATTTGCAAATTGTGTAGTAGTTAGATTATAGAAATGTGTATATGTAGCAGATACATTCATTTTATTATCTGTTTTGAAGAATAGGTACTACAATACAAGCTTCACAGTGAATGGGATTTATGAGGAGCTCTACTCAGAGCTTTCATTTAATCATTTGCACTAAAAAACAGAAAAGGGGACCATGACAGTTAAAAATAAACTTGCATCTCAAAAGTTTGTAATAGAGGATTACTGCAAGAGGACATGACCCCAAACCAACTTTAAAGATAGAAATCTAATATCACAGGCAATCTGAGCCAAGTCAGTCTGTTTCCAAATGTAATTTGTGTACCACCAGTATGCGATTCCTCCAGGCACCAAAGCAAACACTTGTGTTAATATACACTGTATCTTCATTTTAATATATCACCCTCATTTACTTACTATAATGAAATAACTGCTTATATTACTAAGAACATCTTTGCAGTATAGGGCCATCTGTAAATCAAAAATATACTGAGCAGCACATCAGTAATCACTGTATTAAGAGTTACTGAAACGGAGGGTTATGTACACTCATTTATCAGTGTAGTCATACATTTAATCCGCTGTAAGGTGCTTTTACTTCAGGCACCAACACGCAATAATTAATCTATACAAATTGGAGAACTGCAACAAACAAATTATCTGCTGCCGACACTACTACCTCTAATGATTGCATTCGAGTTCCTCACAACGACATGAGCAGAAATGTATTGAACTCGAAACAGGTGGAAACTAATGAGTGCAGCCAAATTAGTAGCAATATAATAAATGACAGCACACATTTTATTTTGTATCATCATGACTAAATGTTATGAAACTATTTCACCATACCAACACTGGGGAATATTTGGGGGAGATCATTTATTGCTTGAATGTATTCTGAATTGTAAAGAATTGTGTGTGTGTGATGATGGAGGAACTGGAGTGTGTTGGTGAGAGGGACTGATGGACAGAGACGATTGTGATTTCTGAAACTGGACGTCAGGTGAGACACCTGGCCTGTGTCCTTGGCCAAACTCATCCAGCAGAGAGCATGGGTGTCACACCACACCCACCTATTTCAACTGCAGCCCCAAAGCATGCTGGGTATCTGGGAAGCTTAAGAACTGATCTGTGGTTAAAGAGATGCATGCAGAGTCAGGGGACAGGAGAACAAGCCATTTCTTGGAAAACTGAAAACAATAAACACAACGCTATTGATCCAACTATTGACCCCAATTTAAAATCAAAACTCTGGTTACCATGAGCGTCGAAGAACTCCTCGTCCGAGCTGTCGTCGGAATCTCGCGCTATGCTCTGCATCCTCCACTCTGAGATGCTGTGACGTGATGGGCTCACTGAAGAAAAATAAATAAATCGCTGTTATTTTGGGACATGTGTTTCAGCTTCTCTCTTTCCCTTTTTAAAAAACACTCACTCAAAGACACACACACACACACAGACACAGACAAAGAAATATTGCAAAATCTCCCCCGGCCCACACACACACACAGTGTTATATAAACATGCAACAGTCTCTGTGGTGCATTAGTTCATCACAGATGGACAGCTTGGTGGTCGGGTGGGGGGGGGGGGGGCAATGTAACACAGACAAACTACAAACACCCCTACTACTTCCAAATGGCAGTCGAGGAAAATGGCAATACTAAAAGCAGGCCTTGTCTATCATGTGTCTTCAGTCTATGCCTCATAAATAATTTGTGGGGAGGGAGAGAGGGGGGGCGTCGCTCTAAGGGGGCAGGCTGGTGAGAGGGGGGCACAGCTGTAGCTGTCAGCGCACAGGAGGAAACAGCAGTGGTGGAGAGGAGGGTCAATGCGAAGAGCGTCAGCCTCCTCTGGTCTGTAACGTCAGCACTGCTGCTATAAATAGCAAGGAGAGAACCACAGGGGTGAAACAAGGCACGCTGGATGAGACAGGGCGCAGGCAGCAGCTACAGTGAGCGCTGCCTTGAGGTAGGGGTGACACTGGAGTTGGGGTTTGTGATGTCAAAGCTGCTGCTAAAAATAACCCCGGTGAGATCTGCTGAGTTGTTGGGGTGAGGGGAGGTAAGTTGGATAGTACAGCAAATGTGGAGGCGTGAGTAAAAATAGTCACGTAGAGTATAAACATTCCAATTAATATCAGAAAAGCAAAGCGTGACACAAAAGCCGAGTCTGCATACTAAAAAGTTGCTCCAGAGTCCCATGGTGTTTGATTTTATTAACAACAATTTGAGCTCAGAGCTCTTCAGTACACTCTGATTCATTCAGCTTGGGAGCAACTTTCAGTGTGTACACCCCTGCACAGCTGAACCACTAAAACACAACAAAAAATGTTGTCATCTATTGCAAAAGTAAAGAGTTTGGGAAATAATGTGAACTTATAAGGTTGGCATTGTATTTTTTACTTGGCTGTTTGTATCTTTAAACAATCTAATCTAGCAGATCAATCTATCTGCTGTCTTTAGGAAAAGATGAACCAATTAGCCCCACGGATGTCAACTCACATTTCTTATGGAGTCAGATCTATTGAGAGTCAAACACTGAAATAAAAAGGCTGTAAGAGTTTTAAGTTTGCTTCTTCACTAAGAACTAAAGCTGTGGTCAACTGAAATTTATGTGGGTGGTAGATTTTTTTTAATATAGCCATTACAGTACTTGTGGAGCTACAGAGTTTTGAGGCAGAATGTCGTCATAGGAATCCAATGTTAAACACATTAATTCAACCGGCAGCAATTCTTAATGCAAAAGCAAACCAGTAACTTTAAACCACCTTTCAAGCTTACAGGCATGTGAGTGTTTGATACTCAAACTTTTCAAAAGACTCATTTTAAGAGAATTATCAATACAATACAATCACCAAAGCAATACATGGAAAAGTGACACATAAAAAAATCATCAAACAGGAAAAAGCAAAGTGCTACTTTGCACAAGCTTGACACTTGACCGTGTTGAATTCTTCACATACTAGCTGCGGATTCAAATATCACAACTGGCTGTGTTTTCTTAAGGAACTGTTTGACTTTGTTGTTAGTATACCTCAACCTCTAAGGCGGAAAGGAGTCCAGTGACAGACTGAACAAATAAGGCTTAAAAGGCAAGATGAGGTGTAATTATAGATGTGATAATGTGTGAAGGAAGGAGTAAGGCTCAGGAGAGTGCAGTCTCACACACACAGAAGTGAGAAAAGAAGATGGCGTGCTCCTCACCTCCTCTCTTGGATGAGCGGGAGGATCTGGATGAAGTGGACCACTGCTTGGTGAGTACACCCCGTGGCTGCAGAGTCTCTCCTCCGGAGCTGACGACCACCTCCTCAGCTTCCATGGAGCTGATCGCCTCTTTCACCTCCTGGTCTTTGTCCGGAGACGGAGCACCGCCGTTGGCCTCTGTGGCCTCCTCTGCCTGACTGAACTGGGCCATCTTCGTGGCCAGGGCCAGCTGGGTTTCAAGTTCCAGCTGCCGGATGTCCTCCATTGTCAGACCATACCACTCATCTTGCCAGCACCAGGCCTGCCGGTGGGCACGCACCATTACCTTTCTCAGTCCTAGGGAGAAACAATGACAAATATTACACAGCTCTAATAATCATAAGGTTTCATCATTTAGATATGCTGTTAGTAAAATGTAAAAAAACTACTACATTAGATAAAAGACTGTAACATCTGTGACTGTATATTAGGGTTGCACGATTATGGCTAAAAGGATAATCACAATTTAAAAAAAAAAAATGTTTATCAATATTGAGATCACGATTAATCAATGATTTTAGGGGAAACATTTTTTTATTACACTTTCACATTTAAATAAACAGAGCACTGCTCACTTCCATGTTGTGCTACATTCTTGCTAATGTGCAAATCTTTACATCAAAGGAAGGCTGGCCCTTATTCACAGAACAAAATATAAATAAAATGGTACCAGAACTTTTTACCCAAAATATGACTCTTCTAGTCTAGACTGCAGCCCAAAGACTCAGGAAAAAAACGATCAGGCTGCTGCTGCAGGATGCATACGCAATAACATGACAGCTCGCTAAAAAGTGAAGCTAAAACATCTCGATTTTTCAAGGAAGCGCTTGATTTGATATGCAGCGGAGTTATCAATGAGTGAAGCATGCATTTTAAACGTCAGTGGGCCAGTCGATCATGTTTATTTAATTGTGGGAAGCCAAAATCCTGATCTAAATTATTTTCGGTTAATTGTGCAGCCCTACTGCATACTCACCAACATCATGGATGAAGCGTTCGATCTTTGACTGCATGCCCCAGTAGCGAAACTCCACCTTACAAAGTTTGTAGGCACACATGATGGGGGTCTTCCCTGGGTTATTGTTGTACTCTTCTATCCAGTCGTCCTGCAGAGGACCCCTCTGGGTCTTGGCTGACATGTAGAGCCGTGTGTCCTCCTCTGCTTTGTACTCATGAGGAAGGATGGGATCTGTTACTATGTCGATGGGGTCTGCCAAAGAGAGTTCAAATCCAGAAAGCAATGACTAATGGAGCCAGGTGTATTCAATGTATTGGATTATGTTACGTATTCTGTGTCTTTTAAAATCATACATAAGTACCTAAGAGGGTGGGGTAGTAGAGCTTTTATGGACTTGTGTTCAAAGGCTTGAAATTATTTTTAATAACTGCATTTCAGTCATTCATTAAAATTATTACAATCAATGTTGTAACTTGGTCACTGCATGCCCTAAAACCATTCATTTCTGAGCAGCTTTATATTTAATGGGCATCTAACTATAATGGAAGGAGTCTCTGTCGGTATGTTTGTATGTTCGAAATTAAATACATTTACTAATCTATATCTAATCTATCTGTCTGTCTGTCGAGTTTCTCAACAACCATTCATTGCATTGACTTCACACTTGGGTGTATTGCTGAGGACCAAAGGAAGTGCCGTGTCGAGTGTGAAGTTTTGGATGAGTGGTTCTCGAGAAAGCTGCCAGCAGAAATACTGGAGGCCAAGCAATCAGCAGAAAAGGCACTGCACTAGTGCTATCAAACAGAAAAAAACATATGCAGTAACACTACATTGGCACAAGTAGGTCACCTGCTCCTGATGTTTGAGACACCAGAGGACCAATATAAAGACACCATCAGACAAAACCTACAAATAGTAACCTGTCACCTTAACTAACTATTGCAAGAAAAAGGTCATTACTTGTTTTGTTGGTTCTCTAATAAAGCTTCACATCTAACTATCTAAATCTAAAATCTAAGTTTATGTTGTCCTAATGCTTCAGGATCAATACCAAATTGTCTCACCAATAGTCCTCTGCCTCTTCTCTATTGCAGACATGTTGAAGACATCGACTTGGTTTCCTGTGTCGGGTTTGTAGTAGGTCTCAATGTCAATGGAGAATTTCTCAACAAAGGGGCAGGTGTATCTGAAGGACAAGAGGCAACAAAATAAAGTAACACAACAACAGAACAAATGTCCCAATAAAGCAAGACTGCATATTGGGTTGACATCTACCTTCATTAAGACACTTACTTCTCAACTGAATGGCTAAAGATCAGAACTGTTTTATTACGAGTGACAACACCCTCTCACTGCTGAGGGTAGCAAATGTGAGAGCCATGCCCATCTGTTGCATCTGAGGCGTCTGCAGTAAAGCTGTCATTGTTTGAAGAGATGTGTCAACAGGCACATGCAGTCTATCAATATCCTGACAGTATAGTCAAGGGCACATCTCTGTTCAGCACCTTCAGGTCTGTGTGTGTCAGGCCCCACACAGACAAACACACTGACGCCCTGAGAATGAGAAGCCATCAACTTCTAACAGCCTGTAAGCGATGCTGGCCACATGCCGATCTGAAGGTCTGCTCGGTAATATTCTGACAACTTGCTCCGAGGTCTTTATTTTCTCTTGGCTTTTACTGATGGACAGCAGCTACAGTAGAACTCGAGACTATGTGCCTCATCACACATGGCATTTTATATGTATTAAAACTGGATATAACATATATTTCACCTAAACAGGTGGGGATGGATTGTGGTCTTTAAAAAGGAATACTTCACCCACAAACTGACCACTTGTATATCAATTATTCCCCACGTGTTACCTTGAATTCTGGAAGTAAACTTTGTTTTTCTCGCATTTTTCCACTTTGAACAAAAAACAAAAAAAAAAACTGAGAAAAGCCTTGATGCATTGAGGTAAATGCTGGTTGCGTTGAACAACAGCAAACTTATGTTTTGAGATAGTTAAGCTGTTGTTCAACGCGGCCCCCCATTTACTTCAATTCATCAAGATGTGTTTTTTGATTGGGAGAAAAACAAAGTTTTCTTCAAGAATTCAAGGTCCACAGGGACTTGGCTTAGTAACTGGAGGGAAGCCGGTTCATGTCCCCGCACAGACCACGTACAGAGGGTGGACTGGTAGCTGGAGAGGAGCCAGTTCACCTCCTGGACACTGCTGAGGTACCCTTGAGCAAAGCACCACTAACTGCTCAGGGCGCTGTGCTGTGTCCACCCATCATTGCCATCTCTCAACATTGATGCATGTGTCTGTGTGTGTGTGTTAATACAAATAATAACAGCAGATTGTCCCCAAGGGGACAAATAAAGTACATTATTATTAACACGGGTGAGTAATTGATATATATATATACTTATATGGTAATTTTGTGGGTGAAGTATTCCTTTAGATTTGTGTACACCTACCAGCTGCAGCAGTTATGCACAGAGCATTTCTATTATTAAAATATCAAATTGAGAGTTTTGTGCAGCCTTGGCAGAGTCTCACGCACTCTCACTTCTGCTCTGAAGGGGTGTGTGGAGGTTCCTAAAAAACCTAACCTGGTGCGGGTGTAAGGGTAGGCGTTCCAGGACTCCTCTTCAACCCTCAGTGCTGCTTTGGGCAAGATGGAGCGAAACCAGCTGGGAATGTGCATGCCAATGTGGTAGACCTTGTGGGTGTATTGGCCCGTCCCACCCGGTCCATCTGTGTAGGGTTTATTCTCTAGGATCTCCACCCCGCTGCCTTCACCACAGCTCTCTTCTCTGCTCTTTTTCTGGAAGAAGCATCATGAAATAAAGTCAAAATTATCATGTTTGCATGTAAGTAGTACAGTGTAAAGGGAGTGTTACATTTATACGCACAATATGTCATTTTTCTTCCACTAGTTCTCTCAATCAAAACAATAACAAAAGACGGAGTTTGGTGGTGTTGTAAAGTAGTGTGGGATCATGGGAGTTTGTCATTGCAGTTCTTCTCATGGTTAAGATTCCTTCATGGGTCTTCGTTCAGGAGGTTTTTACCTGGAGCCGTATTATCAACAGAGGTCTCCTCCTCTCCAAAACAAACAGACCCGCTGATTAAAGCGGTAAAAATACTAAATAAAGCAGTTTCACGTTTAAAAAACATTTTTTCTCCACAGCTGTTCAGCTGCCGCAAACTTTTGCTCAGCTCGTTTCTCTGGTAACTTAACATCCAGACATTCGATGACTAAAATCCTTCATCCGGTTAAAATTCAGTTTATGACAGCTTCTGGCAGACAACCACAACGCTGACACATGCACAAAGGGCGGCAAAATTAAATAAACCATTAACTGATTAATATTACAGGTTTCTCTAGGTGTGAACATTTTTGGAAACTTTTGGGATAATCTAAGTACACAACTCAACAAAATATATAACATAGGTCTAGCCGTTCTTAGACACTTTAATGTATAATGTTACATGTTTTACCTTTAAAAATATGAATATAAATCTACCTTTGATCTGAACTGAAACAAACAAATGAATGGACATGGTGCCTTTTGCAAATTACGATCTGACACAAGATGACAAGCTTTGAAATAAATTGCTTCCTGAAAGCTCTGCCAGCTCTGAATTGCAAATCAGGAAGCCCAAAACCAGCTTGTGGAGCCACACCTTTCCCATATTTACAATCGAGGAGCACACAGGAAGAGAGGCTGGGTGGAGCCTGCAGATGCAGTTGAGTAGACTAACAGCTTGGTGAATCAAAGCTTCAAAAGACAGGAATGTGTGGCATGGCATTTGGAAGACTTGTGATTGTTGTGAAATCAGTAAAACAGGAGACGTGGACAGCAGGGCATAGTCCAAGTGCTGACAATATTAAAAACACAGGGAGCAAAGAGCAAGGACCATAAATGTCAGAGATTGCTGATGTTTCATCTTTCCTATTTCTCTTATCAGCCGTTGTTCAGTCTTTCCACAAACACAAAGTATGAACACAGTGTTTAGTGCAACGCTGGGATAATAGGAAGACAGATTTCTCCAGTCAGTCCAGTGGGGAGAGGCGATGGAGGCGAGGCAGTGAGTCAGTGGAGTGGGGAGGAGGAAGCCATGAAGCTTCTAGCGCTCCGGACCTCATTACCTCTGACAGGTCATTCATTAGCCACCCGCTCTGCTCTCAACAGTCCAGACACTGCTCCGAAGACACAGCACAGATGCCACAGCACCGTCCAACCGGCCGTACACGCAGCCAGAACACGACACAGGAACCAAACGTTGAAACACAGTTTACGTAAAAGGTCATGTTTACAGTGTACTAACATACTATAACAGCACTATAAAAATGTATGCAGCTGTAGATTAACAAAAGACCAGTGTATGCAGGTTAAAAAATGTAAGCAAGTTGTGTAAAGGAGAACACCCAAAACACAATAAAAAGATTTCTTTCCAGTCACAGAGCACCATCAGTTTTCAATTAGACTGATCACAATAAGGTCAGTGCATTATTGCGAGTACCATTATCATTATATTCGGAAAGATATATTGCTGTTGAGCTTTTCAAATGTAATTGTTTTTCTTTTTTATACAGACCGCTCCAAATGTTTGCAAATTATGTCTGGATGTCAGCAGTCTAGGTAAAAGGAAAAAAATAAGTTTCATTGTGATTTGTTGTTGACTGTCCATTTAATTGGTTTCTGCTGACAAGTGACAGCAGCCTGCCAAACGCAGTGTCACTTCTTCTCCCTCCTGGAGCGACGAATGATTCTCTCCAGTTCAGAAGGAGAAAGATTACAAAACATTGTCTGGGGGCTTTAACTTAAGGGGGAAAAAGGGAAGTGAGGGAGTAGATAACGTGCTTTAAGTTAAATAATCAATACATTTAATGTTAGATTCTTGATGAAAACAGCGTGCTTTGTTCCTTTTTGGAGTAATGTAAACTATACCTGTGGGGGAACAGAAATGACTCTCTGGAATTGTGTCGACTGTCTCCACAGGGGAGGGAGGGGGTCTCTTATCTACACCGTTCTATTGTAAAATCCTTTTTGGCTCAGTATACAAAGACAAAGTGCCACTGTGTTGTGACTTCGAGTCCTGCCCTAAAACCTTTGCTACAGAGCACTCTCTTGCCCACCTTTCTTTAAACAGCCATCAAACCTTTACAAATAACAGCTATCACCATTAAAGCATACGGCATGTGTTAAGATCCGACTGCTCTGACAGGATGGGAGTCACATCCTGGTTTTTTCCCCCCTTGCAGTCAAGTTAGTGAGGAGCGTTTCCTTTTTGAACTTCTTTTCACTTCACTCCACAAATACAGTTGCTTAGTCAGAACATGATGGATGGATGAATTACACACAGTGAGATCTTCTCATATTTAATTTCTCACACATTCCGCGTTTGCTTCGTGCTTTACCGCAAATCCCGATGTGGTGATAATGAATTTACAATTAGCTCTCAAATAAGAAGGCGCCGTTGTAAGGGCAAAGGAAAGGAAGTGAAAGGAAGTGAGAGGACAGATGGGGTGGGGCATTGCAGGCTGAGGTGCAGATATGACCAGGCTGTCCTAAGGCCCTGACTTCATCTATGAAATCGATACACCGGGGATGGATCGCAGGCAGGCAGGCCTACATGCTGCAGTTGCCCTGGTAACATACAGCTATGAAGCGAGGGTATCTACAGACGCCAGCAAAATTCTCTCTGCTCAGAATACAGCTCTCTCTCTCTCTGTTTTACTTCCACCCCCTCTCTCTTTTCTTCCCCTCCCTCCTTCGCAACCTCTCTTTTTATCCTCCATTTCCTCTTTTCATTCACTCCCTCTCTCAAACAAAACCTGACCACCGGCACGTTGCTGATGTCATGGTTGCCATAGTGACAGAAACCTCGCAGCAACAAGGCTGTGTAGAGAGGGTGGGGTCAGGGGGAAAGGTAACTATGGGTCACTAATAAAACAATTCCTCTTCCAATCATTTCTTTACATCCTTGAGAATGCACATATGAACCGCTTCTTTTTATAAACTTAAGACACCTGCTTGCACATGTGTAATGTCTTTGAACAATATCCTGTCTGAAAAAAAACACAATACCCTGTTCAATACAGCCAATGTGCCAAGGATATGATCAAGTGTGTAAAAGTTTGGCGCAGGTTGTGGCGTCTTGAAACGTGTGCTTGCTTCGGGGCATGTCTGCCGAGTCTTGTTCCCTACCATCTACAGCTCAACCGGATTCCCTGTCTGTTAGGTACACCGGGGAAGGGTATGAAGAAGAACAACAGAACAAAGCTTGTCAACTGAAAAGTCTGATATTATTTCAGAGAACAATATGTTGTAATAATGTAATATTATTTCCATTTGCGCAGACAGGACAACGAAATGCCTTTACAGTGATATACTGTTACTACAGTTCTATGCTAATATTCAGGCACCAACAGAAACATTTTATGACAAACTGTTTTCATAGAAAAGGCTATCTGAGGAAGTACAGGTGGACAAAACTGTAGCTTGTGTTGTAGTATTGCTACACTAGTGGGTGGATATTTGTTTCAGAACACTGTCAACATAAACACTCATTCATTTGGGTGTAAGATTGACAGTTGTAGGAGAGGCCTCTCTTGTGTAAATGTCAACTGCTTGAAGGCATGCTGGGGTTTCCTAAGGCAAGGCCTAAATGTTTAACTTCTCCAATAAGGACTGCCGTAAAGCAGAGTACGTCCCATGTATGAGCCGTCATCTCAAAACTATTTTAGGAGTATAAGCTAGGTAACACTTACCAAGATATAGATACTACAGGGTCCATAATTTGCTTTGTGTTGTCTCTAAAGGAGAGTTCATGTAAACCCACCATATATTTACCAGATTTAGCTGCTGATTTCACTTGCCACTGCGCTATATATTTCACACACCTCTCATGAATATTCTTTCCTGATGAAAGCACGCCTTCATTGACATAACCGTAACGATATAAGATCACTGAAGAAGCAAGACACACTGAACCCGGCAAAATACCTCAACCTGATCAAACAGGCCTATAACTTCAACCTGCTCTTCAACAAACATAAAACCACTTGTGATACACATTACATAACCATGCAACTCAAATACGAGCACAACTGCCGAATGTTTCGTGTCAAGTTCAGTATGTGCCTGAAACGATAAAAATGTAGACATACTTTGCCATGATTAATATTTTGTTGACCATGGTTTTCCAAAAGTAAAACATTTTTATAAAATCTGAAAAAGGGGCTGCATCACATCTACTCTTTCGCCCTTATCGACAAATTCTGGATCTGGCCTTTCCCCACCCCCTGCCCACGCTAGGTTGAGCAGTGTACAAGCTAGCACAGATAGATATGGAAGAAAGCCGGTTTACATCCAAAACGGCACTCTACCATGTCAAAACTTTGACTACTCCAATACAAACTCTCGCTCTCTGTACTGACAAGTCCGCTCTGTGCTGGAGGTATCAGACAGTTTCGAATTTGTGACATACCTAATCTAGTTTCCCCGAGGTACATTTAAATCTCATATTTTAGAGATGTGCCCATTCAGTAGAGGAATGTATAAACAACTTTCTAGTGACCAACTTTGCAGTCAGTATGGTCAGACATTTCAGGCGACATAAACATAAGAAATACAAATTTTTGAGGTCATCTTTAAAAACAGACAAATGCACCTAAATGACCAAAAGTGTCAAAAACATGTCTAAACAATAGTAACTAAATAATGCTGAATTTTTACCAGAGTCCAAGTCAATGTGATTGCTCTGCATGCCTCTCCAGTGGACTGCTGTGCTCACAGTGCACCTGGCAGTACCACTGGATTAAATAAATCCTCCTTCACTTACACATGTCATATAAAAAGAGAAAATATGTTGCCACACAGGATAACTAAAGCTGTATAAATCACCCCTTCATGCTTGGAGCTGTAGATCCTAAAGCTCTTACACAGACTCCCAGTCTCCAGCTAAGGGCCCTGGTTAGACAAATGAAAGTGTCTGTCACAGACAAAGCAGTATGTCCATCTCCATTGTGCAGTAGTATGCGTGTGCACCAAGTTTGCAGTAAAAGCAGAGTACCCCCACCCTGCTCCTGAAGAAACATGCAGTCTATGACGGCTGGAAACAGCCAGCTTCAGAGAGTTTAAATTGGTTAATCTATCAGCACACAAGCTTTCTTTGTTCCATTACTCCACTGACGTAAGACCGTGTGACCACTCATTTTATAATTGGCATGCTGCGTTCACACTCCGCGTCATTTTTCTCCTCTCTGACTGCTTGTTTTTGTCCCCAGGTTTCTCCACCAGGTATGCATGGGTAAGAATTTGGTGGGATATATATGGTTGTGACCTCACCTGGATCATATAGAGCTGGGCGATGCGGTACTCCTCCACACTCATGGGCATGGGGATGCGGTACTCCTTGATAAGCATGGTGAATCTTGGAGGAGGGGAAAGAAAGATCGGGGAGAAGATTGACAAGGGAAAGGGGGAGGGGGGGGGACAGAGGGAAGGGAGGGGGAGAAGGGACAGGAGAGACTTTTGGGAGCTCCTATAGGCGACTTGTCAAATCACCAGCTGAAGTCCACATTGACGCTTCCTGTGGGGGGGAAGAAATAAAAGCATGAGGTACGTAAACTGTGAATATATTTGAAAAATAAATACCTAGAAGCATCGGGTCAGTAGCGTTTGATCTGATTTCTGGATCTCCAAAAATAAGTTAATGGTTCTCCAAGCAGGTCTTTATCAACATCCATCATTCAAAAGCAGACATCAGCTTCAATCAGCAACAAAAAAACATTCATCACGAGCAAAACATAACAGCATGCAGAACAATTTCAGGTGCCGCGAGATTCCTCGACACACAAGCGAGGACAAAGATATTTTCTCGTGGCTCACACGCAGATGAAGAGGAGAGGAGAGCCGGAGTGTCATTCAGGACATATAATGCTCAGTGTAGTTACTGTATAGTCTAGTCCGAGCCCTGGCACCAAGGACGAGCATCAGCGCTGTGCCTCCATCCAGCGTCTCAGATCCAAGTAAGGGATTTTCCAGGATAAACTTCTCTTCTTATACACAGGCCACAGCTCAGTGTGTGTGTGTGTGTGTGTGTGTGTGTGTGTGTGTGTGTGTGTGTG